>JBBPBS010000968.1:13121514-13166341 GCA_037974835.1 Cicer judaicum
AATTAATATTAATAAATTAATGATTATATTAGTTTTGTTAGATTTTGAACTGGAGAAGTTTATCTTAAACAAAATGTTTCAAGTTTCAATAAATAAATACACATTAATACTAAAATTAATTGGAAAATTCAATTATCATTAAAGCTATTATTTTACATTTAATCTTACTTCAAAAAAAACATGGCATATTCAATATCATTATTAATAGCTAAAACATATTTTTTTTTTATAAATAAATATTAGTTTTATTAGATTTTAAACTCGAAATCTTCTTTTTAAAACTCTTTGGTATCTATCACTTAAATTGCATTAACAAAAAGTAAACGAAATATTACATCTCTAAAAAAAGAACTCTAAAAGTCATTACAAATCTTTGGAGCATCATTATAAGAAGATCTTAATATAAAATATTATGATTGGTTTAGCTTTGCTACATACAAAGTAACAAAGTAAAAGTCATTTTTTAAAGTGATTGCATATGATACATTCAAGAAATCATACACTTATCATTCAAAAGTAATATTTTTTGTTATGTGAATATGATATCATTTGTGCACAATTGCAAAAATTAATCTCTCGAACTTAACTTAGTTGGACCATAATAGACAACAAAACTATGTCTTAAAAGATATAACATTATTGTATTCCTATAACAAGAAATATATACTATAACATATTTTCATATTTACGATTTAAATAAATTATATAATTTTAAATTTTGGATGTGTTAATGTTAACATATGTTGACAAACAAAACAAAAGCTTAGAACTTACTTCATTATATTTCAAAAAGTATTATTATAATGATTTAATCTTTTACTACTTAAAAATTAACTTCATTTTAACAATATATATAAATAGATTATTCGATGTTAGATGATTTTAGTTTTTTTCTCCCACTATTTTTTTGTCATCGGTCTTTTCATTTTATTAAAAATATTTTTAGGGTGCTGAAATATTTATAAGTAAATGGAAGTGTCAATACAATTGAGATATCAATTAATCACAATTATGTCTTTACACTTTCGTATTTGCTTTAAAAAATATTTTTCGATTATGACTCTCTAATTTCAAATTTACAATTCATTTGATTCTATCGTATTAAGAAGCGATATAACATTATTAGTTACAATTGTTCAACGATTTATCAACAAAAACAATTATGGTTATTTTTTCAACTAAATTCGTTGAGGAGCAAAAATGATGCAAGTAAACTAAAATTTAAAGTGGGTAAATAAATAAATGATGTTTACGAAGAAAAAAAAAGTCATTTTTATTTTATGTTGACATATTTAAAATTTTAATATTCTCCAAAAATTTTATGATACAAATAATTGAATCTTTAGTGATACAAAAAATTTATATCTTTATTTTATCTATTTTTGTATTAAAGAATAGGCTAAATAGCACTCGCGGTACATTAAATTTATTTTAGTTAACGTTTTATTCTTTTATTTTTTTTTCTTGATTTAGTCATTTATTTTAATTTTAATTGAGAATTTGATCTTTTATGTTTTAAAATGTCGGCAATGTTGTCATTTTTTTTTAAAAAAAAGTTCATCAAAATTTTCAAATAAAACCCATAAAAGTAATTATCATCTTCAATATAATGTAAATTTCATCAAATACATAGCTCAAATATTCAAATAAACTCATATTTTTATCTCTAACAACATCAAATTCATCAAATAAAGAATGAAAATATGAGTTTATTTAAATATTTAAGTTATCAATTTGATAAAATTTGTAATATATTGAAGATGATAATTAATTTTATGGGTTTTATTTGAAATATTTTTGTGAATTTTTTGAATTTTTGTAAAAAAATAATAACATTGTTGACATTTTAAAACATAAAAAATCAAATTGTCACTTAAAATTAAAATAAAGAACTAAATTGGGAGAAAAAAAAAAGATAAATAACTAAAAGGTTAACTGAAATTAAGTTAAGGGACCGTATGTGTTATTTAACCTAAAAAATAATTATATATTTTAATAAAAAATTTATATATACACTTAAAAAAATATATCAACATCTACCGCACAACATGTGCATCACAATCTAGTTGATATGAATTCAAAGTTTAAATGGTAAATGCAAAAAAGTTAAGGAAAGAGAATTACACGTAAAATTTATTCTAATTCACCTAATTTGGATTATGTTTAATATTCACTCTTTGTAAGATTTTTAAAAAATATATCAACATCTACCGCACAACATCTGCATCACAATCTAGTTGATATGAATTCAAAGTTTAAATGGTAAATGCAAAAAAGTTGAGGAAAGAGAATTACACGTAAAATTTATTCTAATTCAGCTAATTTGGATTATGTTTAATATTCACTCTTTGTAAGATTTTTTCACTAGATTTTTTTCCATTAGATGCTTGATAAACCTTCTTAACTTATATACCTTACACTTCTTTCACTTGGAACTTTTTACAAATTATATTATCTTAGTTTTAGCAAGATTGCAAACTTTCTTCCAAGTCCCAATTAACTTTACAACAATTACAATCACTATAACTCGCTTCTACACTCTAAAAACAAATCTAAGAATGTTTTACAAGTAAATGGTTGTTTTGGGATCTGCTTTCAAACCAATTAATGTTTGAGATTGATTTGAATAAAAAATTCACTTATAACAATTGATGTATGAATGTGAGTATAGAATTGAGAGCGTGTGATGTTTGAAGAATTCTTTGATTAATGAGCATTTGGATAAGTTAGATATGATTTAATGCCAAACTTTTGGTATTTAAAATTTGATGTCTCTTATATATATGAGCATGTCTTTAGATCGTTCTCACTTGAATGCTTATTGTTTTCTTGTGCTGACGAGAGAGGATAAGTGTTGTGTGATATTTTTTGAGAATGACTTAATAGTTGAAAATGTCTTTTATACTTTAGCAATGACTTCTCTTGATATTTTACAAAAGTGTTTTTTAGTTGTCTTTCACTTAAAATATTATGATCTTCTCATAACCTTATGATTATTTGATTTTTACATGTTGACTTTCATTTTCTTCAACATATCTTAAATAGTGAAATATGATTGAAACCACAACAAAAAAAACACCAATTTTGTGAGGGCCAAAAGCCCTCACAAAGGGAAAAAAACAGCCACAAAGGTGACTTTTGTGAGGGCTTTTGGCAGCCACAAAGAAGATGGTCACAAAATTTTGTGAGGGCTTTTGCAGCCACAAAGGAGTTGAAACACGTTGGCATTTGTGAGGGCTTTTGCAGCCACAAAATACATGCATTTGTGAGGGCTTTTGCAGCCACAAAAGTTTGCCTTTGTGAGGACATAGGCCGCCACAAAGGAATGCTGACTGAGCATTTGGGAGGGCTTTTGGCCGCCATAAAATCCAAACCGAATTTGTGAGGACTTTTGGCCGCCACAAAGGATTGCTGACTTGGCATTTGTGAGGGCTTTTGGCCGCCACAAATGCCAACGTAATTAATAAATTAATTTTTAATTCCAAATTAATAGTTTATTACATTATTATATATAATAAATTAATATAATTATAATATTAAAATTTAAATTATAATTAAATTAAATTTGAAATATAATTTAATTATAAATTTAATATATATATATATATATAAAATAAACTAATGTTAATATAATTAAAAACAAAGATTAATAATTAAATTAAAGATTAATTTAAATAATAAAATATTAATAATAAAATATTTAAATATTTAAATTAATAATTATAATTATAATTATAATTAAACATTAATTTAAATTAATGTAAATTATAAATAAATTATAATTTTTTGTAGAGAGAAGGAGGAGAGAATAGTGAGAATGAGGTTTTAGAGAGAAGTTGAATGTGAAAAAATGAAGTAGGAGAATGAGAAATATATATAGGATTGGCCTTGGGCATTTGTGGCGGCCTTTGCAGCCACAACGCCACGTGCCCATTTCCTTTGTGGCGGCATGCCTATGCTGCCACAAACGCTCAGGTCTCAAAAAAAATTTGTGACGGATTTGGCCCTCACAAAAGGCATCCTTTGTGGCTGTAAAAGCCCTTACAAAATCCAGAAATATTTAACTGGATTTTGTGGCTGCCTAAACCCTCACAAAATCACAAATGTTGTGATTTTGTGAGGGCTTAGGCAGCCACAAAATCCAGTTAAAAAATAAAAAATTTGTGAGGGCTTTTTCAGCCACAAAAGATGACCAATTTCAATTTTAACCTTTGTAAGGACTTTTTCGGTCACAAATTTGTGAGGGTTTTATTCGGCCACAAAATATTTATAAAATTGGCCACAAAGGGAGTGTTTTCTTGTAGTGAACAACCTTTTTCTTGACAATCAGGATGATCCTTTCACAAGATTTATTGCTTTTGCATGTATATCCGCATTCTTGTGATAATTGTTCATGAATTTGATGTTGTATTGTACTTTTGGGTTGGTTCTTGAGTTTCATAACTAATGGTCATTCTAAATTTGATGAGAACTGTTTTCTTTTTTTATTGAAAATTACTTTGTTATTTATGAAGATGATTTGATCATAATTTAATTTTAAAAGAGTCACTCAATAGCACACATTAAATGATAATATGAATCAAAATATTTTTTTTTATCATTAATCATAAAAGTTTATTATCTTTAAAACATCATTTTTGTCTCAATAATCACTTCACTCTAAACTTGATCCAAACTCAAGTGAAAAATTTAACATCCTCAAGAATTTGTCCGAGATTACTTTCATGATGATTAAAAACCATATTATTGCGAGATTTCCAAATCGACTAAATGCTCCCTACTAAAATACAATGTGAAAACGCATGCAACAACCTTCTATTTTCAAGAAAACTTTTAAATTAACAAGCAAGACCAAGACTACTATTTTAAATAAGACACTATCGATCTTGAGCCAAGTAAAACTCCATACTAAACTTTTCCATAAAATGGGCAGGAAAAAAAAATAAAGCTTGAGTTAATTCAACATCCTCACATGCACCAACACAAAGTTGAAGACCTTTACTTAAAATCTATCACTGAGTCAAATTATCTTTAGTTGGTACACTAATATTCAAGAAGCGTCACAAGAAGATATATTTTTTTAAAGGATCTAGTTGATTCAAAGTGCATTCATATAACATAGAATATATTATGCCATTGACATTCCTGATCACATTATAAGCTACCTCCACCAAGAATTTGTCCGAGATTACTTTCATGATGATTAAAAACCATATTATTGCGAGATTTCCAAATCGACTAAATGCTCCCTACTAAAATACAATGTGAAAACGCATGCAACAACCTTCTATTTTCAAGAAAACTTTTAAATTAACAAGCGAGACCAAGACTACTATTTTAAATAAGACACTATCGATCTTGAGCCAAGTAAAACTCCATACTAAACTTTTCCATAAAATGGGCAGGAAAAAAAAATAAAGCTTGAGTTAATTCAACATCCTCACATGCACCAACACAAAGTTGAAGACCTTTACTTAAAATCTATCACTGAGTCAAATTATCTTTAGTTGATACACTAATATTCAAGAAGCGTCACAAGAAGATATATATTTTTAAAGGATCTAGTTGATTCAAAGTGCATTCATATAACATAGAATATATTATGCCATTGACATTCCTGATCACATTATAAGCTACCTCCACCAAATAGATACCATAAGAACCCTAATTCCACTAATGATAGTCACTCATGCTAACTTGCAAAGAGACGTTAGCCAAACGATCCCTACATTCCTCAACTAACTTCTCCTCTCATCGAAAAATATGTCTCATCCAAAGAAAACCTCACTCCTAACTTAACACCCCTACTAAACATATCTACTACGACACTTTTATTCAAACATAACCTAGAAAACCTCTCACGCAATGTTCTCCACTTGAAACCAAAAATCAAACCAAAAGCAAGTGACTCATCCATCACTCGCCACTTTAAATAAATAACTACTAAACTAATTCTTTGCAATCTTCCCTATACCAACTTTAATTAATGAACATCCCTTCACCAACCCGAGTCCTTCCTCAGACCACCACACAACCCCTCATTATCTAGTCTATACTTACTAACCAACACCTCAAACCAAAAAAACCTTCATGATCATTCCTCAAACTCAAACACTATTTTCAAAACAGAACAATATTGAAGGTTCTCAAATTATGCACACTCAATCCACCATGATATTATGTCATTACGATATGTACCAAACACAAGATATAATGTTATCCTTGTCATCGTGTATCATCAACCACATGATAGAATATGTGTTTATCTTGTCTATGTTATATATAGTATTATTATTCAACTTTATATCATATTTTTTGTATGTACTTTATCGACCACCAAAAGAGATAAAATAGATAACCTATCGTATGTTGTCTATTTTTTAAAATATTATCCTCAATATGAGTATGAGTTGAATTAGAAACTAACACAATAAGATATGAAGTTAATATTCTTATTTATTCTTCTAAATATAATTAAAATATATATATTAAATTAAAAAAATTATAAATCATAAAAGTAGGGCATGATTTTATTAAAGGTCCGTTTTTTCATTTTATATAATATAAAAAAATTAAATATATTGAAATTTAAAATTTAAAACAAATAAAATATATATTAAAATTAGTTTAGAGTTTTATAATAAATTAAATATAATTATTTTGTCAATTATATAACATATTATTTAGTTTATCTGAAATTTATAATATATTAATATATATTATCTTTGTAACCAAAAGAAAGAATAATATATATAATTTTGTTGGGGATTCATTGACTTCATAAGTAATTTTATGATGAGTTATTTCACTTAATAACTGGATATCAATGATAAATTTAATCAATTCAACCGTCAAATAAAAAGAATATTAAGTAGATCAACTCCAAAAAAAATTATAAAATTTTAAAATTATTTAATACTTCATTAAATAATTTCAAATGAATGTATAATAAACTTATACAAGATATATGTATATATCAATGGAAAAATCATATAGCTACCAATTTTGGATTTATATAAAATTTTGTGGATTTGATCATTAATATATTACGTCAATAATCAATGGTTAGGTTGGTGAAATTCATCGTTAATATTGAGTTATTAAACAAAATAACTCATCACATAGCTACTTTTGGAGTCAACGGATTTCTACCCTATATATATATATTTAGTCCCCTAAGTTATTTTTAGATTTCACTTTGTTACTTTAAGTTTTGTTTATTTTATTTTGGTTTCTTAAGTTGTAAACATTAGACATATTGGTTCCTCAAATTATTTCCATTTGATTTTGATCTCTTAAATTATAAATATTAAATATTTTTATCTATTAAGTTACAAAAACAAATATTTTGATATCTTAAGTTACAATAATAAATAATATTATAAAGGACCAAAATGTATAATGTTTGTTACTCAAGAGACTAAAATGAAATAAAAATAACTTAAAAAATCAAATTATCTTCTAACTTTTGTAATTTAAGAGACTAAAATAAAACGAAAAATACTTTAACCGAACAAAATTTCAACTTAACTTATTTCATATACGCATCAAACCCAAAATACTTTAAGATTTTATTATGTTTTTTTTATTACCAAACGATCTCAAACTTGATTTGCTTGTTTCGAAAGAATAACTAAAAAGTGTTAACATTTTTTTTCTCAAAGAAGTGCTAACATATTAGCATTCTAACATTTATTTTAAAAAATACAACAAAGACGACATAATCAACTTACTACACTTAATAAATTATCTTCATTGGTCATACCAAACATTATTTAAGAGATTTTTTTCCTAAAGAGTATCAACTATCATGGCATAATGAGAAGTGAGAAATTGCATACTTGCATATTTCAACCGTTGCCCGAATTTAACAAATTTATAAATTTTATTTATGAGACATTTAAGAGAATATTTATTATTATGTACTTTTTGTATTAATATTGCACTCGCAGATATCAGTATTAGTATTTTTGTGTTATTTATAAATTGTAATATTTTTTTAATATATAAGTATTAGTCTTTTAAAAAATGTTAGACTATTAATTTTATGACAATATAAAGAAAAAGAAACAATACTTTAACCAAAAGTAACTATGAAAAAACAGCTGTGAAATCGACAATTTCAAAGCCAGCTTTCTTTCATGAAAAAGAAAATAACGACGGGCAACTCCATAATAATGTGACAATAGCAAAGGCTAGTTTCATTTCTATGCAACTTTGATCGACCTTGCTATTCCAAAATTTTATACAAGTAATCCAAAAAAGACCATTTTCAAATAAAAATAGCCACTTCTGTTTTATTTAAAATTACATTGATTTCTACTTTCTAGTGTATATACTTTTGCTCTTAAATGCAACCGCGGTAGAGTTGGCAAAATCACAATAGACCACTACAACAAAATCTCAATAGACCACTACAATTTTGGCTTAAACTACACTTCAAAGCTTCACCAAAATCACATGACTACCGTGAAACTCACCGCTAATCCAAAGATACACTTAAGAAGAGGTAGTGTCATATCCATCAAGAGGTTCTAACCTCCACTCACTTCCATAATAAGAATTAGGCAAACCTAACCAAAACTTAAAAGCCTCGGCTGCCCTTTTCCTTTCCACTCTTCTGTCTTGCCTAGCCTTTGAAGCATGTTTACTAGTAAACATTCTTGAATGCATTTCCACATATATTCTAGTATACTTGGTCTTATTAGGAGGTATACCATTTTCTTCCATGCAAGCCGCAATCTCCAATGCCTTTCTAAAGAAAGCAGCCCTCACACATATATCAGCGAGAGTATCCAAAAGCCCTTCATCAGGTTTCAAAGGTGGAGGAACAACAGAAGAAGAATCAGATTTCCCTCCTTCCTTTCCAACCTCACACCTCTCTTTCACTTCATTCCAGAGTATAAGTGCTTCTCCAGGCTTTCTTGCCAATGCAATTCCATTGGCAAGACTGCCATAAGTGCTTACGTCGGGGTGAAATCCATTTTCCTTCATCTTTTGAATCACTTTCTTTGCCTCTTCCACTAACCCCAATCTACTATATCCTTCAACCAACATATTCCAAGCAATTAAATCCACCCTCACTCTAGGGTCATTCACCATTTCATCGAAGACCCTTTGTGCCAACTTTGGTTGACCAGACAGTGCAAAAGCTTTCATCAAAGTAGTGTAACTAATCTTTGTGGGAGCTATCCCTCTAACCCTCATCTCATTAAAAAAGGAAAGAGCACCAGCACTGTCATCAACCAATATACAACCATCGATAAGTATATTATACGACACCACGTCAGGTTGAATCCCGGTATCCTCCGTCATGTCCTTAAGCAACTCTCTAGCCTTGTCCATCTGCAGCTGTCTACAGTAACCCTTGAGGAGAATATTGTAGGTTATCCGGTTTGCAGGCACGCCGATTCTCGTCATTTCAGCAAGAACTTGACGTGCCCGGTCCATGAAACCAGCCTTCACAAGTGCCGAAACCACAGTGGTATAGGAAACATGGTCAGGGTGACTAGCACTATCATCCTGACAACGCATCGCCTCAAGCATTCTTACAGTATCGGTAACACGCCCCGCCTTCATATAACCTTTCATTAAAGTGGTGTAAATTCTAGTGTTAGGTGTATATGCTTTTGGCAACAAAGGTGGATCATTCCCATTGGCGTTGTTGCCACTCTTATCCATCATCAAATTTGGAAGCAACTTATGAAAAACGGAATCAACATCATCATAATAATTTTCAACAGAATAGTAAGAATTTGACTCTCTCATTACCCTACAGAGATCTCTCCTTTTTTCCCTCATTGCCTGAACAATTTTCTCAGCAGTTTCCAAATCATTAAAATCAACATAAGCAGCAACAAGGGAATGCAAAGTGGTCATACACAAAGGAATATTCAACTGAAGAATCCTCTCCAAAACAAACACAAGCAAATCTTTTCTATCATTTCCAACACAAAGCTTCATAACAATGTTATAACTCAAAGAATCAGGCACAACACCAAACTGCGGCATTTCATCAAACACCTGCAAGAACAACTTACCATCCCCCAAATTAGCACATGCATTAAGCGCGGCGTTGAAAGCCACCGTGTCAGGTCGCGACTCCGCCGCCATATCAAGGTCCGGGAGCTTCCTAAGGCGGCGCGTGACTGCATGGAAGAGACGTACAGCTTCAATCGGACCTGAAGAATCATCATCGGAGGCGAGTCGACTTACTACGGCGCTCCATGCTTTGACATGAGGGAGGTAACCGGAACGGAGCATGGATTTAACAACGGAGGAAGCGTAGAGAGTGTGGCCGGATTTAGCGGCGGCGACGGCGAGGAGCCCGAGAGAATTGGAGTCGAGACGGTGGAGTTGGGATTCATTACGGAGGCGCGTGAGGATGGATTGTGCGCGCGTGAGGGAAGAAGGAGTGTTGTGGTAAGATAGTTGAGAAACTAAACGGCTTAGACAAGTGGGGTTAGGGAGGTGAGTGGAAAGAGTGTATGCAAGCCAAGCTTCTTCGGTTTTTCTTTGTTGTAAAAGTGTTAAAAGCTTTTGGTCGCGTGGTTCGGTTTTTGAGGTTGTTGTTATTGTTGTGTCTGAGGGGTTTGTGTAGTTAATTGAGAAAGAGTTGTTAGTGGCTTTGGTTTTGGAGTTGGTGAAGTTGAATGAAGAAGTGTATTGGTGAAGTGGTTGTAGTAGAGTAATGTTCATGGCTGGTTCTTCTTCTTCTTCTTCTCCTTCTCCATTTGGGGAAAACAAGAGTTGTGTTGTGATGTGTTTGTGTGGATAAGGAAGTTGAAGTTGGGGATTTGATTTAGTGTTGTAATAAAATGATGGATTTGAAACTAGCTACGTTTTTTGTATTCCATCCTCTTGTTTTTTCTCTTTCCTTTTTTAGACCATTTTATTTCTTTCCTTTTCTCTCCCTATAAAAGTTTTTTTTTTAAATATAAATTATTTCTGCCTCCATTATGATTTTTAGATATAAAATTGTATATGGTGGCTTCTTAAGTAAGTATTATTTCATTTGGGGGTTTATATTAGATTGATATATGTTTTCTTCAAGAAACGTTATTTAAACACAACTTTAAACACATATATTATATACGTATACATATTTAAGATATACATATATAAGGGTGTATACATACTTAAAAGACATTTTAGTCATTTTGATAGTTCTCTTTCTATTTCTTTAAAATCTTTTCTCTCCTTCCTTAATGCTACTTCATCTTCTTCTCATTGTTTCCCATCTTTTTCTCCACCGATAGCTTGAATGTTTCTCCATCTTCTTTTTTTCTTCTACATCTTCTTCTCTTCGTTTCTCCATCTTCCTCGTTGTCGCTCGCTCTCGTTGCATCCGTTCATTCCCTCGCTCTCGTTGTTTTTGTTGTGGCTTGTTGGGTATTTTCATTGTAAGTTTACTTCTCTCTATCATTGTTGTTGCTTCTTTGTATGATTGTTGTTTCCTTCAATTTAAGATTTTTAGTTATTGATTTAGGGTTTCTATTTTTGCTTTGTTTAGGATTTTTGGTTTTTAGGATTTCTATTTTTGACTTCTTCGTTTCTATTTTTAGTTTTTAGAGTTTCTATTTTTTGTTAGATTGATTATTTTATTGCTTTATATTTTAGATAGAATGATTTTGCTTTATATGCTTAAATGTTGATATTCCTTCCATTGTTGCTTTATATGCTTAAATGCTTTATATTTTAGACATAATGGTTTTGTTTTATATGCTTAGATGATTTTGCTTTATATGCTTAAATGCTTGATATTCAAGTATTTTTTGTCTATTATTTCAATGTAGACAAATTTAGTATCAACGATTGGTGGCGGAGAATAGGCAGTCCCAAGAGAAGATTTTGATTCTTGAGGGTGAAGTAAAATTGTTGAAAGAAGAATTGTGTAAACGTCAACCAATGCATGAATCCGATCATGAATTTGTGGGAGGTTATCCAGCAAGAGCTTGTAATGGATTCCCCTAAACCTCATACGCTAAATTTGATGGTATGAATATTGAAATACGATAACATATTATTTGTCAACATATGAGGTGGGAGTTAGTACTCCTGTTGTGAATGTTGGGGATGAAGTCGCATGTGAGTCTAACGTGAACAGTTCAGCAAAAGCAACATCAAACATAATTACGTGAATGAAAGATAAACCAAGGAAGCGAGTTAAAAGCGTAGTCAATCAAAGTCCGTTTGTGAACCCAGATGAAAAGAAGAAGACAAAATAAGTGTGTTATGAGCATATTTTGAGTTTGTGGGAGGTTCTCTAGAGCGATGTAGTATGTGGCGTTTGAACTACAATTTTTGCATGTATTTTTCTTTCTTTATGCTTTTATGAACAAATATAAATGAACTTTCTTTCTTTCTTTTATGAACAAATATGTATAAAATTTGAGTTTATTTTTTTCTATTTTTATGAACTTTTTGTTCAAATCAATCATTAATCAAGTTGTGGCCAAACATTCTGTTCAAATTCATTAACCAATTTGTGCAACGAATTAATCATATTGTTTTAAGTCATTAACCAAGTTTATATGTTGTTTGATTAGAATGTCCAAGTTTTCAATTTGAATTCATTAACCAAGTTGTTCACAACATTAACCATGTTCTTAAAGCCATTAACCAGATTTATATTTTGTCTAATAAGAATAACCAAACATTATGTTCAAATCCATTAATGACAAAAGTGATAAACCACGTAAATGATTATCATACAATCCATTTACTTGATTGTTTGTTGCAACAAAATGTCATATAAAAAAATTGATAAAATATTTACATTTTATCACATAGTTGTGCTGAATTATGTAGTAAAGCTCTCCATCTTGCCATTTTCTTGAAGATCTAATCTTTCACCCAAAATCTTTTCTCGAAGCATACTCTTCATAAAATGATTTGACTTCATTTAAGCAAGAAAAAGACATCCCCATTGCAGACTCCCATCAACATGTGTTGTCATCATCATCAAGGTTGTCAACTTTGATACTTTTATATTCAATAGTACCACAATTCATGAAGTTTCAATTAATAGTGCAAATGTCACACAAAACTACAAAAAATAATTCAATCTAATCATTAACCATCTATTGTAATTCACTAACCAATAATATTTACACGACTAACCAAAAACAAAAAATCAGAAAGACCTAGAATTAAAACACTATTAATCACATAATATGAAACTTAACAATTCAAATCTGATTAACATCATTGATTAAAAGTGATGAAACTTAATATATAGAACCACCCTAATTAACATGACTGATTAACAGTTCACAACCTTAATTTTTAGACAAAAATAAGTCATTAACCACCTATCGTACTTCACCGATCAATAATATTTACACTATTAACCAAAAATAAAATAAAAAATCAGAAAGACCCATAATTAGCACACTATTAATCACATAATATGAAACTTAATAATTCAAATTTGATTAACATCATTGATTAACAGTTATGAAACTTAATATTTAGACAAAAATAATTATGATTGATTAACAGTTCACAATCCTAATTTTTAGACAAAAATAAGTCATTAACCACCTATTGTACTTCATTAATCAATAATTTTTTATATTATTAACCAAAAGCAGAAAAAACAGGTATGAATCCGGAAAACGTTTATGAATTCAAAAAAACAAAAATTCATATCTAAGCAAAACAATGTATCAAAAACAATGGCAATTTTTCTCAATAATATTTTTAAAAAAACAACACATTCTTAAATGAAAGACAAAATTTAAAACTCAACATTGTGAAAAAGAAAGAAATGAGAAGTTACCTTGCAAGTGATGAGATAAAGTTGTTCAAGTTTATTCATAAAAAATTTGATTAAAATCAATAAATAAAATGAAGAAGGTGAATTATGAAATAAAGGAAAGATGAATGTGTTTATTTTTGTAGAGGAGGACAACAAAAAAGTGAAAAAATAGAAATAACAAAGGGGGAAAGTAAAAAAAAAAAAAAAAAAATTAAATAAAGAGAAATATTGTGTGAAGGTCACAAGTATTTGTATTTAAAATTGTATTCAAATATCATTATTCTCTTTCTTCTCTTTGTTGAAAAACACTCATCATGAGAATGTATTAGCGGTAAATATATTTAGGACCATCAAGTTTTGGTTTTTAGATGGCAGTGTCGATTGTTATATTCTAGCATTAGCATTAGTTTAATCCAAATTGCACTTATAAACCACATGTTACACTTTGTAACCCTGCCACAAATGATTACTATTTTATTTTAGTTTGTTTTGATTTTATTTTGACTTTGATAGGAGCAACAAAAATTACGTAACACTTATCTTTTAACACTCGCATTTCATTAATCACGTGTAAAAATAAGTTAATTAAGTTGTGTTTAGAGGTGTTTATAGTCCAAAAATTAAATTGTACCAAATTAATAATTTGGTTCATTTTTTGAAAACCACTTCATAAAAACTAATTAATTTTTGAATCAATTTCAATTCCCTTCTAAACTGGTTTCAAACTGATATATAAATATAAATTAATTTAATATTTTGAATTTTTTTCGAGAAAAATAGATGTAAAAATTTTCTCAATAAAAAATTTTCAAGAAAAAGTTTTAATTTTTTCTAGATTTTTTTGAGAAAAATAAATTTTAAAAATTTTTCAAAATGAAATTCTCAATTGAGATTAAATAAAAATTAAAATTGTTGAATCGATTTTTGAATTAAATCTGCTTAAGTGATTTATTTTCAATATGATTCAAATTCATGGATAATTTAATTAGTTTGATTTTTTTAATGCAGTGTAGTCTAATTTATCAATAAAATTTAATTAATCATATATTTTGCACACTCCTAATTGAGTTGATCGGTATTTCAAATCGCAACAAAATATAATCAATTTTTAAAATAATTTAAATTAATTATCTACTCAACTAAATTAATTATATTTTTACACACAATTAAGTTGTCACATATACGAAACAGTTTATGTGCACAAAACATTTTTGTTTCCATTATCTATTGATAAATAAAGCTTATAATTTAAATGGCAGGGATAGCATGTGTAGTTAATACCATGCGTGTAGTTGAAGAAGATTAGCTTATACATAACTTGAGACATGAAACTAGCCACACAAGAGTTCAATGGCAGGGGTGGCACATGTATTCTTCTAAGGTAGAAACATAAATAAATTGCAATGGTGCAATTAAAAACAACAACTTCAAGAGAATGCAAGGCATGGATCCGCCAGAGAGAAGGCATCCCATCTGCAAACAAAATCATCAACTTAACTCCTAGTTTGTGGATTTACTTGTTAGGGAAATCCCAACATCTTCGTTAGCTACTTCAAGGTTTGTTTGAATTAGTGGTATAGAATTGGATGAATATTCATTTTTTAACATCTAACTAGTGTATTGCATTCCAATTGACCTTACACCACCAATCCAAACACCCCCTTAGACATCAAAGTTTCTATTAAACTTGACATAGCTACCTAGTGCAAGATCAAGTTTTCAAGACATTTCAACTGTCCAGTCACAATGTAATATAAATGAATGTAGTAAAAAAGTGCAATGAAATTTGTTCATGGAAAACCATATGATATAAATAAATATAACCGCAGATGTAGCAATGGCAGCAAAGATAGCAGACTGCTATATTCACTGCATGTAAACGGCTATTAATCATTAAGGTCCCTATACAAAATACTGTACAAAAAATATCAAAGCATGACTACTTAACTTGCCCTCCGTTTCTATACAACGGACACAAGCCACCAATAAACAGCTAACCTATCAGCAGGCTATATACACCCCCCAACAATTGTAGTCAGTGAAGACATGAGCTTTGTCCCCAAGTAACTTCTTGTGACCAGAACTTCCAGCAACTAGTTAACACCCTTATCTACATTGCTATAATAACCCTAATAATTACACCTTCAAAATCCAAATACAGATCCAGTCAAGAGAATGAAGTCATGAAAGGTGGAAAGATCCTTGACCCTCTGTTATGGCATACAAGAGCTTCTCTTTCATCTTTTCCTGAAATTCAATAAATTGTTAGAGTATATTTTGATCTTTTTTTTAATGTTTGTTTCAAGTGTTTAAAAGTTTAAAACAGAAAATTGATACGGTACTTTTGATGAATAAGGAGGTAGCTTAAGGTAATTTGCACATGTCATCACACTAGGTAGGTCTGAGTTTGCTTGGTTGCTACAATGCTGTTGAACACACAGAATATAAAAACATTACAAAAAAAAAGGACATGTTAAGTGTAAAAACCATGGTGAAAAATAGTGTATCAGTATAATCTTCACACCTTTCGGACAATAGTCAACTTTGGATTGAGAGATGCCAATCCTCCTGGAGGAAGCCGAGGTGTGCCAGTCACGAACTGCAGAAATGCTCGTCTCTGGTCGTGATCAAACTCTCGGATAATTTCCAACAACTGAGTCCTCAATCAAAGAGATTCAGTCAAAATTAAATGATTCAGAACAAAAGACAAAAAAAAAAAGAATCTAAAAGGACATGTATTCTTACGTTAACAATTGGAGGACTGCTAGCAGTGTAACCGTGATCAAACTTAATGTGATCTGCAAGCTCATTGATCTGCTAACAAGACATTACTACAATTAAACCATTTTTATACAAAAAATTGTTTTCTCCCCACTCTAAATAGAAAAGGACATATATGCAAATTGATTAAAACAAATTACACATACAGCCCAAGAATCATCCTCTCCACAAAGCATACGCTCAAGTTCCTCTTCGTAAAAAATCTGAAGATGCTCAATGGGAAAAACCTGCAAGTTTAAAAAAAAATATTGAGAATCTCAAATAGTTTTATAAACAGTAAATCCTAAAGAAAACTTAATATTTAGTACATTGATCTCGATGGCTAGAATGTACAAACAAATCAGAAATGACTTTGACAGTAAAGACTAGTTCTGACTATATATCCCATTTTTCCCATGTTCCAGTGGAAAGATTATGAGTGCACATCTGTGAAGCCCAGTTCTAACTCTCGACATATTTTAGCATTTAAAAGCATAATGAAAATAAGGATACAAAATGAAGTACAAGAAAATGTTGATAACAACATCAGACACAAAGATAAGCTATAAACTACAACAGATATTTGCAATGACCCTGGGAACATAAGCAAAAATTATAAAACCTGAAATGGTTTTAAACACCAGAATAGCTGATCACAGACCTCAAATTATTAATAAGACCACAAAACGAAGGAACCGTACACAACAGCAGACAACCCATATAATGGAATGATGTAACTTGGGTTCACAGATTTTTAGCCTTCTAATGAGTCAAATTACTCTAATGGACAAAAATGTCAAAAGAAGGTGACAAAATAGTTAGCCTTTTGATGAAACAAAAGTAGAAGAAACAAATATTAGGCAGGGGCATATTGTCCAAACAAATAAAATGAAATACTGGCATATTCGTATGGCTTGATATTCTACTGCAAGGTATTTTAACTACTTTCAAGACAAAGCGAGAGACCTGGTTAAAGCCAGATATAAAGGCTTCCACTTGTCTTGAAATTCCAGACTTCACAGTTGCATCGACAATAAGTGAAACATAATCCTCCAGGTTTCTCATATTTACCTACCAAAATGGATGAAAATATTAAGTTTATATTCTAGCAACAGAAGTTAAAATGAAAACTGCATTGCAAAATGTCAAGCAATGTTTTACCATGGTGTGATCAAACCCTGAAGCAAGAACAATATCAGGATATCCAGGAAGAGTAAAATCAAGACAAAGATCCTCAATTCTAGAATCTCGAAAGCTTAATCCTTGTTCCAACTCAGAATTTCCTTCACAGACCGATTCCAATTTTTTCTTCCTGTTAACTAGTGCTTGAAACTCATGCAGCACCCTGCCAAGCCCAGGATCAAGTGACTGTATGTCGTAGAGATAAAGTTCCTAAAAAGACAGATTATAAGCAAGTAGTGAGACTAAGTTATTTTGGCCCTCTCATTATATATCTTATTAGATGTTGCAAGCTTGTTGAAGTTCATTCCAAAATCAATTACCTTTCCTAGAATAAGTTTATAGAAGGCTTTAGAAAAGTGCAGATCTAAGACCCTTCCATCTTGAAGTGCTTTAGCAACAACTTGACCTAAAAGGAAAAATTTCTTTGTTACTTCAGAGAACTGTATGCCACCAGATGCATCTTGGGTTGACAACCATGGACGGGGAAAGAGTCCATAAAAAGAATGGATTCCCATTTCCTCAGCCTGCAAGTTTGTCTTCAGGGTATATGAAGAAGCATCCTCTCTCCACATGCCCGAGCCAGATTTCTGTAACTCCTGACACACCAAGGTATAAAATTCCAAAGTTGGTCCAAGACCAGTGCCCACTTCTTCATCATACTCCACTTCAAGAACCACTTTATGACTGGCATGTAGCTTCATCATTTGTGCAGCAGACTCAAGGATCCGGTCGCGATAAACTAAAAACTTCTTTCGAGGTAATACACCATGGCTCAGTCGCCTGTCATTCACTGTTTCAGAGTTATTGTAAGATATGTAAGGTGGTATTCCTGGCTGGCCAAATGCTGCCAGTTTGAAGTACTTGCATCTTGCTTCAAAACTAAATAGGAACGGACAAGAAGCCATTAACTGATTACACCACAAAGGCATACTCCCAATGCAGACTGCCAAAGAGTCCCTCATCTGTTGCTCCAGCTTCTCTGTCAACTTACTGCTCACAAACTCATTTATTTGGACAGTAGAAACTGTAATTTTTAGGCTGTCCAGATTATCAGCTTTACCTTCAGCGTAAGCACAAATTCTTTCGCGTGACATAAGATGAAATATAAATCTGTTCATGCCCTCCAAACTTTTAAGAAGAAACAGAATATCATAAGTTGGACTTGACTTCTCCAAATCAGAAACAAGTTCACAATAGAACATGTCTGATAAAAAAGGAGTATGCTGGTAAAATGCTAAAACTTTATCCTGAGAGAAATCTTGAGGTGAGGAATGACAATCCAAAGGCATTACGTCCTCAGATTTCACAGCTGTTCTATAGGTTAATATATGCACTTGACTCCACACTTTCGCAGTAAAACCAGAATCATTTTGTTTTATTATTTGACGAAGAATTGCCTGATATAGAGTCAAGTTATGATCCAGAGGTTGTCCTTCAAGGTAAAAAACAAGTTTATGAGCAGCTTTGTTGCTAGAAGATGTAGGATGCTCTTTTTCAAGTTTTGAGTCTGATTCTGCATCGAAATGCTTTTCTTGTTCTGCAATCTATTAGATAAGACACAAGTTTAAATATATGCTGCAGTGTAGATATAGTATACTTTCTATCATGGTAAAATAAAAAATAATAAAATCAGCAACAGACTATATATATATATATATATACATAAGAGAAGAGATACAAGAACAACAAACATAATATATACTAAAAGAAATATTAACTCATCCCAATAAACTCATAAAATCACCTCTTGTAATAAGAAAATATATAATGTTGGTTAATAAAAAAACATTCAATGACACAATTTAGAAACCACACAACCTTCAAACCAATAAAAATTATATAACATAACTACAAACGTACTTTGATACAAATAACAAGCAAGAATGATTTGCAATATCAACTAACTACAAGATTAAAACCTGAATTCCAGAAGATGATTCCCCAGCATTCACATCGACTGCTTGATCAGGTCTAGGTTGTGATGACTTCGGCTCTTCTCCCTGCAAAATCAGTATAGTTGAATTTTTTTATAAAAAAACACTGATTAAAGAAACAACTCATTCCCCCAAAAGCAAGATAAAATAGGCTGCCGCTAGAATTGTGGTTACAAATATTACATGTGTTTCACAGAGGTCTGTCGACACGTCCGCAGGTCCTGACATTGCTGGAATTTCATCTAGGCACGAACTTGTATTTGATGGCAATTGAAGCGGTGGACTTTCTGGTTGCAACACTACTCGACTGGATGATAATCTCACATGCTCTGCACATTTCCCGCTGACCTTTGGCCATAGATATCTTTCAATGGAATGCAAAGAAGCAAAAGGGTCAACAGTAAAAATATCCTCAGTACAGTCATTCAAGCCAGTCTCTTTCTCCCCATTAACAAAACGGACTTTCAGGCAAGGATAAGGAACGCAACGTCCATTAGGAACAGTAGCAAATGAATTTCTCTGTTTTTGTACATTGCTCAAAATAATAGGGAACGCTTCCAATGAAGTCAGTGCACTCTGCAGATTCCTGATTAATACAGAAAGGGGTGTGTCGCCAGACAGAGGCTGAAAAGTACATAAGCATACACTAGCTAAAGCCTCAAATCGTTTTTCTATGACAGCATTATGACCACAAACACCATGAACCCCCTTGTTTTCCTTCATATAATGGCCAAGAGATAAATAATTAACAAGTGCTTTCGCAACTCCACTCTCAATAAATTCAAAAGTCGAAACTTCCTCCTTGCCAATAAGCTTGTCCATAATTTGATCCAGTACCCTATTGATCTTCTCTTCATGGACAGCAAGAGCACCTACATCAGTGGACATGCTCAACAAATCATTAGACAGTGCTCTGAGATTCTTCAAAATATCAGTCAATCCTTTCTCAGAATCATATAATTCCGGGGCTAAGTATTTTGTTTTTATATGCTCTGCAAGATTATAAACAGACTCTTTGTCAAGTTTGCAATTTCTTGCTTCTGATGATGTAGGAGATTGGGCAGTTGAAAATGTGTAACATAGGCATTTGAGGACCTCTCTTGAAGAAGACCTTTGGCCAGAGTCTAACGACAGTTGAATGCTGCTAAATACTGGGTACACCAACTGTGTAAATCTTTCAGGTGTTAAGAGTGCCTCAATGGCAAAAAAGACACCCTCCTTTATAAATAACTTTAAGAAAATATCAGAGAAGTTTTGAAGGATTATCTCAGCAATCTGTAAGGCTAAGATTAGCATATGGTGATCCTTTCGAGTGAACACTCCAGCCAAAAAACTGTCACATCAACCAGATAAAGTCAATGCCTTAAACAAAATATAAATATTATTGCAACTCCAAGGATAAGAAAGCCTGCTTCACCTTGAAATATTGGCATTTTTCAGCAGTTCCACGAGCATGCCAGATTTGGTCAAACAAACGAACTTGTACATAACGAATAGACAGCCATGGCAAACAAATAAACTTGCACCAGAATTAAACACCTGTGCAATGATGAAGTAGGTATTGAAATGTAATAAAAATAGAAGAGTATTAAGCTTACTGCAAGAAAATCAACTAACCTGGATTAACATGGGAAACACATCCATCCCAAGCTTCTGCAGTAGATCTGGATGATTAGCTATGAAGGATTCTTTGTCTAACACTAGTTGACTATTCTGATCTTTATCCAGGCCAGGGAGAAGTTCATTTAGCAATTTGAGTACTTCATATACCTAGCAGGTCAACAAATAATAATAAAACCTTTCACACTGCTCAATATAAGAAATCTCTCGAATCACACAAACAAGAATCTATTAGAAGAAAAACCTTCCCTTGTTTCAGAATGACACTACTCAATAAATACTATGATCAAAGTTCAACAATTGCAACCAGAATAGTAATTTTAACTCCAAATGTTTTTATTGCATAGGTAGAATATAGTTCATACCATGAGTTTACATCAAAAAAAAAAAATAGAACATTTATATCGTTCCACTAAAAATAGAACATTTATATCGTTCACCCTCATCAGAAATTTATGTGTTAAAACAGTCCATAAATGAAACTGGCCAGTGATACCAAATCATTTCACCCACCAAATCCATTAGAATTAAAAATGTATGATGAAAATATGGAATGCTGATAATCAAATACCAAATCCGTTAGAATTAAAAATGTATGATGAAAATATGGAATGCTGATAATTAAATATATTGTGCAGTTCATGTCATGAATTAAAGATGTTCAAAATAAAAATGGAACAATATGATTTCAAAACAGATAAGAATTATATTTCAATGTATCTTTGCAGCCTTCTAGGTGCATGTTTCGCTAAACTTCATAAAAATCATGTCATGTTGGACCATAAAGACTTCCCAGCTTAATAGGCTGTACCAGACGACTTTGACGGAAATTTATCTGTGCTATACAAGTTTTGGTACATTGGTAGTGCAAATGGGTCAGGGAGCATAGGTGGGCCAGGTGAAGGATCAAACTCAGATATCCAATGTCAATTAAGCTACAAGCTCATTATCATTGTGTTCTCTTTTTCCTAAATTACTTTCTTGCTGCCATGTGACTAGGAAGTCGCATGTTCCAGTTGTGATATCAAACTCTTAGGGTAAGACTCTTCCTACAATAGACTCACGATGAATTAGGCCCGTGTCATGGCGAGAGCTTTATAGTACCAAGTTGCTGTTAATGTGTAGAGAAAGAATACTTTTAGGGGCTACATAGAGATATTGGCTTAGATTCTCAGAAATGACATTTAATTGTGGTCCTGCATTATTATTAATATGAAAATAAATTCAATTACTGAACTCATCACACAACTAAAGGACCATACCGATTTATTCCACTTCGAAAACAGGAAACTTATCAAAATCTATAGCTGCACGCCGATTGTTACGCACACTATTGATGATAGGCCCATTATTAATGTGGATGAGTAGAAACAACAGAATCCATGTGAGGGGGATGATGAGTGTGAAGTGGAATCAGTGGGGCAGAGTATTGGGGTTATTTCCCATCTCAGAGGGGTGCTCTCATTGTTGAGGGTATCATCTACTTTCTCTATTTTTTGCAAGGAGAATCATCTAACTTCCATTTTATTAGTTTATGTTGAAGTTGTGGGATTTTAGAGAAAAAGATGAGAGATAATAATAAGGGTTTGAATATTATCGATAATAGCTTTATGATAACTTGATTAGAAAAGACTCAATACTAATCTCTATTTATAGCGAAACATAGACTCAATCCTAAATCAGAAATAAATCATAATAATGATGAGAGATATTCTAATATATTTCTATGATTATAAATTGATCCGAGGAAATAACTCAAGATACTCTAATATAATATAATAGATATTATAAGATATTTTCTAATATTCTAACACTCCCCCTCAAGTTAAAGCTTACTAAGTTTTAGCTTGTTACAAAAAAACAATGTTTGCTCCGCAAAATAATAAAAAAAGATGGAAAAGCAACTCAGGGATGTAAGTGAAATCAGAGAGAATTGCTATAAATACTGCCTAGCCAAATAGCCGAAATGATCATCAGCCTGAGATAAATTCATGACAAACAATTGAACAAAGTGAGGTTCGTTCTACTAAAAACTGCATTTGGAAGCTTCAAACCAATAATATTGGAGAGACGTGCTTCAAGGAGAGAAAGGCAAGGCCAATACATCTGGGACAAAATGGGGCCAGCGCATCTGGGACAAATTGCCATGCTAAAGTGTGAGTTATGAAAAATAAAACACACTGTTATAATGACCATCAATAGAAAAAGAAGTCATTACTAATTGATTCATCTGTGGGAAAAGGGACACACCGGAATGATCGTCGGTGGGAATAGAAGTCATAGTTATAATCTATTAGTAAGAACAAAATTGCATGACAAACACAGAAGAAGAAGCAGCGCGACTCTGATTAAATGAAACCATGATCGATCAACGGAGTATGAAAATGCGTCTAAAACAAGAGAGATAACGGCTGTTTGAATAATAACACGTATTTCCATTGACCAAAATTGAAAAGTAAGGGCAGATCTGGAACTATTACGCCGAGGCGAGTTCAACAAAAAAGATCCCGTCTAAAACGGTTGCTGACACGCGGTGGACATTGAGGCATGGTCGGTGGCTTTCAGCGGTGCGCTTTGAGGTGTGGGCCGATCTGGACGAGACAAAGCTGATAGAGTGGTCATTTGTCAGAAAAGTCGCCAGAAACAGTAGCGGTGACGGCAGCAGTAGTGAGCTGAACAGAAACAAGTGAAACTGGTGTTGATATGTGCCACGACAGAAGGTTGAAAAAGGAATGATCACGTTGAAAAAGAGAAACTATGATTATATTCCCAAACTATTGGGAACTCAGTAGCAGAATAGAGGCAAGGTGGTTCAAGGAGGATCGAAATAAGCTCTAGATACTATGTTAAAATTGTCGGATTTTAGAAAAAATAATAAGGATTTGAATATTATTGATAATAGTTTTATGATAACTTGATTACAAAAGACTCAATACTAATCTCTATTTATAGAGAAACATAAACTCAATCCAAAATCAGGAATAAATCATAATAATAATGAGAGAGATTCTAACATATCTCTGTGATTATAAATTGATCATAAGAAATAACTCTAGATACTCTAATATAATATAATAGTTATTATAAGATATTTTCTAGTATTTTAACAGTTTCAGTTTATCATTCTATTTTGTTTTATTACCAGTAGAAAACAAAAACAGAGACAAATCCAAGCCTCATACCCGGTTGCAGTGTCCACCAACAAGCTGTGAAGTTGATACACCATGTGAGAGGTCAAACGCAGATAATATATCTCTCAATATGCCACTTATATTTAGCTCATATAAAGTCCTGAAGGCTATGACTGATCCCGATGAAAGTTTGACAAGTAATCCTATCAATCCCTGTCAAGCAAAATAATAGATTCATAATTTCATAACAACATCAAAGTTCATAGATATTAAAAAATGGAGAAATCTGGGATATGAAAATAGCATATAAAAATTGCTTACATTATAAATTAATTGGGATAGGGTCGCTCGGCCATTTACACTTAAAAGATGTGTGACCTGTTGAATCAATCCATGCTTACAAAGTTCATCCAACATTTCTGAGGAATGAGAAACTCGATCAACAATTTTGATTAAGCAGGTAGCAACGTTTTCAACAAGCTGCGAAAGTACATTTACACTTCAGTAAACAATACAGAGAAGGAATTCAAAGCCACTACAGATACAGAAGTATAATATATAAAGCCCATTCATCGGTACCTGTCGATCCTCGTATAGAAGAAGATTACGTAATATGGGCACAGCCTCCATGAAAGGTGTAGGGCTTTCTGAGGGAAGCTTCTTGCATATGTTCACCACAGTAGAAAGAGCCACTCTCTGTGAGAGAGGGAAAGTGTGATCATTAAATCGAGAAAATTATTCTTCAATAAGGATGGGCGAAAAATAAACTTCCATTACTCATGAAGACGATGCCTTGATGTATTATAGAGTTACCTGTATGCTTGTAGAGAAGAAATCTATATAATTTAGAACGGCCATAATTGCCCCGGCCTGTAAGCAAGCAAGTGGTTGCTCTCGCGATATTTTCTCCAATGCTTGAAGACACTAGATAAATACAATATTAATAACTTATATTCCTTTCCTTCTATAAATAATAATGAACGAAAAGAAAAACATATCTTACAAACCAACAAACAAGTACCAATTACCTGTTCAGCTACGTCTTGATACTCAATAGTCAGTAATCTTTGACATAAAGCAGAAACAGCATCATGACGAACAAGAAAACCAGCTGATCGAGGATACAGATCACATATATAAGTGATAGCCCTTATAGAAAACAACATTATATCCGGGTTACTCTCATGCTTTGCCAGCTTCACAAGCATTGGTGATAACAAGTCTGAAGTCATGCTGGAGAGCGAACCCTCTGTACAGAATGACAAAACTTCACAGAGTTCAGTAAGTACAGCCAACTGACCAGAAGGTTCAGTCTGTCCACTCAAGCTTGATATAATGTTTTTAAATTTCCCATGATCACTCGATAATCTCCGTCTATGATATTCATGGAGACTGCTATGATAGTGCTCCATGTCATCTGAATCACATGATCCATAAGCTGAATCCTTCTCTGGCTCGCCCTCCGATCGGCTTGAAGCCGAAGCAGACGAGGAAGTATCCATGTCATTCTCATGGGGCTCCACTGCCGAAGTTGTTGAATTTATTTGGGTTTGAACTGAGGCGGTCGAAGAACTTGGTCTAAAATCAAACGAACTGCACGCCCTTTTATCAGCAGGCAGTTCATCTACCATTTCTGGACGCTTTTGACCTCGACTTCCCATTAATTGCTTCTACTCCCCAAATGGAAACCGAACCCTAAGCAGTTCAAAATCTCGTTAATGTACATTCATTAATATAATTCCAAATCTTATAAGCCAAATAATTCAGAATTCCAAGCCGAAAAACCATTATTATTTCCATTCTTTATGAAAGAAAAGAAAAAGGAAAATTAATAACTCCAATCCAGAACAACCGAACTCTTCCACTATTCCAAGCTTCCCTCAGATATAAACAGCAACAAGTAACCAGTTTTTCATAAATTTTCAACACCACCCAAGTTAATTAGCCATTAAAAATTAAAATCCTGAACACTTAGTTATAGTACTGCAAAGGATGTTGAATGTTGATGATCCATTCTCATAACATCATAACATTACAAACCACTACCTCCTTTCCCCCAACACAAGTAAATCACATTAGGAACAAACAAAACACTAAATCAATATAAAAGTGAACAAACCTAAACATGAATCTTAGACTAAACAAATCAAACACAACATGTTCCATCAATATCATTGACTTTAATAATATGAGTGCATCAAAATACACGGTTAAAAAGATAAAAATCACAAAAACAAAAACAACAAAGCAAGCATAATAATAAAAATAAAACAAACAGAAAAACACAATGAGAGTAAAAACAACAGGATCAGTAAAGAACATGATAGAACAAACATAATAGACTCAAAAAAAAAAAAAACATCATCAACAATTTGAAAGGATATATCTGGTGAAATACCTAGTTGTAGTTCTTAATCGGTCTTCGAGAAAGTCGAAGACCAAGTTTTTGTATCAACAAAGTAAACGATTTTTATGATGATGATGATTTTAAGAAGAAAAAAACGCTCTTGTTCTTCGTTTCACTTTATCATCACCAAATTTGTTTAATAAGCGATTGATTTGATTTTTATATAGGTGAAAGAAGAAAAAAAATCAATAATCAAATAATAAAAAATGAAAGAAAAAAAAAAGAGAATATTAAGATTGAAGAAAACCAGAGGAGAGGATGATTGAACACGGAAGAAAGCTTATAGAGAAGGGAGAGAGGGTGGTGATAGTGTAAATATTTATGTGGGTTATTAATTCGGTTAATTACCAATTAGTCTTCTTGATCATTCTTATTATTATTACTTGGGGAATGATATGCTGCTTATGAGGTGCGTGAAGCTTTATACATGTCTCAATCAATAATCCTTGTTTTTTATGATGTGGCCTATAATTTATAGGTATGCTCTAGAGATAATAGATGTTGTTGTTACCTTTGGATTAGGTTTTTCTCAAACTTAACAATGAAGTAAGAGTCTACGGGGATGTAATTTTGATCGGTAAAATTAGGTTAGATTTACATCAAGATTAATTTTCATATATTGTTGTAGTAAAAAGTTGGTCATTGTTGATCATTTACTATATGTTAGTTTATAATAAGTTATAATTTTGTATAAAAAAAAAAGAGTTAGTTGTAATTTTTTGATAATAAAAATAATTAACTATAAATAAAATCAAATGTTTAGATTAATTAGTTATTATCAATTGATGGTTAATGTGAGAATTTTATTTTAGTAATTTACGATGGAAAATATTTATATCGATATTTTTTAATCTAAAAAAAATTAATAAAAAGTTTGTTAAAAAACTATCATATTAATTAAATCTCTAGTTAAATAGAGACTAAAGAGTTGTGGCTTTATTTCCATAGAGATTTTTCGTTAAATTTAGTAAATAGGATTATACTTTTAAGCTATATAATATTTTATAAGCCTTGCTCCTTGCAATAAGGTATTTTTGTGTAGTTTCTATCTTTACTCAAATTATTAAAATTGGTAAAGACATCTGTTCCTTAATATATAGAACGGTGGAGACGCATTTAGCCTTCTATAATATTTTCTTTATAGTTGTCTTACAAAATCCATAGGGATGATGTTATGGTAGTTTTTGTGTTATGTCTCTTTTGGCTAGTGTTTTCACGTCCAATTTCCTCTATTAAACTAAGCAATTGAACATATTTTATCAATGCAATGTAAATCTATGTGGTGTTTGACCCAATCCTAATTTAGGTTTGGCCTCTTAGACCCATATCATTATATGAAAATTTATTGAAAATTTATTGTGTTGTTATAAAAGTATATTTTGTAATTATATTTTGAAAATAAATATTAAATTCTCACTAGATGAGTAAATAATGTGCATTAAAATTCACAGTTAAGCACGTATAGTATTTATTTTTTACATAATTATAATCAATTCCTATTTGCATTTTGGTTAGCAGTCTTTTTAATGCACAATTCATTTATTTTGATTTGAGTTGGATCTTTTCAAAATTAATAATCTCTTTAACTCACTTATTTGATATGTTCTTGTGTCAATTCTTTCTCTTTATTTAAATTTTGTATTATTTTGTCATCCATGTAATCGAGGACCATTAACAAATTCAGATATTCAAATTATATCATCATAATATTTTTACAAAAAATAAAATATTAAATTATATATATGTTCGTTCACATGGTATTTAATTGATTAAAATTTATGTAGGTTCCACCAAAATATGTGACTCGCATGTAAATTTGGTGAAATTCGTGTATTTTAATCTATGAAAATGAAAAAGTGTGTTAGAAAGTATATATTAAATAGTGTGTTATTGACCATATTTATATTTGTTTTGAGGTTAATGATTGTATAACAATAAAAAATAAAAATAGTAGAAGGGCACTTCAACTCATTAAATCAGAATTTGCATACACAAAACATATGACACATAGAATTACCTACATCAACAATTAAAATTTTAAATGTGACGACACACGTAACAAAACAAAATAAATTGAAAAAAACTTAAGGGAATCTGAAATGGATCGCATGATCTCCTTAAACAAACATCAAGAAATGACTCTCATTAAACAATTATAAAGTAGAGATCGTAATCATACAAACATCAAACAAAATAGAGATCATCAGTAAACAATATCAGTGAAAAAAAATAACTCACATAAGATCGTGTAACATCATAATCAAGTGATTCACGTACATACAATCAAAGACAAATTGAAATATTAAACTACATATATCAGATATTGAAACTTTGAATGTGATGACATCTATAAAACATAAGAAATTGAAATATACTATTAAAAAAACATTAAGAAAAACTAAAATGGACTACATGACCTCCTTAAATAAGCATCAAATAACAATCACTATTAAATAGATATCTGGTATGAACCAATCACACAAACATCAAACAAAATTGACACTGCAATTAAACAGTACCAATTAAACAATCGACTCACATAAGACATGTAATATTACAATTAAAGAATTTGTGTATGTCAAAATACAAGACAAATGCAATTTATTAGCAAACATTAAAAATTAAAACTTTTAATATGGTGAGGCGCCTAGCACAAACATGAAACAAAATATAGAAGATTATTAAATATTAATAATTAAATAGCCAATTTATATGAGACTCTCTTATATATATAATACAATTAAATAATTTGCATTCAAACAATGCAAGACAAATGAAATTTTTTAGTAAACATGCGTCAAAAATTGAAATTCTAAATGTTGTGGCGCACATAAAAAAACATTAACAAAAATTGAAAAGATAATAAGAAAAATATTGAGAAAATCTCGAATGAACCACATGAGTTTAGAGTTGTCAATTTCACGAAGTCTACAATTGTGAACTTCAACATGCATTTTAAGGGTTTAAAAACCTCAAAAGTTAAAAAGATTCACATATATTCTCATATTTAAAATAGGTCTTTAGGTACAAACTTTTTTTTCAAATTTTGATGGCAATAACTTTTTATTTTGGGAAGATTTTCTTAAGAAAAAAATTGGGAAATATATTTTCAATAACTTAAAATTTTTTCTTTTATTTTTGGAAAATATATTTTGTTCTCAAACTTTAGTTTTTATACAAAAATAAACTCAAAATATTATTGAGTAAAAAAAATGACATAATGGTGGCTAGGATCAAAACTAAACTCTCTTAATAGGGGGTGTATAATTTAAAAGGCTTAGTAGGACTTAACGTTTCAAGCTTACTGTACAAAAATATCAATTTGGGACAACCATTAAACAAATATCAAGTATGTGTCATCACCTACAAAACAAATATCAACATTAAATAATAATAATGATTAAACAATTAATTCGCATGAGACTAAGTTAAACTACAATTAAACAACTTGTAGATACACCACATAAGACAAATGAGATTATTTAACAAATATATTTGAGAAATTAAAACTCTAAATATGGTGACGCACATAAAAATAACAAGACATAAGAAATTAAAAGACTCTATAGAGAAGCATTAAAGAAATATGAAATAAATCATACTATATCCTTAAGAGTATGTTAGGGGAAATAGAAATTGGTGAGAGGAAAGTTGAAGAGCGGTGTCAAATTTCTCTTCTTTTGTTTGAGAAAAAGCTGCAGAGAGAGATAAAAGTAGGATGAACCATGTCTTTTACTATTCTTTGCATGAGGTTGAAGAAAGACAAAAAGAAATGCCAAATTTTTATGCATGTTTCAAATTAATTGTTATAAAGGTGCAACGTGAAATGAAATAGTGTAGGTACCACACATTGCTTACAATTTTTTCTTTTGATTTTTCAAAAAAAGTTTGAGCAAATAAAAGGAAAAATAAAATAATTGCTTAAAGTAAATTATGAATTATTTGTTGATATAAGTTTTTTTTATATTTCATATAACAATTAATAATAAAGGTAACGGGGTATATATAAAAGCAAAGAAATAAACTTATCAATACTTAAATAATTTTACTGTTTGAATTATTTTAAAAAAATGTTAAAATTAAATTAATTGTGATATTAAATTGTTTAATTAAATTTAATAAAAAAATTAACTTAATATTGTTAGGAAATGAATTTTATATTGGATTTTTATTTCAATGGTAATATTCTCCTTTCAAAAATAATATTATTTATCTCTTATATATTTTTCTAAAATTTACTTCATTTTTGTACTTCTTTATCTCTTCTCACACTCTTTTTCATCTCTTTATTTTTTCTCACAACCGAATACATTATAAATAAACATCAAACAAGGATCACATGTAAACAAATATCAAGTAGGAATCACAATCACACAAACATCAAATAAAATATATATTCTCATTAAAAAGTAATGATAAAATAATCAACTCACATAAAACAATGTAATACCATAATTAAATCATACGCGTACACAACACAAATGGATTTTTTAGCAAACATTCATCAAAAATTAAAATTGTAAATGCAGTGACACACATAGCATGACATCAGGAAAAAAAATATTATTGAAATGGACCATGTGACCACCATAAATAACCATCAAATATGTATCACTATTAAACAAATATCAAGTAAAGAGAATCATCACACAAACATCAAACAAAATAGAGACGAACAGAATCATCACACAAACATCAAACAAAATAGAGACGAACATTAAACGATAAAGATTAAACAATTTATTTAAATAAGACAATGTTATACAACAATTAAACAACTCACGTACACATAATATAAGACGAATATAATTCTTTAGAAAACATACCTCATAAATTAAAACTCTAAATATGGTGACCAAAATTGTTGAGGTTTATGTTGAAGAAGAATTTTAAGAATGGATTGAGTTTGATTGATAATATGGAAAAATATAGTTTTCTCCAAGGAGAAAGATAGAGAAAATACTAAGTTATTGTGATCCTTCCAAATATCATTCACAACCACACCAAAGAAAATACTCCAATAAGATTGAATTTGACTAATGTCATTGGTAGATAAATTCCAATATAACCAATTATGTATATCAAGGCTAAAGAGCTTACTCCTTTGATACAATTTAATCAGCCCAGTCCAAAAACCCTTAACTTCATCACAATCTCTTAACATATGTACAATGGTTTATGGGAATTCACAACAGCGGAGACAAATATTATTTTTGGAAATCCCTATAGAATATATTTTATTATTTATAAGGAGAATATTATGATCCAACTGTCAAAGAAAAGTTATATAACGATTAGAGTCAATCCAACTCCAAAGATTATCAAATATAGGATCATGATTATAAGTGGTATTATGTCAAGAATAGAGAAGCTTGTAAGCACTTTTTAAAGTGAAATGACCTGGTGCAATAAGATTCTAACAAGTAAATCGTGTCTTCTTGAAGTTGGGGGTTTAATATAAGAATTTTTTTCACAAATCTCCCTTAGTACATACCTTTCAATCTTGTCTCAGTTCCATCTATCTCCTAAAGCATAATTAAATACTGAAAAATCATATTTTTTTAATAGAAATATCTCTAGATAAATATGAATGAAGGTTATTAAAGTCTATAATCCAAGGGTCATTCCAAAAATTTATATTGTGGAATCACTTAAGTGATATTTTTCTTGACGTATTCCCAAAAATTTACAATAGCCTTAAGAGTAGATGAGAAGACAAAACGACAATTCCCGCAAGGGATATTGAATGAACTTGAAGCATATTTGACTCTCGTAATCTTAACCCATAATTTATCGAGATAAGCCATAAGATACCAAGCTAATTTCATCATATAGGTTTTATTAAGTATCTTCAAACTTATGAAATCTAACATTCCCTCATATTTATGATGACAAATTTTTTCAAAAGACAAGATGCACTTTACGTTGATTCACAGTAATTCCCCAAATGAAATCTCTTCAAATCTTTTCTACTTCATCAAACACAACCATAGGAATTTGGTGTGATTGAATAATGTAACACCCCATTTTTAAACAGCGGGAGTGTATTTTTTTTTTAAAATAAAATCATTTAACAAAGAAAATAAATAAGGAAATACCTTTTGATAAATATTTAAGTCATTATAATTTACAAGCGGCGGAAAAGTTTTTCGAAATATGAATCCAAATTATTTACACATCAAAAAGAGGTACATGGAATCCATCGAAAATAACATGTTATGCTGACAATATTAGTACATGTACAGTCTTCCAATTTAAAATAAACGCAAATCCAAAAGAAAGACATATGTTCCCTCCATGTCAACCTAATCTGATCATTCTACAAACAAAAACTATACACCCTGAGTGATCTTCACGCGCCCCGTAAGATCCTCCTAACATAGCTCCAGTCAGGCATTCCCATCTACATCCCCATCCACAGGGTATGAACCGGTAGGATTGTCCTGGCTCTCATCTGAGGGCAAAGCTCAGATTTCCACAATAGTTGTAAAGAGTCACCAACCAAAATTAACAGTTAACACATAACATTTAAGTTTTTAAATGCACAAATAACCTTTCAACTTAGCATGCGCCTTAAAAGGGTTTTTCATATGCTAAAAGTTCATGTAACACTTGCCAAATAAAAATGAAATCAAAATAAGGTTTTTAATCAACCAAGTAATATATAACTGACCTATCCATTGATGAATCAATTGGGCAATTGATTATCTAACTCAGAGTAAGAGTTTCTACTAAGCAAATCGATTGGAAAATCGATTTGGATAAAGGTTTTTAGTGAAACCTGTACTCTGGGCTTAAATCAATCGATTGGGAAATCGATTGAATGAATAGCTGAGCCCCTATAACAAATTCAATCGATTGCCAAATCAATTTTGTCTAAATAGTTGAGCTACTGTAATGGCCAAATCGATTTTGTCAAAATGACTGAGCTCCTGTAACCCATCCAGTCGATTGGCAAATCGATTTTGAGAAATAGCTTTTAACAGAATCGATTTGGGAATCGATTTCCCTGAATGTTTTTCTAAAACTACATAAACTAACTCAATCACATTCACACACAACTCCAAAACATAACACTTAGCAATTTCAACACAATCACCACGACAACTTGAGTTTCGAAATAGTTTTACAATCAATTACACTTACACACAATTTCAAAACATAACACTTAGTAAAATCAACACAATTACCACAACATCTCAGGTTCAAACACTCAATCATAATCTTGAATCAAACACGACTCGCGTGCCAAACACCCTTATGCGATGCGTATATGCCAAAACGCATGGACTCGAAATTCAAATCAAACTCTTCAGGAGTAGATAATCGTAATTGTACAGTCTCTTACAGACCAGCACTTATTACCAAGGTGCCACCTATCACGGGTCTGCACGATTTATTAAATTTTTAGCCTATCACAAGCCTTAGACCTCAATTCCACACAAAATCCTCCGCGAGAGGCGTAAATCCTAAACGTACAGTTTCTCACGAACGAACACGAGTGCAGTCTCTCATGAACAAACACGGGTGCAGTCTCTCCCAGACAACCACGATTTTCAAGGGTGTAGTCTCTCGCAGACAAACATATGTGCAGTCTCTCACGGACAAACATAATTTACCAGGGTGTAGTCTTTCACGGACAAACACATGTGCAGTCTCTCACGGACAAACACAATTTACTAGGGTGTAGTCTCTCACGGACAAACACCATTAAGTAAAGGCAGATATTAAAAGATTCCCCGTTTTTAATACTCATTTAAATCTTACAATTCGAACGACAATCATTAAATAAACTTAGCTATTAAGAGATTCCTCGTTCTTAATACTCGTTTAGCTCTAATGGTTTTCACGACAAACATTAAGTCAACAAAGATATTAAGAGATTCCTCATTCTTAATACTCATTTAACTTAAACGACTTTCACTGCAAACATTAAGTAAACAAAGATATTAAGAGATTCCCCATTCTTAATACTCATTTAACTTAAACGGTTTTCAGAACAAACATTAAGTAAACAGAGATATTAAAAGATTCCCCATTTTTAATACTCGTTTACTCTAATGGTTTTCACGACAACATTAAGTAAACGTAGACATTAAGAGATTCTCCATTCTTAATACTCGTTTAACTCTAATGGTTTTCAAATGCCACACAAAACAAACTCAAACATATTATCAAATCCAATCCACATTTCACACTAAATCACATAAATTCATTTTTTTCACAAAATCCAACCAAACACATCTCAAATTTCATAAGTATTAATTATGAACACGTTGAATACGACGACACAGATCAACACAACCCATCACTCAAACACAACAAATTTCATTTACTCAAAATCATACATAAATGAGTTAAATTCATTTTCCGCGAAACATCCATCAATATCACCAAAACCCCACATTAGAATTTCACCCATAAAGCATTAAATTCATTTTCCCCAAATCAAGACTCCAACCCTAACAAATTCTTTTCCACACAACCCCAGATAAGTCCCTAAATGTAAACTAAAAGTTTGGAAGGAGCCATTACCTTCACGTTAGCTTTAACGTGCGATTACGGTACCGCGAGTAAATCCGGTAAAATCTCCGCTCGCAACGTCACTTCCAGAGTTGGTTCCCTAGAACCGTAGTATGGTAGTGAGCAACTTTCCCTTCTGTCTCTTCGCGAAACGAAGCTTAGATCTAGATGAAACGTGGAAGATTGTGTTTGACGGTTTTAAAATCTATAACACCGTTTTCGAATCCGAGAAGAAGAAAGAGGACGTAGAGAAGAAGTCAAGCAGCAGGAGAATGTTTTCCTTTCACTCACACTTGGTTTTCTTGAAGCCAAAGCAAGATAAGGAAGGAGAAGGGAAGGGTTCGCGCAAAGGGGAGGATGCATTTCTTTTTTCCTCTGTTTACGTTGTTCTCTGCCTTTCCTTTTCTAGCTTTCATATATACATATATATTACATACCATTTATATATATATATATATATATATATATATATATATTATAATTAAAACTAAACTAATAAATATCTAACAACTCTCACATCCATCACTTCACTCTCATCTCAAACTATTTTAATAAAAATATTTACTCTCGTCGCAACTCAACTGACAGATACAATATTCAACAACTTGAGATATTTTGAACAAAACTGTCCAGAATTATATTCTTCGTAACCTAAATAAATTATTCTTCGGCAAATAATTTTAATCCTATTTCCAAAAATATATTTTCGACCTTTAACTCTTTAACTCACTAAATACCGAAAACTGGGCTAAAAGCCTAAGCAATTTAACACAAAATACCCTAAAATTGTATAATTTAGGATTTAAAATTAAGGGACTTACAAATAACATATTCATGGTTATTGGAGAAGGAAGCATGAGCTAAGGTTACCCTATTTGCAAAATAAAAGTTGATATTTTCTAACTAGTAAGCTTTTTTCTCCTTTTATCCAAGATAAAGCGAAAAAAGTCTTTATAGCTCGTTGGTAAACAATGGTGCGCCAAGGTAAATACCAAGACCATTTGTGCATACCTAATTCTTGACTCAAGGAAGAAGATATCTAAAGAGACATTGTTCGAGAGAGAAAAAAATCGGGATTTGTGAAGATTGGCTTGCTGGTCTGAGCTAGCACAAAATTTATCGAGGATATATTTGATCCTCAAAATTTGAGATAGAGAAGTTTCAGCCACCAAGATAATATAACCAGCAAAGCAAACATTGGAGAGCTTAGAGCCATGATCCCGACCAAATTTGAAAGGAATTCAATCTTCGACTTTAACAACATCCCTAATAAGATGACCATGTATTTCCATGCACACAACAGTGAGGTATGGTGATAATGGAATCCCTTGAAGAACACCTCTAGAAGCACCAGTATTACCAGTCGTTGATCCATTCGAATTAAGATAGAGATAAGCTGAAGAGAGACATTGGATTATAAAATTTTTCATGTTATCAAGGATCCCAAAATGATTAACAGTTTCATGATAAAATTTCATTTAAGACGATCATAAGCCTTTTCATTATCTATCATAATGACCATAAAACCTTGCTTCACATGGAGGTTCTTGAAAGATTGTATGATTTTCTGCAAAATAAAAATATTGTCAATAGTATTGCGACCAAGGACAAAACTACTTTACGCTCCAGAAATCACATAAGAGATTATGTTCGCAGTCTTTGAGATATATCACCATTTTGTAAACTACATTACATAAAACAATTAGCCTAAATTGGGAGAGTTTACAAAGTTCATCAATTTTAGCAATCAAAGTATTAAGTGTTTGGTTAACTTTCTAAATACAACGAGGATCTCTAAAACAACTAGACACAAAATCAACCAAATAGTGATTACTATTGTCTCATTGGTTTTCAAATAGCATATGATGGTAACCATTAGGGGCAAGAGATTTTAGATTTTCATAGTAAATAATGTCATTTGAATCTCCTCCATAGAGATCATCCTACTCAACATTGTTTGATCTGTTGGGAAGTCCGGGGGAGCCCGACATTCGGAATGGGCTAAACAAGAATTCATAAGAGACTTAAACACCACATCTCAACCCAAAACCTTAAGGCATTAGGATTATGAGTCATTCTCCTTATATATCCAATATAGCCTCCATTTCTACTCATAATTGAATATCCAACATGACCAATGCCTAAAATTTATGGGATAGAAAGATTTGTGTTGAGATAAGAATTTTAGAAACATAAAGAAGTTGCTAAAAATTAGAAATAATATTTTTAATTTCCTCATCCTCGTAAATCCAATTGTCATTGTCATTATGCATGGCAAGGATACAATTATGACGCTCTTGGCAACACTAGTATGATAAAAGAATTTTAGAATTATTTCCACTTTTAGAAATCCAATTAATTTTTGTCTAATGAAACCAATAAGCTTTTTCATGAGTAATAATATTGTTATATTCATTCCACAGTCGATTTCAAAGAGTGATATGCCTTTAATTATCTTCCAACAGTGATATGCCTTTAATTATCTTCCAACATTAATTTGTTTCTTATGCCCTCTAGCCTTCTTATGATACGAAATATCTTATGGAAATATTGCCAAAAGTATTTTTATCCCAAATTTTGAAATTATTTGTAAGTTTGTGGACATTTTGTATCCAATTATTAGAAAAAACTCAAAAATATTTCACTTAATTCTAAAAGTTTAGAGAATCAAATCATCTTCAAATCATCATCTAGATGATCAAATCTTCTAGATGATTTTATTGTAATTTTATAAATATCAATAATTTTACATTATATTATATTTCATATTATTTAAAGTGTGACATATCAGACAATTTTAATTAAAAAATTAAAATGTGAGACCACAAGTGTCATTATTGAGTGTTTAATTCAAACATTAGATAAAAGTGAGCTTTCGTATGAAACTAAAAAAAAAAATAAGCTTTTTGTATACAAGAAGGAAAAAAGAGGGAAAACGTAACTAACTATTATTCTATCGTGCAGTGGGTCGTGCAATGGATTCATCAATTGCGAGGTAATTCTCCGTTGCAGCTAAATCCATTGAACCCATATAGATAGAAGAGTGAACTGAATTTCTCGTCATCTCATCCGAAATGCTTTCCGCTTCTCTTTCAATAGCAATTGCGTCTTGAATTTCCTTCACGACTTCTGAAATTGATGGCCGCATGTGTCCATGAGGTTGAACGCACATCAACGCTTTCTCTGCTATTTTCCACATCGATTGTAGGTCATATTCCTTGTGTAAAGCAGGATCGATTATACCTTGTATATCACCACTCTCAATGTGTAATTTTGCCTGTCACACATTTCATTTTCTTGTTTAGGTAAATGTAACTCAACATAATAGTAATAATATGCAAGTTCCTCAATTTTATTTAATAGCATGATTGAAATAAAATATATATATAACTCTAAAACGAGTGAAGATGAAAAGTTCGTATTCTGACTAATACAATATTTGATCAGATTTTACTTACTTCGGGAATATGGTAAGTAATTTTGATTAGTAATGAGAAAATCAATATTTGTTATTTCAACTTATTCTTAATTAGTTATGTATCAACAATAACATATAATAAGAGACATAAGGTGGTTTGAGCGGTGGCAATGAAGTTGAAATAACAAAATTAACCACTAATTACTAACACTAGTTATTTCAAAAAACTATATAACATTTATGTTGCAAAACTATATGATTACAGAGAAATTAAGACTCACCCATTGGACTAGGTTTCTGCAATTAGCACCAAAGCTGTCATTAGATATTGCTTCTTGACCAGATATGAGTTCAAGAAGAATCACGCCAAAACTATAAATATCACTCTTGTCAGTCAGCTGCTGAGAAATATAGTACCTGTTAAAGGAAAGTTAAAATGATAAGCATGTTGGGAAGGTAATCAACTTAAGGGTATGTTTGGATTGACAGTATAAAATGGAATAGTCTAATTAGATTTTAAAACATAGATGTTATATCTCATTCCGCTCCATTCGAAAATAATGAAGGTCTTACTCAGGATCCAGATATCCTACTGTTCCCCGAACCATGCTAGAGACATGAGAGGCTCCATCAACAGCAAGTTTTGAAAGGCCAAAATCTGAAACCTTAGCTCTCATGTGCTTGTCAAGAAGAATGTTGCTGCTTTTTAGGTCTCTATGGATAACTGCAGGGACACAACCTGTGTGAAGATACTCAATCCCTGAACAAACACAAGAACAATTCAGTTAATACATTGTAATCTATAGTAAGGGAAAGAGAAATTATAATTGATATGACGATACAATAGTCTTAAATGATATAAACCTTTGGCAGAATCTTCTGCAATCTCAAGTCGCTTAATCCAATTGATACTTCGCCCGTCTGTTAATGGGTCTGCAAGAAGTTAGGCACAACGTTAACATGAACACATGGAAACTTATTGTTACTTGATTTAAATCATGCAAGCTTACTATAAAGATGTTCCTTGAGAGTTCCATTATGCATGAACTCATAAATAAGCATACTCTTTCCTTCTTCTCTGCAATAACCTAGAAGCGGTACCAAGTTTCTGTGATGTATCCTTGACAGGAGAGTCACCTGGATCACAGAGAAGCAAACCATAGATGATCATATGAGAATGTAACTCGGAAAATTAAGCCGGGGCGGCTGCAATGTTAGATAGCCGAAATTGGTTAATGAAATGCAGGTTACCTCGTTAGAGAACTCTCTTTTGCCTTGATACGAATTACTAGTTAAAACTTTAACTGCTATTTCTTTTCCATCTTTCTGTTTCCCATAGTAAACAACTCCAAAACCTCCAGAACCAATTTCTTTCTCAAAATTATTTGTAGAGCTTTTAATTTCAGAATAACTGAAGCAGTGAGCAACTTCTGCAGGACCATCAGTTTTAGATTCCAGGCTTTGAGAAGTGTGAGGAACAAGATAGTCTGCGACGAGCGTGCACAAATTCATCAGGTACAACAATCTCAAATCTCAGAAAAAACTATATGTAATTTTGATTCAGAAATTAGAACCCTACCTTGACCATAATATTTTCTCTTTCCTTTATGCATAAACAAGCAAGACAAAATAGTAGCCAAAAGTAAAATGGAAGCTCCAACTGCTGAACCAATAATGACATACAATTGGTTATTTTTTCCACTTCCACTACGAAGATTGTTGTTTCCAGAGTAGCTGTTTAGAACACAGAAATAAAAGAAGGTGCAATTAGTTTATACAAATTTTAAACTAAAGAAACACCTGTATATGAATATGTGAATGTTCTACAAAAGAATTTTCTCTACTTTTGCACGTGCAATGATGCATTATGTTTAAGTTCATACAAGTAAAAAACAGTACTCACTTAAAAACCAAATCTTTGCTCAAAATTTCTGACGGTATTGTTCCAGATAACTTATTGTTCTGGGCATACCTGCAAAGTTATAAGCATAGTCTAATATCAAAACAAATGAGTATTTAGCATGATAGTTTTTTTATTATTTAAACATGACATAGTCATTAATATCTGTGTGCAAAAACAGACGCTATTGCTGTGCTCATAAGTGATACTTGGATCATTGGATGCATCAAAGTATGCCAATTTCCAATTTGATAAAACAACTCATGTAAGTCCGAGATAGCTTACAGTTCCCTCAAACTCTGAAGGTTCCCCAAAGAGGCTGGGAGCTCACCTGCCAACTGATTGTTCTCGAGATGACTGCAAAAGAAAAAAGTTGTAGTCAACTTAAAACTAAAAGCTATGAACAAGGGATGAACTTATCAGCAATTACATGATCTTTAAGTCATTGCATCCAGTGAAATCTGGTATTGGGCCTGTCAGCATATTTCCATCAAGCCATCTGCGTCGATGAATCAAATCATAACACCACCAACCACGACATGACGACACAAGTTTGATATACAAAACATAGGAGTAAGACATCAGCAGTTTTACTGAAGCCAAATAAGAAAGTAATATAAAGCTTACAGCTCAACCAGACCAGTCAATTTGGTGATGTCCAAAGGAATATTGCCCGTCAAGTTTTTCCCAGACAACAAACTGTTACCACCACAACACAATGTAACTGTTATCAGATCACTTAGCCTTTCTTTTCATACAGAAATTGATCATTCTTTATTAATGAATGAGTTGAGGCTAAGCTAGGATATAAGAAACCAACAAGAATATGAATGAAAATAAAGAAAAAATAAAACACTTAAGAATATGAACAATTACACTGAAACTATTCTTGGCTGTTGATCTGAGTTACAGTGGATCCACGACCATGGAACAGGTAAACATGGATCACCCCCTTCTTGGGCCCAATCTTCGGAAGAGTAGTGGGAAAGTACACTAGATATAGCCTCTCCTGCAAACCATCCAATCCAAAAACTAGATACATTAGTTAAGATACTTCAAAAAAATAAATTAACTGAGAACTCTTTGTATTGCAATTGACATGCTTATCAAAAGTCCTTTTACCAGAAGAAGTTATTTTCCTTTGGAAAATAGTGCATTCAGAAGTTCAATTTCTCAGTTGGCAGTGACTATAATCTCAAACAAACAGGCTATAAATAGTTTCTCAGGTGGAGACTTACCATCAGGAGAGCCATCGTTTTTCTCAAGATACTTATTAATTTCCATGGCATTTAGAAGAGGACCCCTGGAAGAATCAGATGTTTTACCTAATTTAAAAGACATCACAAAGGGTAGGGATACATTGACAAATCCCGGTTCATAAAGACGATATTTTCCTAGAGCATTTTCTTCGATATTTACCACGGCCTTACTAATATCAGGCTGGCCCGGAAGTACTAGCCGGAATTTTCTGGATTCATTTTTAGCCAAATCTTCTATCTCTGCAAGATAGCTGAATGCCCATCCAATAGCAGGAAAACCGTCCAAGTTCAACCGGTAAGTTAGAGATCCATTTGTACCCACAACAGCTGTCTGCATTACTTTCTCCGGAGGCATTCCATCTCTGTTAACATCAATTGATACGTTGGTCGAAATTTTCTCAGTTCCGGCAGCAACATCGACAAGATAATTTGCTTTCTTGACAGAATCTGACTCCCAAATTCTATCAAACGGATCATCGGGATACCTGATATGACAGAAACATACACTTCCTAAGTGAAAACGAACTATGCAGTAAACCTGTCCATCCTTAGAGATAAAATATGTGTGTGAAGTAGCTCTTTGCTACGACTGAAGTTACAAAAAGTTTATATCGATCAGTACTTTTTGTGAAGTAGTTTTGTTTGCCATGACAGAAGTTACAAGAATTTGATATTCATGATTCATCTGATGAAAATAACTATAAAACGCATAAAAGTCTGATGAAAACAAAATTACCTGACTGGAGCATCACTCTCTGCTCCAAAATTTATCCTCGCCGAGACGCTGAGGTAAAAGTCTTTCTCGTAGAACGTATAATAAACCGAACCATTGAATTGCCTTAGTTCAAGTGTAGATATGAATGGTTGCCCAGTTGTTGCATTGGATAGACATACACTAACTTTAGGACTTGAAGCCAAAAATATAAGCTCTCTTACTTCTATACTGTTAGCATCAGATATAACAATAGTAGACCAATCAGTAGCCCCAATAGAAATGTCAAATTTCGGATAAACATTGTTGTTATCGAAGTTCCCATACAAGAATGTTGCCCTCAGTAGATACCTTGTCCTACTGACAACATCAAGTGTGTAGCAGTATTTTCTTGAATCAGCAGGAAAGTGTCGTAGCGTCGTGTATTGCTTCCGTGTCTCATTGGCAACCGAAATAGTGCTGATTTCTCCATAAGTAATTTTATCATCAGGAGTCCATTGAAGACCAATTTCATCGGTGAAATTTTTATCACCTCCACAGTCCAAACTTACAAAACCTGTTTAACAAGGCAAATATCATCACTTAATAAAAGCATGCATGAAGTGAATTAATTTTGCAATCAATTTTAAGCTCTAATAGGCAAACTTTACCAAGGAAATCAAATCAAGTATATATTAATTATTAAACAGCAAGCAACAAATTGATAGGAAAAGAAAGTCAATTGAGAGTTGAGACAAGTAAAAATGATCATTATACAGTGATACTTAAAAAGAGTAGTGAAGAACAGTGATACCAATCATATAAAAAGATTCACTACAAGTTCTATACTTCTATTTAAAGAATCATATCATCTTCATTCAATAAGGACTGTTTATCATTATTGATAGTTGATCTGTTTTACGTTGAAATTATAGTCGATATTTGATCACTGTTGATTAAGGTGTTTATATCACAGTGCAAGAAACATATCTATTAAGTTCCACCATGTACCCTTGAAAACAACCAAAGTAACATGCATTATAGAATGAAAAACTTCAGCATCAAAGTAACACTTAAAATAGATTAATCATCTACAGCAAGAAAGGTGAATCACATCACAGTCTTTCATTACGTATGGAAGTTTACAGCAAGATGTCCATGTGAAATTGAAACACAGAAAGATACAGTCTTTGGAACTGAAAGACAAAGGAATTGGTAAAGTTGTTTTCAATAATAACAAAACCAACAAGAACCAATGGCAGAGAACAGAGAAAACAGCAGAGCAGAAGAAAAAACATGGTGTAAAACAACAAGGTATCTCTTTTAATACAAAAATGGGTGGTAAATAAGAAAAAGACTCAATCTTTGTGGAAAGAAATGGAAGAGAGAAAAAGGGTCTAAGAAGAGAGTGGCTACCTACCTGGCATCTGAGCAGAGGAAAAAGGGAAGAAGAAGAAAAGTAGGAGGGAGAGTGAGAGGAAGAATGGTATCTCCATTTTGAAGTGTGAAGAATTGAATGGTTGTTGAGTGAGAAGTGAGAAGTGAGAAGTGAGAAGTAAGAAGTGAGAAGGGTAAAGCATAAAAATGGGAGAAAGTAGGAGATGATGGAATTGAAAAACCGAAGCGACTATAAAGAAGCATCTGTTGAGTGTTGTGTTGTGTTGTGTTGTGTTCTCTTCTTCTGCCTTCTAATGCTAAATAAACCGATATATTTGCCAAATAATCTTCTGCCAATACTTTAAATATTATAGTATTATTATTACACAAGATTAAAACAAATTAGCTTCATATTTAATTTAGTTTAAACTAAAATGAAAAAAATAACCACTCAAACAAATACTAGTATTAAATATTTTTAGAGTTTTTATATTTATTTATTATATTTATAAAAATACTAACAACTATCCTAAGCATATGAATATATAAGTATTATTTTAAAAGTGTATTAAAAGTTGCATATTCAACTTTTGAAAACTTAAAATCTGTTCTTTTTAATGTTAAATTTTTATTTTTTTTAAATTATTAACAAATGTTCTTAGATATTTGTTAGCATCATCCTTTTATTATATATATTATTATATAAGGGGTTTCATTATTCCAAAAGTAAAAATGTATTTGACTTGTATATTACATGTAAAAAATTGTAAAAACTGAAATTGTGTATATTACATTAATTATTTGACTTGTATTTTAAAAAATATGTTATATATGGAATTTAATTTGATAAAGTATTAAATATT
>JBBPBS010000968.1:13178705-13198945 GCA_037974835.1 Cicer judaicum
AACTAACAATATATAATGTAATTTAAATATTATAAATGTATATTTGACTTTGATTTAACTAGTGAATCAACGTAATTAAAAAATAATTAAATATTATAATTACTTAATATGGTTAAAAAGATTTTTTTATAAAAATAAAATTAAAATTAATTAAGAGTGAATATTTTTTAATCCAAAAATATGTTTGTTATTTTAAAAATAATAATATTTATTTTTTCTCTCTTTCAATTCAATCAAATAAAAAAATAAAATAAAATACAATTTTTTATCTTTTATTTCATTTTACAACTAAACATATCCACAATTCAAATGTTAAATTTGTACTCCCTTTTATATAAAGTATAAATAAAAATAATATCTAAAAAATGAAATATCTTATTTAAATTTAAGATTAGATACACTAATTTGTTAATTTTTAATAAAAAAGTATTAATCTCAAAAATAAAGATTTGGATTAGGTTTACTGTGATAAGAGACACGTACGATCAAAATATCTAACGATTTAAACTTAAAAAATAATTTTTACTTTTTATAATAAAAATTTGACTTTAAAATTTTAATGTTGATGGAATGAGTGATATCACGTGAGTGCATATTTCATTACCCAACTCATAAATAGGTTAAATGATTAGTTTAAGCAAAGAACAGTATATTAGTACAAAATTGCAAGCGATAAAGGTGAAAAGGCTTTATAACACGGGATTTTCACGTATACAATACAAATACAATACATGTTTTCTGTCTCTCGTTATCGTTCTCTTCTTTCTATCTATCGGATTCTATCCTTCTCTCACTCACTCCCTCACTCACTTCACTCACACATTCCTCTCCCTCTCTTCTCTCTTCCTTCTTCTCACTGTAAGCTCATCTCTGTAAACCCTAACCATCGTTCATCCTCTTTTCGTCTCTCCATTTTTCTCTCTACTTACATCTCACTTTTTTTCTTCACTTAGGGTTAGCCTTTTTCGATTTTCGATTGTACTGCATTTTGTACTTCATGGTTATTTTAGCTTCAAATTAATAAACCACAATGTAATCTATGTTTTTATGTTTTGCGTGATTTTAACCTGCGAATATTATCAATGATTATTACTCTTTGTTCGCTTAACTTGATTTTTCTGTTTATTGTAAAACGTTATCCGAGTAAATAGTACGTGAATTTCTGTTAGGGTTTTTGTTTCTTTACTATTTTTAATCGATTGTTGAGCTGCATTAGTTGATATTTTTTTGCAAATATTTGGTTGTTGTTACTGTCATTTTTACTGGTTTGAAAAAAGAAGAAGGATGTAGTTAACGAAAAGAAATGAACGTCATACGTGTGGTTGTTCTTATTCGGTAGCTAAATATTAACGTGTAGTGCTTTTTAACAGTGTTTCACTTGTAATGGTGCATTCTGAGTAGATGTGTCATTTGTGGATGGATTTGTTGCCAGCAAGGTGGCGGTATCTAGTGGAGTTTTTAGCTCGTGATAATTAAGCATGCTAGTATTTTACTTATTGTCTCTATATATCTAATTTTTTTTGTATTCGGGGTTATTAGTGGTCATATTATGTTGATGAATGGGTTTAATGGCTGCGTGGTCACACACTTGATAGTAAATGGGTTTTCTGCATCTCCTGGATCAACTTTGAACCCTAAGTACTCAAAAGTGTATTTAAGAAAGCGGGGATTAAGCTAGACAATCACTAGTGACATTTTAACCTTTTGGTTTTAGACAATTTGGTTTTCACTTTTAGATTCTTCCTTCTTTTTTGTAAATCCTCTTATTTTGTGATTGGATACTTTATTCTAAATCTTTAATTGCGCATATGATGAAAGTCATACTAACACCAACTAGTGATATCTTGAGATTTTTTTTTTCTAGCGGTTTATTTAATATTTCATGAATTTCTTGTCCAGCTGAATATCGTGGACAACAATGGGTGACAAAGGAGGAAAATCATGTCCGATATGCACCGAGGAGATGGACTTGACTGATCAGCAGCTGAAGCCATGCAAATGTGGCTATGAGGTTCATGCTTTTTTATTTACCAAATAAATATGGATTTATTTTCATGAAATTCTTCTATTTTCTTACTTGTGTTTTCTACTTTATTGTTGAACACTCTGGTTTGATGCTTGTTCAAATGAATGTGCATTATCCACCTTCCTATCTTTCTTGTGAAAATCAAAAGTTGGAATCCAAACTATGCAGTGTATTTGGCATTTCACTAAAGACATTATGAGTTATTGTAGAAAACTATTTTTGTTTATAACATTTTAAAACTTGTTTGTTAAATCTTTGCTTAAAAACAAGAAACGCAAAACAGCTCAATATTTGTTAATTCTCCTACATTCCCTTTTCACAGATCTGTGTATGGTGCTGGCATCATATAATGGAAATGGCTCAAAAAGATGAAGCTGAGGGTCGTTGTCCTGCCTGCCGTTCACCTTATGACAAAGAACGCATAGTGGCAATGGCAGCTAACTGTCGAAGGTTGTTTGAGTTATGGCTGAAATTTCTAATTGTCATATTAAATGTTATTATTAAGCTATCGTTAAGTAATACTTATACGCTTTCCTTGCTTTAGCAGATTGGTTGCCGAAATGAATTCCAAGCATAAAAAGAAGATACAAAAGTTAAAGCCTAAATCATCAGAAGGAAGGAAACATCTTACTGATGTTAGAGTCATTCAGCGCAACCTTGTGTACATAATTGGACTGCCTCTTAATCTTGCAGATGAAGATGTAAGTTCTTCAATGCTGTTCTGTCTCTAACTGTTGCTAGATGCAACTATGTGGAGCATAAAAGGCATAGTCCATATTAGTTTATGTGTACTCTAAATTGTAAATCATCTTAACCACGTTTCCCTTCAATTGATAACCTTTTTGTTTGGATTATACCAGCTACTTCAGCGTAGGGAGTACTTTGGAAGGTATGGAAAGGTTTTGAAGGTTTCAATATCTCGTACAGCAACAGGCATTATTCAACATTCTGCAAACAATAGCTGTTGCGTGTAAGTTATTATTAATGTCTCTAAACCAATAACCATAGTGTTGTTGATGTATAAAATTATAATATTTTTTTTGTTTATTTAATAATTTTCTTTGCTTGTGTATTGAGTGGAGTATTGGTTTGGTTGCTCATGTTACTTTTGAAGGTTGGAAATTCGAATTTGTTCCTGTTGCTGTTTTTATTTGTTGAATTGAATTTCTTATCTTTAGGTATATAACTTACTCAAAAGAATCTGAAGCAGTTCGATGTATTCAATCCGTTCATTTTTTTGTATTAGAAGGTAGATCATTGAGGTACGGATATTCCATTTTGATTGGGTTGTGACTTGTGAGTCTTTCATGGTCTTGTTATGATGTGTGGTTATTTTTATTTGCAGGGCTTGTTTTGGAACCACAAAGTATTGCCATGCATGGCTAAGAAATGTGGTAAAATAGACACTCTAAGCTGAATTTATGAATGTTTTATTACACATAACTACATCTTTGTACTTCTACGTTAGAAATTGGATCAAAACATCCTGAAATGGGTAAATCTACTGTACTATTCATCAATTCTGGTACAAGTAGGCAGCAGAACCGGAATAGTAGATTTACAAGAGTGTTAAGGACTAAGACTGAAAAGATAACACTGGGTATTTGAGAAACTCGTCACTCTCCCCTAATGACTTGTAGTAGTACTCATTTTCTGCCTTTACATACTCTACATAACTCATTCTTTATTATAGCTATGGAGGTCAACTATGCTCCCAGATTCCTTTTTATTTCATCGCATAAATCACTCGGTGGACCTTGGATGTTTCTCACGCAATCTGCTACATTAATTATTCAATTCTCCCTGATTTCCTTTCTGCTGTTTCCTAAATTCCTAATATAGAGCTTAGTAATAGGTGGTTTCCTGACATACTATATAAATTGTCTTGCTGGTCCAGCCTTGCAACAATAGAGAATGCTTATATCTACATGATCATGGTTCTCACGAAGATAGCTTTACCAAAGATGAATTAGTATTAGCATTTGCAAGGTATGATTAGTTCTAAACTCATGTACACCATCTCTCCTTTTGAACTTTCGAATTTTCTGTTTTGCTTACATAAGCCTTAGCTGGTCGTCTTTTAAGCATATTGTGTATTCATTTGGGATTTCAAATTGCTTACACATCAATGTCTTTTTGCTTTTTTGGAGCTGGACCCACTGCTGGTTGATTGCTTTCAGTTTTCATGTAGTAAAAAAACTACATATTAATTAAATATCAAATCAGATGGGCAATATTTTGCATAACTTAGTCATCTAGGTTTCTTGATAATTTCCATTAATATGTCAAAGAGATACTGGGTATGTTCGGGTTCGATCACGTTTTTATATTCCTCCCATATGACCTCTTTTATTTGTTTTGGAATTAATTCCTCTCCTTGCTAGTTAGACTTACTCTTATTTTTTACTATCTGTTTTTCTCTGTTGTTTATGCACGAGAATTATGTCATTGATAATATTTGTGTTTTGTATTTTGGATGTTAAAGGAGTAGAGTCCTACAAATCATTGGTGCTACAAATAATTTGAATCGTCCTTCAGGGAGTGTCTTACCTCCACCACCAGATGATCCTAGGCACATGCCATCAGTCACCAAAGTAGTGTCCAAAAGTCCTTTAGATGTAAGTTTTAATAAACACCACTTTTGTGGCAAACTTGTTTATTATGGGTGATATGATACTTTAACTTTCAACTGTTTTGTTAGCTTTTAGGCAATGAACTCACATCTTTTTATTAAACTCACCTGTCTGTTATCAACTTGCAAATTAAGAACCAGATTAAAGGATCCTGTTCAACCATTGGAGCTGCCAATTCAACAGCACTTCCAGCAGCCAACTCTTGGTAATTAGTTTATCAATTTGTGGTACTCTTGCATTAATTTGTTTCTCTGTTGTTAAATGGCGGCTATGACATTTTACATGGCTCGGGCACAGCCTCTACACCGAAAAGTTGCTGAAATCAACGCAAAAGAGAAAAGAAAGATGAGTAAAACAGAACCAAAACCAGTTTTATCATTTAATTACCTGTGTTTTTCTTCCTCCCTTTCTGCTCTGTATTCCCCTGTTTTCTAAGTTTTCTCTATTTCTTCCTCTCTCTATCGCTTTGTTTTGTGTATTTATGAGTTGAAAACATTCTGCTCTAGTGCTCTGCGAGCATAATATTAGTCCTGTGTCAATTTTTTAATTTTCTACACCACCACTTTGTCTTCCTTGTTTAGCCGCTCTCTTTTTTTCCTTTGATTTATTTGTTAAATTTTATTTTACAGCCTTTTTATAAAAAAGAAATACAGTGTAATATTACATAGCTACAGGCTTCTGCCATATGCTGCAACACCCCCAGCCATGTTTATATGGCAGTGTGGCTAGCCGCCATGAACGAGCCTAATTCACCAATCACATTATTTTTTGCAGTGTGAATGCTGACTTTTTTGGTATTTTGTACCAGGGTTAGGTGTGTGTCTGGCAGTCTTCCACAGGATACTAGTTCCTTGTGTTCTAGTAATCTGGCCAATAGAAAGATTGAAGCATCGAATGATCCCCAAGCCCTTACGCCAGGTGTTGCTTGCACTGAAAGGTCTATTCTTAATACAATAAAATCAGGGGAAGATGAAAATAGCTCTGATGTGCATTCCAATAGTGTGTTTTTACCTTCAGAGTTGAACAAACATCACAGTGGCGGGAATTCTCAAACATGTGAGTCAAATGTTATCAATGAGGTTACTGTGAAGAAACTTTCTGGCAATATATTGTCTAACTGTGTAACATTTTCAACAGCTTCTGTGGGCATTGATCAAGAGATGGTTGTACCGTCTGCGAGAACAAGCTTCCTGGAGATCTCCAGACCACATGATTTCAATAATATTAACAGGGCAATTTCCAATCGAGATGTGCATGGCTTATGTTCAGGGTTATCATCTGTCAGCATCAACAGTCATCTTGAAGGTTCAGATTTCACTCGTGGTTCAGACAGAATACTTTCTACTCATAACTCGATCAATTCCTCTTTAGGGAACCATGTGCATCAAGATAATGAGTATTGTAAAGATCAATCAAACACACCAGCTTTTTGGGAAGATATAATTGTGGATGATATACTAAATAAAGATTATGAACAACAGAAATTCAGCAAAGGTATTAATAATTTAGCATCTGGGCTCCATGCACCATGCTTTCCTCAGAATCTAAACCAATCAAGTCATCAACTGAAGCAGCAAAATCAAATTTGTAACCAGAATCATTTGGGGAAACCTTCTGAATCTTTCACTAAACCATTGGGGGCAGGATTCGAGAAGCTTGCGGAGAGTGAGGATATTGATACAGATGTTGATAACAAAGTTTCTTCAGACATAGGAGAAAACAACATTATATCTAACATTTTGTCTTTGGAACTAGATGCATGGGAAGATTCACTGGTTAAATTGTTGGGTGAAAGTGATGAACCATACACATCTTTTAATGCACCTACTTTGCGAAAAATCCAAGACAAGAATCAGTCCAGATTTTCATTTGCCAGACAGGATGATTCCTTGAATGAGGCATCTGATTTGCAGCAATCATTTGAAATTACTGGACATGATCCTAAAGGTAATTCTGTATCTGGTGTGTTAAATGGAAACAGGGATATGTTTGCCGGGAAACACCCACATACTTTCCCATCAAGCAATTCTGTGCTATCTGATAAATTTGATGGAACGTCTTTGGGGCCCTCTAAATTTTCCAGTGAGTGCTAATCGTAACTTAGTACTTCATCTTTTTGAGTGTGGAGGATTGAGTTTCCTTCTATTCAGGTCTTCAGTGTTGTCATATTTGCTTCTACTTTATTGAGTTTCTATGCATAAATCTTGATGATATGTTTCTTGTTTTGTGTTCTAGTTTCCTTGTCTAGCTTGACATTCCAATCCAATTCACTGTGGCATCCTAATTTTCGGTTTAACACTAATTTAGTGATTCTAATCCCCACAGGTGCTATCATATATTTAAGTAGTACACATATATTGGTGTTCATAGTTATTTGCTTGTGAATGGTATATTTTTCTTCTGCAGTTCTGCTTTATTTTATTTTACTTTTTGCTGTTGTTATTCCTGTGTACACATATATTGCCAAGAACTTCAACTACTGTGATTGTGAATTAAGTAGCTGTACACTTCAAAACTCACCAATTAAGGACCTCACACAGGGATAACTTAATAAAACAAAGCTATAATATAAAGAAATTTGGATGATTTTATCACTTGGAATTTTTTTTTGCCATTAATATGATATTAATTATTTTCTATATGATGTTTGATATTTTTGTTTTCAATGTTTTTTATCAATAAATGTATCTTTAATAAAGCTGAGGTTCTTAGTTGTGAATAATAGAAGTTTTGCTCCTTGGTGTATCATGAAATGTTTTTGGCTAAATTTGAAATAATACTTCTCTCCTGTATGTGACAATTAAGGTCTCCTTCTCCCTTTATGAAATGAAATATTTTAATGCCTTTTAACACAGTATTCTTCACTGTTGTTAGTTCTACTAAGTTTTGATAAAACTGATTTTTCCCTCGTTGTCTTTTTATCAGTGGCAAAAGCTCATGCTTCAAGCCCACCTGGATTTGCAATGTCCGGCAGATTACCTCCTGGGTTTTCACGTGGGAGAGTAGAACATGGTTGTAATAGTTCTGGTATAACTCTTTCTTCATGGTTCAACAATGACTCCACTTATTTTAACTTTTTCCCTTGTATTTCTGTTTCTTAACTAAAACTTGTACTTATAAAGAAATTTCTTATGAATATTTTTTTCGCAGTTGAACATTTGCATCTGCAGTATGCTCCTCCATCTGTAAATATCCACAGGATAGGAGATGTTGAATTCAGAAATCCTATGTTATTGGATCCTAGTAAGGGCATAGTAGAAGAAAGGATGAATAATGCACCTTTTAACCTGAGGCAGACTTTAATTCCTCAATATAGTCCTAATGAAGATGATGCTAGGCTTAAGCTGTTAGTACAACAATCCACAGCTTCACAGAATTTTAGACTTACAGATCATATTGGAAATAGGTTTTCCCATCAAAGTGATGCTTATAGAACTTCTTCGAGGTTTCTTGATCAATTTCAGTCTAACACACCATTTTCTGAACAATTGCATTCTCAACAGTTCAGTAGTAATATTCCCATATCAAATAACCAGTGGGGAAGTTGGAATGATTCCAAGTATTTCAGTGGCCTGTCTATGTCTGAAGTATTGAATAATGAAATTGGGGGATTTAACAATTTCTTGCCTAGTTACGAGAATATCAAATTTTAAGTATCTGTATTGACTGATCAAGTAATGTTCATGGTAGTGATTGCGTCTCAACTCTCAACTATAATTCAATTTCCCTTTAATGCACTAATAGGCTCTCAGATGGAAGTATGTGGATCAAACCTGTCTCGTTTTTTAAAGATTCGAATATTTGGCTGAAAGTGTTTTACTACGGCAGTCTGGCTGTACTGTGAGACATGTTTCGAATCTGTTTGGAATTTGAGTGCCCTCAATTCCTTATAACAATTCTGCCATCAAATGGTCAATGGTAATCCTCAACTGCTCTTTTTTTGCTTAGCTTCACTGCAAAGCACTGGAATCTGGGTCTCTGCATTATGGTCGGCAGATGCAACTGGTAAATGGTGTCAACTTTCTCTCTGGGATAAATGACTGGAGAACTGACATTGGCTGTTATTATGGTGAGTTTTAAGTTGGTAATTTGACTATAATTTATTTGCAATGTGCTAATGTACATAGCTGGTTGAAGCCATCACTTGTAAAATCCACTCTACTTTTCCATTTGAAATCAATGCCCTGTGATGGTTCCGTGATTATACCTTAAAATTTTCCTTTTATATGATCAGTTTCAGATATAATTTGTTCTCTACTCCATGCAGGTAAACTGGGTTCCAATCAATTTGTCATCAAACGATGGAAACTACAATAGGGAGCTATAAGCCTTAATGAATGGGAAATTCATGCTAAGAATGGTGAGATAGGTCATCTAGATTTGACGTACTCTTCTTACCTGAAATTGTTTGTTCAGAATCTTAAACTTGGAATTCCCTGTTATTCACTGATTATAGTGTATGCAACAAATATAACTTAAATACTATGTAGTATGTACAAATTTGGTTTTGGTTTTACAGAAGTACTAAAATTTTGATAGTAGAGTATAATTTACATCTACTTGAGAAGATATCCGTTGATATTTGACTCATGTAAAATTTTGATAGTAGAGTATAATTTATATCTACTTCAATACAAATAGGGTTTAGGGTTCAGGCGCTAAAATTTATCCATCTTTTTTACTGCTAATAACCCAATAAATCAAATTTTAAAGTCTTATTCCTTGCTCTTTTATGACCTCAAAGCTCTTAGCATTTAGTCTTTTTGCTAGTAACCCTAAAATATCAGATCTATTTAATATTCGTCGTTAAGTGGCAGACAAGCTGCCATTAATTTTCTCGTAGTGCGATAATTATTGCACTAAATCTATCTATTGGACGCTGTTAACGAAGATGTGCATGCAGAAAAAAGTGGCAGCGCTATATTGATGAGAACAGGAATCTTTTTAATTTAACAAAAAACCGATAATGCTAAGTCCTACAAATGAAACAGAGCTTTATATCCTCTTTGGGATTCAGTCCTATAGCAACAAATCCATTTGAGAGTATAACACTACAGAAGTTTCCATTCCAACCTAGCCGCAAAAACAGCATTCCGGATTGTTCAGTAGTCCTGCTCAATGGTGGATCTTCAACATTTAATATATATACTAGGTAAAAATAATTTCATACCTTTTGAAAAGTTGGTTTATTTCATTTTCTTAAAGCAATCAAAGTAGTTATTGTAATCGTCCTATCCGAGAACTTGTTCCATGAGAAAAAATATATTGGAAAATAAAATATATATTAATTAGTGGGTATTATAGAAATTATATTGTTAAATATAATCAAATTAGTCAAATTTTGTTTATATTGAAGACAGTAAAATATGTTTTTAATTGTTATTTATATTTGAGATTGAATAGAAATATAATATTATAATTAAATATACATTAATTAGAGGTATTATAAAAATTATAATATTAAATATAATCAAATTAATCAAACTTTGTTTATAGTTAAGACAACAAAATATATTTTTTGTTATTTATATTTGAAATTTGATATAATATATAAGGAATATTATATGTGAAGAATTTACACTTTGTTGTAATAGCTAAATAATATTTTTGCAAATCATTTATATTTTTGAACAAGATATAGATTAAAGTTCCAACAAAATCAAAAAAATTGAGCCACATTTTTCTACTTGAAAAACAATATATTTATCAAGAACTAATTTTAATGAATTTAATTATCATCTATTGACAATATAAATTTTTTTACACTAGCAGCACATCCCAATCATTGTAGTTGTAACTTTTAATATAACTATGATAAAAGTCAAATATTTTTAATGATTTGATAGTTGAAATTGATTAACAATATCAAAAACATTTACAGTATCAATATAATTAAATCCATTTATGTATTGTTTATTTTATTTTACTTCTCCCGTAAATATTTTTGAAGCTCTTGTCACTGATTCTGATTCTACTAGGATGTTTCACTATGGCAATTGGCAAGGGAAACATGTAATATGGCGGGCTTCTCCAACAGGGATCGATAATATTATTTAGAATTCTTCAAATTAGGGTTGCCTTGCATATGTTTCTTCTAGACCAGATCAACTTTTTTTCCCCAAGATTCTAAGAAGGAAAAAATATGTAGTGATATACTGATATCCTAAGTTTACACCTTATATTCCCATCCTTTGTGGCGGTTGATGGCTGAGTGAGGGAGTTGATTAATTTGCAATACGATCTTTGTTCCAAGAATTCCTGTATTTCGACATAAAATGATTTTAATCTTTTACTCAAAATTCATTTTAGTCCTTATAATCTTTGGTATATTTCTACCATTAAAAATATGTCATAATACAAATCTACATGTCAACCAACAGATTTACGAAATCACAGCAGTACAACAATTATTACGGGCCATAAAAATAAGTTGAAGAATATGTTGTGCTCTTGAAGTTTCTAACACATACTATGCTGGCTGTGGTTACAAAATGAAAACATAACAGTTAGATTTACTGGCTATACTTCTAAGTGCATGCAAGACATTCCAATGTCTCATTCTTTCATCCAGCTTTGACCAAACTAACTGTAGAAGAAGTGTTATGACAAAAACAAATATGAAAGCAAAAGAAAACTACAAAATATGAGAAGAAGAAAAACACACTCCACCAAGTCAAAAATTGCAAGTGGTTAAGTGGTTTGACATGCTACATCATTTGTCTGCTTCTTGACATCAACTCCTGCTGCAACATCGTCATTCTCATCATATGTTGACAATGCCTTCTTCTGAATAACAAAGTCACAAATATAAATTAGTCAAATACTATATTCACAGATAAATTACACAAATTTTTCACTGGACTTCATTCTTGGGTTTTATGCATGACATATGTAGCAAAGTGGGAGTGATATTTATGGGATTGGCACTTCACCTAGATGAACCACAGTTACGAAATATGATTAGAGAAATGCTAACAATACATGCCCCGACACACCCTTTTTTATTCGTTGAAATTCACAAGTCCTACTAAATATACATGGGACTCACATATTGTAGTGAGTCCAATTTCCGAAATAGTGAAATTCATTTGAATTTAAACCCGTAAGGAGTGTGTTACAAGCATTTCTCGTATGATTAAATAGAATATTATATACTAAACAAAATACTTGCCCCTAAGATAAAATAGATTGATATTTGGAAAGAATACAATTTACATTTCTTTCAAAATAAAATAACTTTTTTGGCCAATATGTTTCAAAACTATATAATCATAACTGAGCTTGTTATTAAAACTTACAATGGGCTCAAAATTAGGGCTAGACAAGTTGATAGTGAGGTTTCTCATTAACAACAAAACCTGCACAAGAACACCATATATATATACACAAGTCAGTAAACTGAGAATTAGAAAAACAGAAAGTTTGTATCTATGCAAAAATGTTTATTAACTCATAAGTCATGGTTTGCAGAAAAGATGAGAGGTAAGGTAATATGAGTGTGGGAAATGGTATGTTGTTTTGAGCCTCTTAACATTGAGAATTGTGCCTCGTACTTTCTTCATTCATGTACAGATAGCATTCCAGGAATATATCAGAAGTTATGAAATATAAAACAATGATGACAAGCTTGAATGTTAAACAGTAAAAATCATTATGTTGGCAACGATATTCAAAAGCTCATTAAGAGTCAATTTGGCCTAATAGCTTGTCCAGTTAGTTGCATAACAGTCAACCATCCTTTAGTGTAAAATATATCCATGAAACACGGGCTTCAACACAGATACCAGACACGTTGTAGACACATACAGCGTAACACCACTAATGTCCAAAATATAGGACATATATAGCTTTAGTAATCTTTACACAGAACTTACCAGAGCATAAAATTAACATGTGTTTCCCCATGACATTTTGATTAGTTTGTGTGATCTTATCTTATCTTGCTTCAACGCACCAAGTATATTCAAACCCTTATTGAGGCAAACTATCTTAAGCTACAAGGAATGGAACAATCTGCAACTCATCCCTATAATTCAATTTCAAGCTACTAACATGCCTTATAATGTTAAAGAACATTTAGGACTAAGATTTTGACACATTTATTGGAAAAAACCCAATTCCGACATTGAAAAGAGATAAGGCCTAAAAATAATTTATAAAAAGTGGCACTCCTCATGTTACATGTCAGTTTTGTAAGGATAAGTTAGACCTAATATAAAAATCTAAGAACACGATTCTTAACTTTGAATCAAAATTTGAATTAACCGATAGAAAACAAATGACATTCACAATTAGTTGATTTTGATTCTGTCCACTTTGATATCATAAAGTCTTCTTTTCCTTAATTTCAAATCTTGTTTTGAAAGAATCAATCATTCAATAATGTTATCATATGTTTTCTTCTTTCCTTAGAAATTATTGCATTTTAAGACTTTTCCCTTAAAAAATGGTTTAATCTGACCAAAAAGAACCCACACATGTAGTAGAGTAAAATTAAAATAGAAAGATTATATCATTTCAAGCTCCTAGGAGCCCATGAAAATAATCTTCCTCAAAATGGCCTCATCAACTTTCCTTGTTCGTACTCGATAACTTTTCAATTATATAGCTAAGTTTCATCTCTTCAGTAACTTGTCAGAGTATGTAATCAGATTATATGATAATAAGTTTCATTAAAGTATTCATCAACTCACAGTTTCAAAATTTATAGGATCCATTTCCTTCAACTTCTGCACATGGCCGTTTGTATCCGGATCAAAAACACTTCCAATGAAACCATAAACTTCAGCGAAGTCCGGCAAACCTGTGAAATATGTTCACTAAATTCAATCTGAAAATGAATATGCAAGTATTTCTTCAGAACTTAAAATTTATAGATCTGTCACAGAAGATTACCATGTAACACAGGATTTTGTTTCCCTTGTTTTGGCATCTGAGACCTTGTAGTAGAGTCCCCAACACCACTAAGACCACTGTTGCTAATCCCCTTTGATCCACCAATATCAGCTGAATCAGTAATATCATATAACATAGTAAGTAGTGGCTAGTTCCTTTTTGTACAGCCAATCTAGACTGCTGAGTATTGACATCAAAATTCAAACAAATTAACATCAATCGAAAAAGGGTTGTGTATGTACCAAAAAAGAAAGAAAGAGAGTTGTGTTCACAAATTTCTCCAACAATTTGGATGACTAACAAGATATTGAAACTCATTAACCATCCATCAAACACAATTAACCACAATTGTGAGCATCGTTAAGCACAATTTTCAGACATATATTTGAACACAAATAATAGATAATAAATATTATGCAACACTTAAAAAGAAGTATTCGTACCTTCATTACCCTGAAGATTGTTGAGTTCATCCTGACAATTAATGCTGGATATGATGGATTCAGTATTCAAGAGCAAGGAAGTTTCATCCCATGCTACATACCCAGGAGGTACAAGGGTATTTGTCGAAGATCCATAAGCAATGGATGCTGGTAATAATGGCACCAAAACTGGCAAGAAATCCATAAAGTACCAATTGTGAGGGAGTCATAAAAAACCTTTTATTTAAAAAAAAATTGTTCGATTAAAATACCAGTAATAGTCATTTTACAGCTGTTCTTAGAATGATTAAAACTTTGTCCATTGAAATTAGGAAGTAAAATTCCTATAAAAAAAAATGAAAAAGAAAAGAAATGAACCATTTTTGGTAGCCTTTTGTGGATAAGGATGAATAGCTTTGCGCTTAGGACGAGGAGGAGGCACATGAGCAAGAGTTCCATTTTTTTGAACCTTTAAAAAGTATTTTTGAGCATGGCTTCGAATCTGAAATAATAATAAAGTATTAGTTAGTGAATAGAATAATAATAAAAAAAAGAAAAGACATAGATTTGAATACTATGACCTGAATAACAGTTTTGGAACCTACGAAATCTTCAATTTTCTTCCAATCTCTATCAAACCTGAATAAAAAGAAGAAGATGTGAGGAGTAATGGTTAAATTGTAATAATATTAAAAAAAAGAAGAGAGAAGAGATAAGAGACAGTTGAAGAGCTTCAAGAAACTTGTCGTGTTCTTCATCAGACCAGCTTTCCCTTGACTTGGTAATAGTGTAAGGCTTTCTCACCTTCTTGGGATCACAACTACTTTGTGTTGGTGTTGACATTGAATCACAATTGAAACTGTTGGAGTTCATATTTTGGAAAAACAGAGAACAACAACAACATAATAATAATAAAGCAAAGTTGGGTGTGAAACTGAAACATGTGCAACACAAGTTGTTTTTTTGTTTTTGTTTTTTTTTTTTTAACTTTAACTGATCCACGCATTTCATTTCATTTCATGAGAATCAACATTCAGAAGCACACAAACGGAATTCTCCTCTCACGCACACTTTCCCGCTTGTTATTATTACCACTCAAATACATTCTATTCTTTTACATCTAACTTTTTTCTTTCAACTTTTACTCTTTAGGGATGGATGGACACCATAAAATACATTCTATTCTATTCTATTCATTTTTTTTTTTAATGAAGATGAATTTTCAACTTAGGGATATAATATTTTTTTAGACCAAAGCTTTATAAATATAATTTTACTCTTTATTAAACTATTTTATCTACCATTTTAATGTTATTTATTTAATTAAAAAACATAGTTTAAAAAAATATACATCTAGATAAAAGGGGATCAAGTTTTTTGATAACATTTTTTATTCTAATTTTATCTTTTATTTTGATTATTTTTAATTTTTGTAATTCTTAAATAATTATATAAATTTTTATAATAATAAATAAGTATGTTAAAAATTATTCAGATGAAAATTTAAAATAATTTATATTTTTTCATTGTGTTATTCGACTTTAGAATATTTTTTTCATATAAGAAACTTTAGAATTTTTTTAAACTTTTCTTTTAAAAAAAAGAATCTTTTTAAACCTTTTGGTTTGTAATTGTAATATTAGAAAAATCACATTTTAAATATTTATATGAAAAGTCATGAAAAAGATCCAGAGTATCAATTTGGATAAATTCTAGTTCATTCAAGTTGCCTGCGACGGATCACCACAATTTTTGATCCGGACCAATTTAATTATAGACATAGATTCTCTAAATTTTAAAATACTTGAGGCTTTTATTTATTTAAGCAACATCCTATTAAAATAGAAGATGAAGTTAGCTTTGTTGGGTCTAGTAAAGGGAAAATTACTTCTGAAATTCACCTAAAAGACATAAGCTTAAGACATATTGAAATTTAGAAAATTCAAATCCAATCAAGTTAGTGACATGCTAATTTTTTTTCATTTAGTTTAACCTACACATTCGATTAATTTTGATTAAATCTTAATTAATTATCTTTTATAAAAAAATTATCGGAAGGAATATTTTTTAAATAGAAATGTTAGTATGCTAAATATATTGTACATTAAAATAGAATCTCAAACTTTTTCATTACCACACTTCTACACTCCTCCAGGCTCCACCCAACCATATGTAGGGGCTGACATACATATATGTGTGTGTATATATATATACTTCTCTAAGGATCGACCTTTTGTTATTTTTCTCACTTACTATTAGAGTATAATCTAAGCACTTTCACCTTCACGTTTCAATTAATTGGAAGCCCATGACTGTGCTCCATCATATATCATATAAAAATTGAAAGATCACTGCTTCAACACATTACAACATTTTTATTTTGATTCTATAAAAATAATATCAATAATATATATATATTTGATTTTTTACAAACAACACTTTTTTCTTTTTTATTTAAATAATTTACTAAATTAATTCGATTATATAAGTCTATGTTTTTAATTTGACCTCTAGAGACTTTTTAATATGTCTTAGTCTCTAACTATATAAGTCTTTAATGAAAGTCTCGTTTAAAAAATATGTTGTTCTAAAATATAATTTATTGCCATCAACTAAATTTTTTAATAAACATAAAATTAGGAATTTTGCTTATGATCACAAAGAGTATTTACTACCTCTTATTATCATTATTTAACTAAAACATTAAAAATAATTAAAAACATTTACACAAAGTAAATAAATTAAATATATTATCTTTTTATTAATATGCATAAAATATTTAAAATACCCTTTATTATGTAATTGATGTGCTTTAAAGTTTTGTAAGTTGAATAAAATAAAATAAATTGACTAGAAAAATAAAATGGATAAAACCGAGTGTACTATAATTAGATCAACTATCTTCATCTATATGGAGCTGACACGTGTTAATCAATTTGTGGTTCGATAGTGGCCGAAGCTGGAAGAGTTGTTTGTTTAGTGGGTCCCACGTGGGTTCGGGTTCGGCAATTGCTCCAAGCCACAAGTTCCGGAACGCATTAGTGATAGTTGCAGGTATGTATGGCCCCCACAAGGATCGTGTGTCTCTCACTAATTTAACGTTTTTTTCTTTACTTTTTTGTGGTTGTATGGTCCTTGATACCTCGTTGGATTAACATGTTGTTATCGCTTCTTGTTTTTCTTTTTCTAGTTCTGTTACCCATTTTCTACGTGGATCATTTCTCTCCAAAAAATTAGTACACGTGGAACCAAGGTTATCCAAATATGTATTGTGATGGCATATTATTTTGACTTTTTGGCTAGGATGCAACTCTAGCCTTATCATAAATATATTTCGACAAAAATGTTAATATATGCCACTTAACATGTCATTTTTTGTGTTAGTTTAGATTGTCGAACAACACAATAATCATTAATAATTATAATTATGTTGACACTTCAATAACGATAAAATGTAGTGTTCTAATAAATTATATTACTCTGATTTTAAATACAAATACAAATATAATTAAAAACCTAATGTATTTAATTTTAATTTAAATTGAATATTTTAATTAATTAATTTATTTTTTGTTTATATTTAAGATCGTAAGTGTATAAAACTAAAATTAACCAAAACCCAAATAATGAATAATACATATTACTGAAAAAAAAATTGAAAAAATCGAAAATCATATGTGCTCCTAGAACACAATATTAAAAATTTAAAAATTAATTTTTTCATATAAATATTTTTATTTTTTAATTTTTTAAAATGTGTATTCCTTAAAAATACATGTTAATAAACTCTGTATTTTTTCAAAAGAATAAATCTGAAATGCAGAAAATAGAAAAAATATTATTAGACATAATATCTTAAAAGAAAAAGAAAAAATGAAAAGAAAAAAATAAAGATAAAATGATGTATTAAATAAATATCATTGCTGTAAAAAAATTTTAAAATGGTATGGATGAACAAATCATAAATGTCAACAACAACTAATCTTTTATTAATTACACGATCGACTTTGTGCTAAAACTTTTTACTAACTACACCTAAAACTATATATATATATGTATATATTCTTGATTGTAACATCAATCTCACTTCTTCCTCGATTGCTCTAGGTACTTGTAACATAGATTGAAGAACACAAAAATAATGATGTTGTCTTTTCGCTTATCAATAAAATATTTTGGAGTATTTGATTTTTTAGGAATAAGAGTTATTTTGAAGATGATCATATGAATTTGCATAAGTTCATTCATAACATCAAAGTAAACACCTATTTATCATGTGCTAACTTTAAGGGATGCATGAGATTTTCTATGCATTATTTTAAAGAATTCAACATTGCTTACCATGGGCCAAATGTTGCAAGTGATATGGAATTCCTTCCGCTCTCATGTGTATAATGCAATAGTTATGGTGCTTCTAGGAGTTTTTCTTCGTAGTTCTATTTATCGGGTACTTTTCTTCGTAGTACTATTTATGGGGTACTTTCGGATTTGCAGCTAATTTAGGAATCAATTATGCTCTTCATGTTGAGCTTACTGCTGTAATATTGGCTATTGAGTGGATGGTAAAAAAGAGTTGGACTAATATATAGTTTGAGTCTGATTCTAACACTGTTCAAGTTTTTAGTGATCCCTTTATTGTTTCATGACATCTTAATAATAAATAGAGTAATCTTATTCAATTTATCATAAGTCAGCTTTTCAAAATCACTTACATTTAACTAATAACTTTTTTTTATCATAACTAATTTTATTTGATGAGATTTTATGACACCTTGTATTAAATTAAGAGGATTTTTCTGCGATAGAGTACGACTTCTAAATTTTCAATTTTGCCTATAACTTGTGTTTGTTGTTATCAATTATTGCAACTCCTTGTCCATCTTCTTTGATTTTATCTCATTGGACTTTCTAAAAACAAGTTTTTTGATAAGGCATTTGGTCATTTCAAATTTCATTGTTTTCTTGGATATCGGCCTAGTTGTTTATTAGTATTATTATTAATACAAATGATAGGGAGATATTTATGAATGTCAACATAGTTGAGATGTCCAGGTAGCCTTGTGATGCTTTTGCACTCTAACTTTTAATTAAAGAAAATTAGAGTTATAAGTAGTGCTATTAGTGGATATCCATTAATGAGTAGATTCTTCACTTACTTATTTAAGTCTATAATAGAAAATACATACAATAGAATACTACTATACTTAGTCTCTTCTTCTATTTTCTCTCCTTCATCTCTATTATTTTATATCCTGATTTGATTTGATTAGTTTCACACCATGTTATCAACATGAAACTCTAATAATAGTAAGTTTAATGAATGTATATTTTTTAATAACTTTTTCATTTTAATATTTTATATCATACTTAATTATTTACTCCATATGAATTCCATAATAATTCAATATTCATGTATCCCTAAAGAATTGCACAAAAATTATTTTATATATTGTTTAGATCAATAAATATTTCTTGAAAAACTTTTAAAAAATTCAATATTTATTTTCTATGATTTCTGAAAAGAATTAAATATTCATGCATTCTTTAAATTACCTTATAGATCTAGTTTTGAGAGTTTTAGAATTTTGCAAATCTATTACTTTAAAATTTAATATTGATACACTCCTGAATGATTGCCTTATCGATCTGGCATTTTGCAACATTTATGTTTTATAAATTAAATAGTGGATTTGTTCGTTCTAATTTTGCAATTATTTTATAAATTAATTATGTAGTTAAGTATATTATTTATTATTATTTATGTTTTTTTCAGTATTTCTTTGTGTATCAAAGTGTTATAGACGGTTTGAAAATTTATCATGCATTAAACAGTGACAATCAATTAACATTATAATTATTTTTTTAAACAATAATTTAAAAGTAATTGAGAAAATTTCTATTTGTTTTTGTTAGTGATTATTACTTGATTTTGATTGATAATAATGGGATGATATGATTGACACCAAATAAATTTTTAATATTAAATTGAAAAAGAAATTTTGATATAGGTTCAAATTGATTTTCCGTAAATATAGCATGGTAATGAAGCTCGTTGTTTTATGATGATGTACAATTAGCTTTTAATTTTTTAACTTTGTTTTTATTTCGGTTATAGTATAATAGTTCTTTGTGAACGAAAGTTTTGATTCACTATTGCATGCAATTGATTATATCATTATAATTTGGAATATCAAATGTTTTCATTGCGTATTAATATCTATACTATTATTACCGTATTTTTTTTTTTCTCATAATGTTGTTTCT
>JBBPBS010000968.1:13215094-13246072 GCA_037974835.1 Cicer judaicum
ATTTAATATTGTTGTTATTTTCTCGTAAAAAAATATATGATTTCGACAGTTGCATTCTATTATAGCTCATATTAATTTATGAATTTAATATTGCAATGTTGAATTTAGCTATTTCATTAATAAATTTGACAAATACAACTCTAATTATATGTCTTTAATAATAATTTAAGAATTAACAAACTATTACGATAACATTACTAAAAATATGCTTGTAGTGTTATGAAAAATATATACATTATTATTATTATTATTATTAATGTTTCTTCCATTTCACAATAAATATTATTTTATAAAAAACTATTTTAAAATAAATGTTATTATCAATTTTTTAAATTATTTAAATTATTTTTTTCGATTATACTCTTCAATTATTAATATATACATTACTTTCAAAATATTAATTCTACTTTATTTTTAAATAGTGAAAACACAAAAATAGTTAAACAATATAATTTATTAAAATGATGATTATTTTTTAAATTACCATATTTTTTAATATATATAAAAAAAACATTAAGCAACACATTATTTTATTTTTTTCTTTCAGAGTTTTCCTTCTAGAACACTTTTTGATTACATTTTTCGATCAACTTTCCACTACTAAAAATTGACTTCATAAAATATTATCAAACAGTTAAATTATTGACGACAAATGATGGGTTTGGTGTGGGTTGAATATTTACCTTATTTATTTTAAGTTTAAATATGTTTACAGTTCCTACAAATATATCTCATTTAAATTTTTAATTTCAAGTGCTTGTAAACTTTTTATTTTATTTATACTCTTGTAATTTTCAATATTTTTTGAAAAGTCTTTGTTATATTTTTTTAATTAAAAAATTGTGACATACCTAATTATTGTGACACGTTTTTTGTTGACTCATTATTTATCATTATTAAAAATATTAAATATCTAATAAAATGATTATTTTAATTAAAAATAACAAACATAAACCATCTTCAACTAAAAATAAAAAAATGCATCTTCACCCAGAGTCTCAAAACACACTTTCAACTAAAGGCCCACGAGATCTTCATCCACAAAATAAGACAGTTAGCTTTTGTACTCTCATATAAATTTTTACCTCTAATTTGTTAAAAATTCAATTTTATCTTTAATAATTTCATTTACGTGAGGGTAAAAAAAAATTACTCTAAAATCTGACCTCCTCCTTGAAATTTTTGGTAAATAATTTTAATAAACGAAATTTCCGGTAGTTATACGTAATACCGGAAATTTGGTCAATGAAATTTCTGGTGGTTGTATTTTCAATACCGGAAATTTCAAAAATTTTGAAAAATTCGGTAGTTAATTTTTGTTCATCAGAAATTTCATTAAAAAATCCAGTAGTTATTTATTTTATTTTTTTTGAATAGTTTTTTAATTTGTTTGTTATTTTATTTTAATTTATTTTTTTGAAATAGGGATGGAAAACACACGAGCAATATTTATTGATTTAACTGAAATATTTGATCAAATTTTTGAGTCACGAGAAGCTGTCATATCATGGGCAAGAGAGATAGATTGACAAAATTCAATAAAATTCAATAAAAAAAAATTAAAAAAAATCACACAGTGTACCGAAAATTTCAAAAAAGAATGAAATTTCCGGTAGTTAAAAATGCATACCGAAAATTTCATTTTTGAAATTTCTGGGAAGACATCCAAAAATTTCAAATTTCCCGTATTGATTTTGAACTATCGGATTTTTCATTTTTCCGTGAAATTTCCGGTATGTATTTTGAACTACCAGTAATTTTAATTCTCTTGAAATTTCCGATAAAAACTTTTTCCAGCAAAATTTATTTTTCCGAATTTTTCAAGTGTGGGAGTACAACTGTTGTGGTTTTTTGTTATTTTGATTTTTATTGTTTTTTTTAAGGTTATTTTAAGTATTTCATTCAAAAAACATTTAATTAGGAGATAGAAGTTTAAACGAAGGTACAAAAGCTAACGATCACAAAATAACTATCTTTTTCTCCATCATCCCAACAAAGCCCAAAACATCTAACACAACAACAACAAAACATAGCAATAATAATTTCAAAATAGTTACATTAATGTTTCACAAATTAGATCTTGGATATTTGAAAAGAAATTAAAAAAAATTCTAACCCTAATTCCCAAATATTTGAATATGAAAAAACCAATTATGATGGTGGTGGTGGTTATTATGAAGAAGATGATTCCACAATCAATTGAACGATGTTGATGATGATGAAAAAGATTTTGAGGTTTGGCTAAAAAAGATGAAAAAGTCTGTTTAGAAATGAGCTCATTTATTACGCTTTATTAAAATAATTGTGCCCAAAATAAGCTCATTTATTACGCTTTATTAAAATAATTGTTTTATATTTTAATTAATTATTTCATTATTTTTATCAATGACAAATAATGACTCACCATAAAATAAACCATGTCATTTTCTATTCAGTGTCATGTTACTAAAAATGAGCTACATCAATAATTTTTAATTAAAAAAATAAAATAAGAATTTTAATTTTTTTTTTAAAAAATTACAGGAATCTAGTTAAAAAAAGGTACAAATATTAAAATCAAAATGATATATATTTATAAAAATAAAAAACATATTTAAAAATTTATTTAAAATTATGGATCTCAGTTTATTTTTTACACACTTTACAAAAACAAATCAAACATTAACTAAAAGCACAATCACTGCAACAACAACATCTGATATATCCAACAATACTACAAGACTTTTTTCATCTATATCTTTATTTTTAAAGTCTCAATTATAACAACTCCTTCCTATTTTATATAAATAACAAATTAATTCTATTTTGCTCACAACTCTATCTTATTTTTCATCCAAATTTAATAAATAAAAAATAAATAATTTGTTTGATATATATTAAAATCAATTTTTTTTTTACTTTTTTATTAGTATTAGTATTATTTTTATTGTTATTTTTTATTAAATTCAAAAAAAAAATATAAAAATTATTAATAAAATTAAGTTATTAGTTTATCTGTAAAATAAGAAGAGATGCGATCTCTTAATAAAAAAAAAATCATCATTTAAATAATCGCAAAGAGGATATAAATACAAATAAACTACACTACAAAATATCTTTTAAGTCTAAGGCTATTTTATATTTATGAAGATAAAATGGTACAAATTAGAAAAAGTAATATAAAATGATTATATCAAATATTTGTATATATAGAGTTACTAATTAATAACAAATTAACCTCTAATCCATAAATTTTTTTATATTTGTAATGCCCTACCACTATAAGAAAGAATAAGAAATAGTCAAATTCAATAAATGGCAAAAATATAACTATTATGTGTATTACAATTATTTACTATAAATTCTTTAAATGTACCGTTAATTTAAGAAAATTTTGAATGTATATATTTTTTTAAAATTAATCAATATATTTTATATTAAAATTTATATACTAAAATATATATTTTTTTATAATGCAACCATATATAATTTTCTACTGAAAAAAAAAATGATTGTATGACATAAATGCGACTCTCTATAAAGTTCAATATAGAATATATTTATATATATAAAGAAAGAAAGAAAAAAACATTAATCTAAACCAAATGTTGTTGGAATGTTAAGTGAATCTGATTTTGTTGTAGTGGAGTGTTGATGGTTGAAAGTGGGAGAGCCTAGCCATGATTTGAAATGTTTGTTGCTTGCCCCTATTGGATTCTTCGTACTCTAGGCATGGGCTCTACTTGATGCTGGCGTGTTTGCTCTTTCTTGGAACCAATTTTGGGTTCAAATATTTTCCATTTTAAATTAATTAAATCATTTTCTTTAACTTTTATTTTTCAATCAACCCTCGATAAAAATGAATTTTAGGTGTCCATAACGTTTAATTTAATTAATAAATATTATTTTATATTTTGAGTTTTTACATTTAAAATTTAAATTTAAATATAAAATTTTGTAAATGTAAATGACGTGTAAATTTTAATATATATATATATATATATATATATTAAGGAAAATTTTATCTTTTATGAATTCAAATTCTAAAAATTGTCCACTTTTGAGTAGATTTTTGTTTTTAATTATAATTTTTTTATAAAACATTTGGCCCCATTATTACAATTTCTTCTTGCAAAAAATTAATAACATTGCGGTTGCCACGAGTATGGTTGTAGAGCCAACATTCTCGCAAGAAACAGAAACTCATGTTGTAAGAAAATTACATTGATTAATATATAAAAGAGAACAAAGATGAGACGTGTTTTAGTAATGTATACACGAATGCATTATTTCACTGTGTCTTATTAGTTTGAGAAAATATGACCAATGCTAGAATTGAAAATCCAATATTTTCATTTGTAAAAAAAAAAAAAAAAAAAAAACTTATCAATTGTGTCATTGCACGAGAATGTGCTTAAAACATAAACAAGTGAACCTAGATACTATTGTTAACAACTTTTTCCACAATTTTGTGCTCCCCTATTACAAATCAAAAGAACACACGTTAGGTAATTGTCTACCTTTTCTAATTTGGTAACATGATTGGGCCCTTATCATGGTAGACTCAAAAGAGGGTCCAGTACCATACATTGGTTAAGAATTTCCTTTTATCTTTAGCTTCATAAAAGCAACCAAGGACTTGACTTGGTCTATTGTGTTATCCAACTGTCCAAGTAGTAATTATATGTTTCCACCTTCACTTCAATTAACTAAATGTGTTAATTAGAATGTGGTCAAAATCTAAGTAATTAACATGAACTAGTACTTGTAACCCTACATAGTTGCACTAATTATTTTCAAAATTCAACACATCATGATATTTGATTGATAATTAATTATAATTATTTGTATTTTGTGATCATAATCTTTTTTTTTTTCGGTACTAATCATTTGAAATACATATATTCATTTAAAAAATTGATATTTTTTAACAGATATTCTTCTATAAGCACTTATTAGTTAGAGATTAAATTCATGATTTAATATTAAAAGACTCAATTATCTACCAATTATGTCACATCATATTATACAATTATTTTTTAATATCAAAAAGACTCTTCGTGCAAGAAATAGTCCAGTAATTAATAAAGTTGTATTTATGGTAGAAAACGTGTTTAATTATCACTTGAGTGGCTCTAATGCATCAAAAATTAGCTTTGAGCACTTTATGGTCTTCTTTCAACATTTTATTTTGGGGGGACAAAGGGACCATGTAATAGAACTTGATGTCTCATTCCCAACATTATAAATATGCATGCCTTACACTTTTGCCCCCCACAAACACTTATTTTCATGTTTTCTTACTCTTAATATGTCTTTGGCATAAACTCTCTTCTACCTTCTTCTGTCCTGCTACTTCTTATTCTAAAAAAAAAGTCCTTCATTTGAAACAATGCCAAAAACAAATGGAAATGTTGAACCAATAACTAAGACTGTTAGAGCTCCTCCAAAAAGGGGCCAAATCAAAGCTAAGATAATGAGCCAATTTGTTCAAGCAGGAAGAGCAATGTTTAGCAAGGAAAAGGTGGCAGGGGATAAGTCACATACTTCACAATCACATGATAACTCTAACTCTAAGTCCTGATCATGAGTAGTATCATTAGCATTATATGTTGATACCATTCTCTCTATTATGACTCTGTAGCATAATGCATAGATATAATATAACTTGTATGCTACTGTATTTCCTAGTCTCTCTATGTTGAATGTTAATTTTAGCTCTGTTACTTGGCATGTAAGTCTCACCTCAAATATATATTTCAAGCTTCAAAATCAGTATTTTTTGTAGAATCTTCTCTTTCATTGTATATATGTCTCCTCTTCTTTTAATGTTACTAATTACTTTATATAGTTAAGTTATTTGCATTGTTTTGGAAAAAAAGGCCAGGGAGAGAAAAACTAAAATTTGAATTTTCCTCTACATATTTTTAAATTTTATCATAAAAATGAGATGTATGAATAATAGTAAAAAAACATGAAATATAACAGGGCATAACTAACAAATAAAAAATGTCACAAGTAACAAAACACAACATATATTCTAGGTATTTGTTATAGGATGCATAATTAATTGGAAACTACTCGTCGTAAAAGACAATATATATGACATAGAAGATTGAAGTGAATAATGTGCGCTGCAGTTGTGACAGAGTGGGATGGTGAGGGTTGTCCTTGAGAATTTGAGTGTTTTGTAAGAAGTTTAAATTTGTTCTGTTTTTTTCAATCTAAATTATTTATTCTTTTTATAAGTCATATATAATAAATTTTAGGCTAAATACCACTTATAGTCCCTTAACTTAATTTCAGTTAATGTTTTAATCTTTTATTTTTTTTTCTCGATTTAGTCCTTTATTTTAATTTTAAGTTTCAATTTAATCATGTATGTTTTAAAATATTATCCTTTTTTTTACAAAATTTCATCAAAATTTTCAAACAAAACCAATAAATTTAGTTATATTTTTTAATATAAAATAAACTCCATCAAATTTGTAACTCAAATCCTCAAATAAACTCATATTTGTCATTATTTATTTGATGTTGTTAGAGATAAAAATATGAGTTTATTTAAAGATTTGAGCTACAAATTTGATGAAGTTTATTTTATATTAAAGAATATAACTAAATTTATTGATTTTGTTTGAAAATTTAGATGAATTTTTGAAATTTTGTAAAAAAAAAGATAACATTGTTAACATTTTAAAATATAAATGATCAAATTGACACTTAAAATTAAAAATAAATGACCAAATTGAGGAAAAAAAAGATAATGACTAAAATGTTAATTGAAATTAAGTTAAAAGACTATATATGATATTTAGCCTAAATTTTATTATATTTGACGTGATATTAACATTAATTTTTTTTTATAAATATTTATAATTTATCTTAAATTTTATGACTAAAATAATGATAATAAATTTAATTATGTTTTCTTACGATCAACAAATTTTTGTAGGACAATATCTCATTCAATGTTCATCGAACAAGAGAGAGAAAATTTTGAGAAGAGAGTAGAGAAGGGCAATTATTATTAAAAGAGGTTCTTATAAAAAAAATATTTTATTGTTCTTTACAAATTTGAACCAATAAGTAACAAGAATAAGAGAATTAATATAATCTTTTAAAAGAAAATTCTAATTTTAATATAAGGATAAAAAAAATTCATCATTTTTTGCATGTATTCAATCATAGAGTCCAATAATTTATAAATTTAGAATTTGAACTTAGAGTTTAAGTTGAAAAAACATTTAATCACTCAAATTTTAATATTTTTTAGTATATAACTTTGAGTGATGTTAAATGGTATGAATGATTTATTCAAATAAATGCTAGAACGATGATTTGTTTTATTATAAATTGTTGATCATAGTCAATTTCGAATTTTAAGGAAATTATGGATGAGTGTGTGGGTGTTAAAGTGATATAGCTTATAATCTTTGTCTTTTTAAATTTTTTTCTCTTGTACAAACCAACATTTTTCTATATTTTTTTATATTATATTTTATTTACTATATAATTTTTTTATATTATAAAAAATTTGTGTCCCTAAGAATTTGGAGCTATAGACAACCCCACATGTTAAACATATTCCGGGCCACCGGCGTGATTGTTGTATTTTATAAACAAGTAGAAAAATTAAAAAAATTAAAAACAATAAGGTTAAAAATAGTAGAAAATGTAAAAATGAATAAGTTTAAAAAACGCTATTGGAAATATCATTTCGAGAAAACATCTCATACGATCCAAGTAGTTTATAAATTAGTTCAATAAACTAAAAGCTCGGTGATAAAAGGTGATTTATTTTTTAAAAAATTAATATATTCATAAAATTGCACTTGCTGACGCCATAAGTCCAATTAATTTATAATTAAATATATAATAATTAACAATGTCTTTTTTTAATATAATCAATTAAATATTTGCAAATATCATATTTTTAATATTAATTACAAGTCAAATCTCGACAAATTTTATTGTTAAAAGTATTTTATTCATAGTTGCAATAGAGATTAAAAATATCAAAATAATATAAATAGTTATCAATCAAGTAATAATTTTTTATTTTTTCTAATTTTATTATTAATAAAATTATTTAGGATAAATATTATATATTATTGGAGTAGATAAATCTAAAACTATACTCACTCATAAAAAATAAAAAAAAAAGGTAATTAATGTTACCCCATTGCTATGAGTAGTTTTGCCCATATATAAACCAGTTTTATTGGTATTAGCAAACAATAGATTTGCTTTCCTGTTTATTTACCATAATAAGTAATATGAGAGTTATTTTAAGATGGACAATTTGAACCAACTCGAACGAAGAATTGTAAGTACATACTACACGAGTGGATAACATAAGGGAATTACGTTTCAATTATTACAATTTAAATGAAACGTGGAAAACATTGTGCAAAAACATTTTTTATTTTTATTTTTTAAAAATAATTAAAATATTAAAAAATAATATTTTTAATCTTTTTTAAATATATCTGTATTAACTATCACTTCAGTAACAATGTTTTGAAGAAAAAAAATAAAAAATATTTTTAGAAATGTAAATTCAACTTACCAACTTAACCAAAAGTATTTTAACCCACCACTCGTGCGTCCTTGTGGCAATAATCTGAAGAGGATGATATAACATGTCTTGAAGAGACAAAACATCACAAATAATGACACGCGACATTGTATTCTAAAAATGAAACATACACGTCTTATGACCCCACTCAATTCAAACACCCTTTTGTGTTACATTTCGTGCAGCACATTCAAAAAATTAATGTTTTCAAATTATATGTTCCAAGACGTAATCATAAACTTTTGAAATTCAGAAAGTTCAATGATTTGACTCAAGTTAAATGGATTCATTTAAGAGGACAAAATCTCTACGTGTTATGAACAGCAACTACGATGTTACTTGGAAAAAACCAAAGTACTTGCTAGTTGCTTCTTACGCTAGTAACATTGTTTGTTGTTTCTTCATTTGTAAAACCTAGTTTATTTGCAAAAAAATAATTAGTCCTCAAAATATATCAAAATCATGGTTTGAATTCTCGTCGGGGTATTACAAGATATTCATTATTTTCCGCAAAAAGAGACATACACGTTCAGCCAAAAATATATATATAAAAAATATTAAATATATTTTTTGTGTTAATGTATGAAATTTTGATTTTGCTCTCATTACTTATTAGTTTTGGCCTGTCGTTTTTTTTTCGGCTTTTTTTAAAGACTAAATATTATTTGTTAGTATGTTATGTTTTTTTTTGGATTATTAGTATGTTATGTTAATGGTATGGTTGACATCGTTGATCTGCTTTTCAATCTCTTTTAGGTGTCTCAGCTTATGTGTTTATGTTGTGGGCAAACATAACGACTTACGTGTTTTACAAAAGGACAGATAATCATCCAAGGTGACATATAATAATGTATTAACTTTTTTTCGATCTTAAATGATTTTATATTTAACTGTCGTAAAATAACCGATGACTAAATTAGTGATGTCAAATTTTAGGATATAAATTAATTTTTTTTAAAGATACAGAAATAAAAAGAAAATTATATGAATAGTGATCCTCTCTTACCTTGAATGAGGGTTACTCTTTTTAATTTAAATTTTATTTTATTGACCTTGAATGAGGTGTCTCCCTTAATCTGAATTTTATCTTATAAAAAACCTACAAAACCAAAATTGAGTAATTTTTAAGGGTGAAAAGTAAAATACCACTGAAACATAAGAGCAAAATTAACATGTATTTCTTGAGGGAGAACATCCTCACTCATTGATATCCAACTCACTGACAATAAAATTGAAGCACGGCTCAACAAAATTGCTTGCCAACTGATCTTCATGCATTCACTAGTTTTCTTGCGGTTTGTCTTGAAAAAATGTAGGTGATGAACTTATATAAGATTGAAAAGAAGAAAAGGTTACTTGTGCCTAAATATCCGTTCTTCTGGATGCAGAATTTGTTTATTGATTAATTTGCTGTTTCAAAAATTTGAAAGACCAATTGGTCCAACTCCTACAATTTCAAAATCCAAAATATTAACTTGCTGTTTAAATATCCGTAACATAACAGCAATCACTTTATGCTATGACTTCAAGAAAATCACACAACAAAACAATATCGAAATGGCCTTTGCAAAGTAGGGGAAACTCAAATAAATTAGGTACAGTCTGTACAAAGACTACCCATATTCAAACAACAAAAACGTCCGTCACAGGCCCAATGAGGGACCTAACTACAGAAAACTGAATGGTACCAAACTATCATCATTCATACCAAATGCGATATTGCAAGGTGATTTGAGTATCATCAAACGCTTCATATAAAAAACCTCCTCCAATGCAAGGAGTGCCAGAGGCTAGAAGCAAATGATCTATTGTTCAGCAGAGGCATAAAAGTATCACATCGAGGTCAAGATTAATTCTCAGGATTAAGCTTCAGTTCCTGCTTCCTTTATTTGGATTGATGTCTTGGCTAAACTTGCTTCCAGTTCATTCAACTCATCCAAGTCCAATTCATCATCATCGTCATCAATGTCATCGGGAAGTTCATCATCATCAGCACCACCTGTTGATGAGGTGCTGGGACCATTATTAGAAGCACTCCCAGTCCCCTGAAGTTGGATCCAACAATTAGCAAAACAAAATATATGATAAAAGTATATATTTAGAAAAGAGATACCGCACTTTAATAATAACCGTTCATTTTAATTTCATGTCAACTAAGAGGGAAAATAAGACAAGAGAGCTACCTCTAGAAGCCACTACCCTTCCTTGGAAATATAATATAATATAATATATTCATTCCCATCAAGATTTCTTTTTTTTATTTTTAAATTGGCTACTGTTAGAATGTTAAAAACAATGTTATTATATTTTAAAACTATGTCAGTCTTTTAGTTTATTTCATAGGATCATTTTCTAATCTTAAAGTATCACAGATTATCTCATAAGACTCTATCTTACTTGGGTTTAGGAGTCTTGCATTCCTATAAATAGGGCTTTTTTAGTGAAACCATATAAATAGGGGTTAATGTTTTAGTCTTTAGTACAGGTTAGTTATCAAGTCAGTATCAAATTTATTTCTTGAATAAAGTCAGTATAAAGTATATTTTTTGAATAAAGTCAGTATAAAGTTTATTTTTGAATAAAGTCAAAAAATATTACAACTTAATATCAATAATATTACACCATAATCATATTCAAAGTCTTTATTATTTCTCATGAAATCAGAGAGCAGTACCATCCTCTGTTGTCCTATCACTATATCTGCTGATCCGAAAAGTTGGAACTTGACTTGAAGCGGGGTATTAGAGTATTAGAAAATAACTTATAATATCCTTATATTAGGTTAGATTATTTTAGATATCTATCGTAAGATCATTTTCTAAGCTAAGAGTATCTTAGATTATCTCATGAGATTAGTTTTCAAATTCCTCAGCTATTATCATGATTTGTTTCCTTTTACCCTATTTATTTAGGGTTACAATTCTTACATCCCTATAAACATGGAATAGTGTTTACTCTTTGTATCAAGTTAATTAAGAAGTCGGGATCAAGTTATTCAAAATATTACACCATAATCATATTCAAAATCTTATTACTTCTCTACACCTTATTATCTAAAACTCATAACTACGGCATCTATAATCAATTATTTTGGTAGAGCTCCATGACCAAAGGAAATGGAATACAAGCATTAATGAAAAGCACTGGACTTGATTAGAGTTTAACTCTGACGCCACCCCCTTCCTCTTCTCTTTCGTCCTTCCTTTCACCCAAAACTCTTCCTTCCATTTCTATGCTAACACCCCAGCAATGACTACAGATACATTTTATATCACTTGGATATGCTTAGAAACAAGAACTGGCTCTAATTGTAAACTTAATGCAACACAAAACACTTTCCATGTCTTATAGAGTAATTTGGCAATACACTTTCCAACTACCTTACAAGCAAAGTAGACAACATTATACAATAATGAACAATACAATAATCTCACGGCATTTTTGTTTTCTGCTAGAAGGACCCCAAACCATGGTTGTTAGAAGCGAGACCTAAATCTTAAAATCTTAAGATTTCATGCATTTAGTTTCTTCTACAGTGTTAGAACACATGTGAAATGGGTTTCTTCTACAGTATTAGAACACATCGTGATATCTGCATACCACTTTGACCTGTCTCACGAAGTGCTGACCCAATTAGCACCGTTTCGACCCGATTCCCACCGTTTGACCCAATTTTGATCCAGTTTTAAAACACATGTTTTGGCCCAGTTACACACCTCTTCAGCTTCAAATTCTGCTCGTTTCCCATAGAGACAAATACACTGATTCAGCAACTTGCGACTTGGTTTTTTTTCAATGATTAATTACTTTCCAACTCGGGGATTTTTACTCCTTAAATGACTCATCGTTCAACTTCAAACTCCTGCATTCTATTTCTTCTATAAATTCTTCTCATCTCTACAACTCTCCTCATCGCTGCAATTGCTCTTGCAGCCTCCCAACTTCAATCATGTCTACATCTGTTCCTGTTGCTTGCAGTTCTGGTTCTGTACCTCCCAGAGTGCAGAAAAACGCATCAGGAAGCAGAATGGTTCTGCAATTTTAGATTTTAGAGTGCAGTTCTGGTTCTGCAATTTTTGGTGTTTTTAGATGATGGTGATAGGCTTTGGTTTTGTATTTGAGACAGTGTTTCAGCTTGTGACTTTTTATTTAATTAATGAAATTTTTATTTTAAGGTTATTTATCTTAATTTTATGATATAATTGTCTATTTGGTGGGATTTTACGATCCGTGTTACAATTCCACGATCTACGCGTTTTCTATATCCGAACGATCTTTGGTGGGATATCGAGATTTGACAACCATTCCCCAAACCATGTTTTGGCAATATGTTGTCTCTTGTACCTTTTTCCAAAGCCATGCTTTTGAGATTCTAAACGGATTTTCAAACACACATTTAAAAGACAATTTGCTATAAGGTGTCAGCTTAAGAAGCATAGGTAGGCCCAGAGATGATACATTGATTACACCCCCACAATGACGCATGCAAAACCATAACTTGCATACAAAATTTATAGCTCAAGGCATGACATAGGAGACTCCACTCCTAAAAGCCATTTGCATTAGGACTGCTCATGCATCGAAAGCTACACACAAGCACGGTAGTCAAAGTCTCAATCCAGCATGTAGGATCCCAGGACTTTATGATCTCGCACCCCTTTCCCATTTATGTTGTTGAGCAGAAACCCAAAACGATGGGAGCAGGTGGAATCGATCGTGGAATGGCCGATCTTGCACGATTCTGGGTGGTTCAGCATGATATGGATTTGCTACTGTTTTGAAGTTTTAAAGTTGTTTTGCTGACTGTTCTGGAGGTTTTTAGTTGTTTTTAGGTGTGATTAGCTCATTTTCTGAGTGTTTCAGTTGTTTTATGAATCTAATGATCCCAAATTAGAGTTTCTAGAAATATTTTGGGTGCGATTTGAAGTTCAATTTTACTAAACTATGTTCTTTTACACGCATATATATGAATCTATATGCAATATATATGAATTTATAAATTTGGTAGGATCTTACGATCCGTGTTACAATCTCACTATTCATGATCTTGTGAACTTTCCCCGATCCTGCATAGGACCTCGATTCTGACTACCTTGCACACAAGCCCATGCGTACCCTAATCCCCAATGTCTAAACTAAGATCCAATGGACCCAAAATCAAAGTTGAGCAGTACATAATATTTGTATAAAACTTGAAAAAAAGGATTAGTTTATTAATAATATCATAACAAAAAGGACAGTTATTTATGGAAAATTTGGGGATAAATATTTTCCAAATTTGTAGCTGACAAATTTTCAATTTGAATAAAGCTGCATAATTCCAGACATATTGCATCTTTCAACTACATCCATGAAAAATGCATTAAATTACAGAGACAGATAGACAGGAAGAAAGAACTTACATTCTGTTCAGTTTCATCAGGTTCTGGTTCTCTTTGGTACTTATCATATGCCTCAGCATCATCCACAAACAAGCTAGCATCCGACAAAAACAGCTCACGACCACTGCATTTAAGGAGATAATAAGGAGATAATACAACAGATGATTAGGCACACAAATAAGCTATCAGCTTTTGGACCATTTGCAATATCCTTTTTAAAAATATGTTCAACAACATGCAGTTCCTTCACTTTTCACTTTGTGCCTCGTGTAAAGGAGAGGGGTCATCCAAACACATTCATATGTGAATGATCAGGAAGAGATAATGGACATAGTGGCATACCTCATGCGGTCATTCTTAGCTCTCTCAGCCTGTTGGGCAGCCAAACTGGCATCTCTCTCATCCATCTTTTTCTTCTTCCATTGAAAGAATAACTCAGGTGTAATAGGAGTTGTAGTTTTAATTTGGGCACGCTAAACCATGTTACGTATGCTGTTAGAAAACATGATACAATAATAAAACAATGTGACTTCTAATAAGGGGAAAAAACAGTTCACCTGGTTCTCAATCTCCTCCTCAATTGGTATTTTATCAGACTCTTCCTCTAACAAAGCCTTCATTTGGGATTTTAAAACATACCCAGGTGGAAGTGCGTGTCTATAGTGGCAATTCTTACCACCATTAGGACAGGCCCAAAACCAACCATATTGCTTCCTCTCTACCGCATCCAAAAAGTGTTTACATACCTAAAAGTACATAAACGACATACAAATGTTATTTCTGGCTGCATAAGTCAGATCAAAACCATGATTTGAATAATGCACATCAATAATCAAATATCCAAAATAAACCTCAATATAAATCATCAATAAAGAAATTGAAAAAAATCCAGTAAAACAATTATCATAATTCCAATAAATCATACAATGTCAGTTGGTTTGTTCTGATTATACTCATTTTTCTTCGACTCCACCACCTTCTCCAAGGTCTCTTGATCCCAATCTTCCATAGTATCTAAAAACACAAGCCCAAGACCAAAAAAGTTAGAAAAAACAATAAGTAACAAAAAAAACAATCAAAATCAATGAACTGCATACCCTCATCGCGCTTATCACTGTAAATATCAATCTTTTCCCCTTTCCTCTGAATATTCAAATCATGAGAGAATTTGCATTTGAAACCCTTGGCACACTGACCCACTTTAAAAAACTCACATAATATGGACTTGGGATCAACACCTAACCAAATTCACATACATAATTAGCTCCCACCAACACTAAATAATATAATCCATTCAATTAGATATAAAATTAAAAATTAAAATAAAAAAAACTGCGAATCAGAAAATAAGAGTGAACTGATTACCAACTGGAACTTTAGGCTGACTAACTGCGATTTTGAACAAATCGTTCAGCTCTTTCTCCTTGGCCTTCTCTTCCTCCTTCTTTTTCTGTTACCATAAAGCCATTACAGAATGAAACTTTGATGTTAACTTACTAAGAAACCCTAAACTATGATAAAATGATATCGAATAATAATGATAATAATTGCTATACTTTGGCATCGGTTTTGGGATCGGTTTTGGGCTGAACAGATTGCTTGAGATTCTGAACATATTTCTGGACTTGTTTGCTTTTGTTTTTGTTTTTGAGACCGAAAGTTTTGTCCTCAACAACCTTCTGCTTCTTCGCTACATCAGCTTTAGATTGCTGCTTTGGAGGCATCTCGTATCGGCATCAAATATTCGATAAATTATATGTAGTAGCAAAAATGATTCAATCAAATTTGGGGGATGATAATCAAATTATTATTACAGGAAGAAGAAAAAAGTGTGAGCAATTCTGGGGGAGATAGCTATGTATGTGTATCTGCTGGAAATGTTTAGGTTAGGTTAGGGTTTGGAGTTTTGGGTTCGAGAAGTTACGGATAATGTAATTCCCGATATACCCCCCGTAATAACACTGCACATCGCTTTGCCTTGGTGAAAATGGAAGCCACTTTAACAAATGGTTTCAAAATACCTTTCTGCCCCTAAAACATACTACACATATGTCCTTTACCATTACCATAACTATGACTCGTTTGATTTTAATTTTTTTTCACGCAAAAAATTTAATGTATATTCTTAAATTTTAATTCAACTTATAAATGTCATGTTATTATATTGAACTTCACATTTTAATTTTAAATGTTAAATTTCTCAGTTGCGTAGATGAATTTATTGTAATATTTATTACTTTTTTTACATATAAATAAATGATTAAAAAATAGTATTTTTATAAATTATTATATTTATTGAATATTTTTATAAGTTATTATATTTATTGAGTATGAGTATATTCATCATAATCATAAATATAGAAGAGAAGATATAGACTGGAGAATGATTGGTGCAAGTAATATTAATTAGAAAATATATCACTAATAATATATTTTGCATTTTATTCTCTTTATTGTATCTTATTTTCATTTTCTAAAATTTTGATCGAGAATAAAAGAGGAAGACTCAAGAGATAATTACCATGATAAGAAAAATCATCATAGTTCCATGTTAATGGAAAATGTATGTCTCGTATCTATATCTATATTTATTTCACTTATGATTAAAAAGGTTCAAAAAAATGATTTTTTTACAAAGAGCGGTCTAAGATAAGGAGACTCTCACCATTTCTTATTTCAAATTTCTATTGCAATAGATGGATGTGATATTAAGATGATTAGAGTGGTGGTACATTAAAATTTTGTTGAGTTCAAATTGAAGGGAGGATCAAATTTATCATTTGCAATATATTCATGATACTTTGATATTAGGCACACACAAAAAAGGAGAACCTGAAAGTTATGAAATTGTTCATAGTCATATCCTTATACTCAATTATTTAGCAGTAGATTTTAAAGATGTTTCTTTTGGAGGCAACTATGGGCATATGTTATTCATTTCCTTTGATTCGTTTTTTTGTTATGTTTCCTCTTAATTTGCTCGTTTCTTCTAATTCGAGGGGTTTCATCTAAAGAAGATATTTCATCTTATTATGTGTGTTTTCTTTAATTATGAATTTTCTTCTAATTTATTTTATGCACATTCAATTAAATTATTAATGCATTAAATTGTCCTTATAAAAATATATTTTACTATCATCAAAACAATATAAAGAATTGTTCTACAAACCATCCATGCTCTTACAAAAATAATTCTTGATCAATTGATAGAACTTTGATACTTAGCTTGATAACTTGATATGCAAGAAAATAATGAAGTAAAGACAAGAAAATACCAAAGATTGGTAACACAATTTAGAGTTATGCTCCTACATTTGAGGGACTGAATCTGACTTCAATGTTTCATTGTGATTTGAGAAAATTACACCGATGAGAACTTGTGAACAATTCATCATCATTCTCTTGAGTTCCCCGTCACTAGTGTTTGATTTATCTCAAATCAATGTGTCCCTAGCTTTATATATTAGCCATTAGGAGTTACAAAATTGTTACATCTAACTAATCATCTCTAACTGACAGTTATCTAGCTAAACTGACTTACTAGAGCTTGTAGTTAGTCAACTTCGTATCAGCTTGACTAGCACTGGTTGGTTCAACAAGTTGTCTAGAGCAGGGTTGGTCCAGTGCAAATCTAAGCTTGTGTCGGAAAACTCATGAGCTCACAAAATTTGTTGGGCCAGTATTCAATAACAAAGAAAGAGAATTTGGGGTGGATAGATCCTTATTTCCACCAAACTCTACTAAATATGCTTCCCACTTATTATTTATTTGCCCATCTTTATATTGAATTTGGTATGACCTTTTTTTATTGATTTCGTATCAAAGCTAACATTCATCCTAAAGTTGCAACATATTTGGAATGTTTTGTTGGGCTTCTCGACAGTGTTAGGATCTTGCCAAACCATATGATTTTGTGTGTGTTGCCTCCAAATTTCCCCTCATAAAGTGGTAGTGATGGATAGAACAATTGAGAAATTAAAAGTTGTATGAAGGTGGCTGGCTCCAAAGCAAATCTAAGTGCTTCATCTACTCATTGTCAACCAAGAATACTCCAAAAATATTTCACATGGATCTAAAAAATGGTTAGATACTCTGGTTGATGTATGCACTCAAATTGATGATGTTGTGTGGGTGTCTCATTTTGTTTTAGGCTCAATTGTCAACTTGTGAATTCTTTGATGGCAGAAGTGGTTTCTTTTTTATATGTTATATTTAGAGTGAAATATTTTATCTTGTTTGAAAAATATCAGGGTGGTTTTTTTTTTAATATATTTTGATGATTCAATATGTGTTGTAACTTGTAACTAAAGGTAGCATTGAACTTGTAAACTATTGCTTGGACATATATTATATCATTTTGCTAGTTGAATAATTTCACTTTTGCTTTTGAAAAAAAAAAACTTGAATGGGTGTTTGGATAAAGAATCTCAGTGACAATTTATTAAATAAGAATTATATACTATTTGTGTTTACTCAACGATTTACATGCTTGATTTATATATATATATATATATATATATATATATATATATATATAAATATTGCATAATGTGGCCTCATAGATGATGGATCTATTAAACAAATGCTTATGAGTTCAATTTCAAGTTGACATGCATGAAATATAATCTCTTGGAAGTAGGGTTGGAAATAGGTCAGGTCACACTTTGAAAGACCGAGTCTACCTACGATTTATTTTTTAGGTTTAAATTTGACCTACGCCCTATCATTGACTTTTTTTTTCCAGCATAACCTACCTTTTTAAAAGAAAGTTTGACATGAAAGTTTTTTTAAAAGTCTTATTTAGATTAAAATATTTAAATGTTATACTCATACCACATGATGCTCTCTAAATATCAATATCAATGTACATATCTATATATATATATTAAACAAAATATAATTTTTATAACAAAATAATTTTAAAAAAGTCTGAAAACAAACATTCTTTAAACCTCAAAAAAATAATTTTTGATTTCAAATAATAGATTTTTTACTAAAATAAATGCACCCATTATTACCTCTTAAACAAATATAGAACAATTACTTAGTGATTAACTAATTGAACGGTTACCGAATATAAAAAGACTACTAAATATAAAATCGTTACGGAATATTAAATGATTATTGAATGATTGTCTAATTGATATAATTTAAAATAGAAAATAATATTATTAATGCAATACTAAAAAATAATATTAATAAATAATAAAATATATATAGGTCAGTCTATCAAACGGCTTTTTTATAAGTCTGACATATTTAAATAAATAAATTTTAAAATTAATTTGAATCTAACATTTTTATTAAATATGGCAGATCATGGCATAAATAGACCAAATTATAAACTCTAACGAACCGTATAACCTATTTTCATTTCTCTCTTGACTCTATTTGGATACTTTAAAATCATAACACATGACGGGATAAAACATAATTAAATGGAGTGTAACGAAGTGCGATGGAATTAAAATTCCACTCAATTGTGTGGATATTTTATAATAAATGTTCATTCCGCCGTTTGAAAAGTAGACGAAATTGAATAAATTCTAACATTTTTATTCCATTATCATCCTTATTTAAAAAATATTAACTTTTTTTTAATTTATATAAACTTTTGTCTCTTATCATTTTCAATCGCTAAAAACAACAAAGGGGATAAAAACAAATGACTGAATCGAAACAATATTTTCTTAAGTTCTGTTTGGATAATTTAAAAGTAATCGTGCAAAATGAAATGCAACGAAATGGAACATAATGAGACATATATTTCATTCTATTGTTTGGATATTTTATGATGGAATGCAATTAATTTCTCATTCCATTTGATACACCTCAAATTTGGGGAATGGAAAATTGGAGAAAAGAGTGTCATCATACTTAGGGCCGGTCCAGGTTAGGCCTCCAAAATTTTGAATCCAGTAAAATATTAGTTATATATTGTCAATATTTATAAATCATTATTGTCAATATTTATAAATCTAATGTTATATATTGTCAATATTTATAAATCATTACTGTGAATATTTATAAATCATTAGATGTTTTACCATGGTTTTATAACAAAATGAAATATTTTTATGCCATCATAATTAATACGGGGTGCACTTCGAGCATTAAGCCCACCTTGTCGAGGACATTTCATTTGCCTTTGTTTGTTATGTGTGCTAGTAAAAACAATAACAAATAAAACTTATCCAATTAAGACATAAATTTTATACTGGCAATGGTGTTGCCATTATCAACGCTAAGAAAGGGAAGAAACAATCATATGTTTTTATATATATAATATTCCTACATGAGTAGCTCTATTTCCTATATTGTTTTATGGTTGTAAGTTCTTGACGCGACAGAGTAACATCATGGAGATATAGGAGCAGAGGATGAATGTTCGTAGAAGAGGGTTGAAGAGAAGAAGAAACCCGATGAAATAAAAAATATAGGGATAGTAGAATAATAATTTAAGGGTTAAATAAGTTTTTATTTCCTAAAAAATTTCAACACCACCTGGCAGATCGTTAATATTTTCCCTAATAAGAGACAAATTCGGGGGAGTGGAAAGCATTGGCTCTGATTTTCTTGTTGTAATCAGTTTTATATTTTCATTTTAATACATGGTTTTTCATATTACACCACCCGTTCATTTCCATTACTGATCGTGAAATTAGTCTCTCTATATATTTATATTAGACTTGATTCAAAATGTCATTACTATCCTATCTACATAAAGGACTTCAACTAATTATGTTTATGGATTATAACAAGCAAGCAGTGCAGTGGTAGATTGGCTACCAAAATATCGTGAAAAAGCAGCTGCAATGTTTTCAGTGACTATTTCTCTAAAAGTGAAAAATGAACGGGTAGAAACTGAAAAAACTGTCTTTGAATGCCGTATAGAAAACTTTGAAATTTTATAAATGCTATACAAGTATCTTATAAATACTATATAATTTTACCCGTGTGAGCAAGATCAAAATTTAGTTTATTGAAGATGCTCTAACAAAAAGCAAAACAGAAGATGGGTGAATATAGAAGGTCACGTACCTTGCTTCAAGTAACCTTTCTCATACCAGATATAACATTAACTAGACAAATGAGGCTTACTCCTGAACACACATTACATTGCTGCAATTACAATTTGATCAGCCATTTGTGGTTAATTTCTTATATATTTATGACACAAGAATAGCTTATAACTAAGAGAACACACAACCTCCTAAAAGAAAAGTCTGAAAGAGAAAAAGAACCCGATGAAAGGAATACTGAATCACTGTAACATAATTTTTCTCTAAAGCATTGTACATTCTTTATTACCTATGTGTTTCATTACTCTTGAAAGGAAACCAAAAACTATAAATATTCCAACTTTTAAGCATGACTAATTCATATGGATATACTTACCTCTAGTCTACCTATTTAATCTTCACCATTATCAGCAAAAGAGCCATTGAGAAACCAGACTGCTCACTGCAGATTTTGTATTGCCAATCGCTTCCTTCCAGTAATTACATCTGGAAGGACAATATCAAAGCTATAAACATCTTATTTCAGACATAGTTGACCAATCAACTGCAGATTCTGGAGCACAACAACCAAAGGTGTCCATAAACCTTGGTGATAGATGGCTGTTTTCCACGACTGGGCAACAATTAGCCAAACCATAATCAGATATATTTTGATGATACTCTTAATCAATCACCACAAAAAGTGTTGGCGTTATCTCAGTATATAACAGGACAGTTAGTTTTTCAATTTCTTTTGCAGAGTTGCACTAGCAGTCATCAGACACAATTGCTATAAGACTACTTTCAGTTCAGAATTATAAGCAAAATCAAGAGAAACTCGAGCAATCCAGAAACACTCAGGTTTTTGGATTTCACTAAAGTTGGTCCCCTGTTTACTGATGCATTGATAAGAAGAAAACGACAAGACAAAAATTATAAACTCGGTCTGAAAAATCATAGACCATTAACATGATTTTTTGAACTGAAGATACTGAACAATTTTTTAATGGACGATAATTAGACATTCATCCACATTCCACTGTAAATTGGTGCTACAGCACATCACTAAGCTGGTGAGACACGTTATGAAATAACCAGCATCTAAATTCTTAAATGTTACATTACTCACAGCCAATCCTGCTGCTGCAATTTCAATGGCAAATAAACTTCAGAGAGATATTGAAAACCAAAGGTACTCAAAGCTTGTATTTCAGCCTTCTGCTTAGTTTTAACCATCAATGTCAATTCCTCAACCCAACCAGGATTCTTCTTGACAAAATCCTCCTCCAACAAGTCCTTCCCAGTCTTAATATCCTGCTCGGTCATAGGCAACCTACACTGTTCGGGTATCTTGTACTTGTCCAAATCACTAGGCCTAACCCCTAGCCATTTTATATCAGGGGTGGTCAAGTGAGCACTGTCATAGGACATATTCTTCGACCCACAGCCATAAACCGATAATATCTTCAATCCATAAGGATCACTATCCACGAGTGCCAACACTGGAAGCTTCAACTCGGTCTTCATCTTCCTCAAGAACAGCCTCGTGGAAACATCGGGTTGCCCCTTTGCCGTCACAATTATACACGGAAATCGGTTGTAGAACCTATCTTCAGCCAACCTCATATAAGCAGCATCCTTCTCCACCAAGAGAATGAACAGAGCATCACTCGACATATCCCCAACTCTATCTATATTCGGCGGAATTGCCTTTCCCCCCATACCCATTTTGGTGCAATCAATCATATCTCCATTGTCACTGAAAATCAACCTTCCCACAACCACCCCTTTCTCTGCTGCAACAACATTGAGACTTGAACGTGTGCAGCCCAGCATGCACGATACATCATCCAGAACTGCATCAGATTGGATCTGATTCATCACCAAGAAGTTCAATTTTCATTATTTAATTAAAATTGGAGGAAAATTAGGTTATTTAGGACTAGTAAAAAGGAACCAAATAAAATCATAATAATATCAAATGAAATAGAGTAAGTTGATTCTATTCTAATTAATTTAATTATTATGCATTGCATAACCAAACATGTCCTTAGAAGAAGAAGAAGATGAAAATGAAACCTGATCTTGAAAGAGCTTAACATCTGTGTAGAAGAGATCACGCTTGGTGACATGTATCCCTTTGAGGCAAAGCTGATGGATGAGCTGTATAATACGAGCAGTAATAGCAGATTTACGAACAGTAGAGATATTAGCAAAAGGACGAAGAGAAGATTTCTCCTTAAGAACGATACGGTCAAGTTCAGGAACATAAAGCTGATTAGCGGAGGAGCGAGAGGGAACATCGAAGGCGAATCCATTGCCGGAGAGGATAGAGTGAGCGATCTTCAAGATAAGGGATTCGATGTTAGTTTGAACGGAAGAGAGGGAGAGGTCTGCGACTTCGCGGCATGTGAAAGGTAGAGAGAGGTCTTCGAGTGTTAGGGTTTTGGTTCCTGAGGAAGATGAGCATGCGTTTTTTAACTGTGTTAGGATTTCGAGGATTGCTGAATCTGGTTTGAGTTTGTTTTTGAAGGGGAGTGTTTCGTCGGTTGGATCTGTTCGGCGGCGTTTTTTGTTGTCTGCCATGGATGAATCAGATGTGTGGTGCGGTGTGGTGTGGGCGGGAAACTGGTTGTAAGCTGCTTGTGCTTTTTATTTTTGGGCTTGGGGTTTCGATTTGGTGCTTACTGCTTCTTCATCTTATTTGATTTTATTATTATATAATAGTTTTTAATAATATAAAACATAAAATAGATTTCTTAGGAGGCAAAATGTTCACCAATAATTAATCAAACGATGGTGTTACGAGTAATATGTGTGCATTGAAATAATTGAGCTGGAAAATATGTAATGTGTTGCAATTAAATTTGGTGATTTATTGAAGATTGACTGTAAAAAAAAAAGTGTATGATATTTTATTGGTTAAATTTAGTTAACTAATAATAATATTAAAAAAATACAAAATTTAATATAAAATGGAACGTAAATACAATACCATAAAATATAGTGGAATTGTATTTTTTTTCTTCATAAAATATCAAAATATTGTATTTATATAAAATATTGTATTTATATGTTATCTTGTATTCCAAAAACATTACTAGTTAATTAATTATGATTACATTGTTAATGAGTAAATAAATTACTTTCCATAAAAAATAAATAAATTATAAAAAGAAAATAATATTTTATTAAAATGAGGCACACATTAATACTTCGACACAAAAATAAAAATAAAACACACATTAATTATTTTGACAATATGAGGCACTCATAAGTAAGGGGTTTAATAAAGTGTTTTTTAAGTATGAATTTTAACTCTTATCGAGAAGTTTATCTTTTATTGAGAAGTCCTTGTCATGAGTATCGAGTTTACTATTGAATCATTGTCATTGAGGGATGAAGACGAAAAGCTTGAATTGAGGATCGAGCAACAACTTATTGCACACGGAGGTGAACCTTTGTGCCTAGTGAAGCGTTTATTGACAAAATTGACCTTTCGATGTACATTATGAAGGAAAGGATGGTTGATGTATGGCACTCTGCCCGTGGAGTGACAATTAAGAAAAAAAATGAACCCAAAATGTTAAAACAAACTCTCAAATTAAAGTATTGATGAAAATAAATAAAGGTTAATTAAGAATGTTAATTGTAATTCCAAAATATTATGTGAATTTAACATGTGCTTTTGAACAGATTCCAGTTAATCAATCTCCTTTTCTACATAATTCCAGTTTTGATTTCCTTACTTTTGCAAAGGTTCATAATCATTCACCAAACTGTTTTGAACAGATTCAAGGCTCCAAATCGAAGTTGTAACATCAATAATTGAGTGACAAGCTTCAATGATCTTTAAATTCGAAGGCAAATAGATTAAGCAAAGTTGTAACAGCATCAATCAAACCAAATTCAAAATATTCAAAGACTAGATTATTTTTAATCATATATATTGGCTTTGGTCAAAAAGGACACAACACTATCAACAACTCTTTTGACCCTCATTAAATGCTCAAATCACCTATAAAAGAAAGGCCATTATCCAAGAAAAATTGTAGAACTTCAAGTGCTATCAAAGTCTCATAAATCATTCACACTCACATACTTGAAATTCTCGTTTTCACAAAGAAGAATCAGTTTTGAACTTTTCTATCTCACGGTGTTATTACTATTGAATTCTTTGTAAGGAAATCGAATCTCAAACAAGAGCTGAGACATCTCAAATTCTATCAAAATAATCTTATCATTATTGTAAAACTCAAACTATAAGAGTTTAAGTATAGTTTGAATAGATTGTAACGAATCCTATCAAGATCGATAGGTGATTAATTTACTTTCTGGGTGGAAAGAAATAGAGTTTGTAACATATCAAAGTTGATCTAAGCTAGGTGTTGTAAAACCAATAAGGTTCTTTGTTTAAACACTTAGTGGAAAATCTCACAGTTGTAAGGACTGGACGTAGCCCGAGTTGGGTGAACCAGGATATATCTGCGTGTGGTATACCTTCTCTTTATTTATTAAGCTTAATCAACTAACTGAGATAAAAAGATAATCTGAACTTTTGTTTTTAAGCTAACTAAGAACGTTCTCCGTTTTCTGTTTTCCTAACCAAGATCATTCTTGAGTAAAATCTTGAGATTTTTCAGGAATTTTTAAACAGGTACATTTACAATTCAAACCCCTCATTTCTTGTAAATCGACATTGTTACTTCACAAAATTTATATCTTTTAATTTTACCATCACTCATATGTTCAACGCGCTCGGAATAATGGCCCATGGTCGTTTGATAGTCATCTACTTATCATAGGAATGATGGAGGAAGAGTGTCACCACTTCAAATCCATTTTTTGCTATTCTTTTTTGGGTACTAAGTCCATACTTATCCACAACGGTGTATGTCAAAAGTTGTTCGAAAATTGCTTGCAAATTTCAGAAAGAGCAAGTTGATTATGGGAGGAATGGAGTAAAAGTTGGCAGGCACCATTTAATGCATCGGGACTATGAAAGAATGGTGATCTGGTTCATAAATCGGATGTTTGCTTCCTTTTTGAAACACTGGTTTCGACCAAAGTTTTGTGATGGACAATATAGGCATAAGTGGAGAGGTGGCGTTACTATGAAAGAATGGTTTCAGTTGTGAGATTAGTAACTACTCTCGTAACTATATCAATATCACAGTCGATGATCAAATTCATGGAGCTTGGCAGCTCATTGGATTATATGGCATCCCAAATCGAGCCCAAAGAAGGGAATCGTGGAACATGTTAAGATCCTTAGCCTCAATGAACTTACCTCGCTGGTACATTGCCATAGATTTCAATGACACGATCTCTTCTGAAGATAAGTAAGGTGTTAATGAGCATCTTGCTTGGCTCTTTTTAGGATTTTGAGAAACGGTGCAAGACTGTAACTTAATTGATATTCCTATTATAGGATATTCGTTCACATCGGCAAACAAAAGACAAGGTGTGCAACTAGTTGAAGAAATACTTTATCGTGTTATGGCTACTACTGCATGGATGAACACGTTTCCTCAAGTGCATCTTAAGAATTTAATTGTATCCTCATTCAACCATTCACCCATCAATCCATACTCTTCATCCACAGCCACACAAAATAATTGCTCGATCTTCTCGTCTTGAGAACACATGGCTCCTCATACTTGATCTTAAGGTGGTGGTTAGTGATTGTTGGGAAATTATGGATACTCATGAAATAGTCCACAAATGAAATATTGTAGTGGACGTCTTTGGGAATGGAATAGAAATATGGTGCCAACGTACAAATGATCAATTGATAGTTGCAGGCAAGCAACGGAAAGACTTCGCAATAACGAATATGAGGCTTTTTGTGCTTCGTAAAATGAAGCCACTAATAACATATCATGTACCAGACAGATCCATTGTTGATAATGTCATTGTTGCGTTTGAGATTGCTCATGCCACGAAGAACAAATATGGTGGAATCTTGGGTGTTGTGGCTCTTGAGTTGACTGGAATTACTTACAATAGGTGATGTAAAAGCTTGACTTTGATGCACGGTGGATCAATTGCATCATGTTATGTGTAACCTTAGTGAATTACTCAGTATGCATAAATGGTGACTTGGTTATACCTATTATGTCGGGACTTGGCCTTCGTCAAGGCGATCTAGTATCCTTATATCTCTATATCTTATGCTCTAAATGTATGTCAACTCTTATCAAGAAAGCTAAGTCTTGCTGACATCTACATGAATTCAGGGTGTGACGTGGTGCACCACATGTGAGCCATTTGTTTTTTGCTCACGACTCTTTTGTGTTTTGTAGAGCAAACTCTGATGAAATTTCTAAAGTCAAACAAATTTTAGCAATATATGAGGATGCGTTAGGACAAGCTTTCAACTTAACCAAATCATAGGTGGCGTTTAACATAAATGTCCCCCCAAGATACTTGTTCCAGTCTTGCAAGTACTTTTGGTGAGAGCCTTCACTTGGGTGCTAGTTCTTATATAGGGCTCCCCTCAATTATTGGCTGAAGCAAGAAGAGGACTTTTCAGTTTTATAAAAGGAATAATTTGGAAGAAAATTCAATTATGGGGTGCACAATCCCTTTCCAGATCAGGAAAAGAAGTCATCATCAAACTTATCTCTCAATCAATTCCTTCTTACTGCATGAGTGTATTCCTACTACCTACCTCTTTAGCTGAAGAAACTGAGAGGATGTTGAACTCTTATTGGTGGGGTATGAAAAAGTATGGAACTTGAGGTAACAACGGTTTAGGTGGAGGAAAATGACTATAAGAAAAGACAATGGAATATTTTCTCAAGCCATTATAAAATCACTTTCAGTATCCTCAAAGCTAAATACTACCCTCGAGAATACTTCTTGGATGCAACCTTGGGTCATAATCCAAGGTACATATGGTGAAACATTATAGCTTCTCAAGATCTTATTAGGAAAGGATACCGGTGGATAATTGGCAATGAGTCCCTCATAAACATTTGGCACGAACCTTGGCATAGGACACCACATCAGAACTAGCCACACACCATAATTCATGATAGATATGCTCATCTTAATGTCAAACATCTCCTAAACCTTGATAGCATGAGTTGGGATTTACCTTTGTTGTTTATGATATTTGAAAAAGATATTGATCGCATCACATCTATCCATCTTCTCCCAAAAGCATTCATTGATCAAAGGATTTGGAATTCTACAAATAAAGGTACTTACTTTGTTAAATCTACATATCCCTTACACATGAGCACATTTACATAAACAACAAATCTCATTGTGTTGGGAGATTAGAATGCTCTTTGGAATCTAAACATCCCAACCAAAGTTCAATGTTTTCTATGGAGACTATGTAGAGATGTAATGCCCACTAAAATCAATCTTAGCCACATGAGTGTTCAATGTCCATTAGATTGCATGTGGTGTGGAGCCGAGTATAAAACAATAACTCATGTTATGATAAATTGCGAAACTACACAAGTTGCATGACGAAAACTCAATTTTTTGCCGCAAATGAAACCTATACATCAGTACTTTGAATCTTTTAGTGATTTCTTTTTTGCAATGATTGCCTTGCAGTCAAATGAGACTCAACTTTCTTTGAGCAGCAACATTGCTTTAGATGTGCAGCAGTAATACATGGCGAGCAGAGAGCTTTTATCATGGCCAAAACTATGTGGTCATCTTCTTGATTGTCAATTCAAAAAGGTGAAGTGGTAGGTCTTTTACACGCCCTTCAATGGATGCATTAATGTGAAGCGGAACAAGTGCTTTTTAAGTTGGATTGTAAGCCAGTTGTGGAAGCAATCCATAAAAATGACACATACATAATTGAGTTTAGTTCTATTATTGATCAATGTAAACATATTTTATCTTTTCACCAAAACTATAAGGTGACTTTTTGCTTGAAGACAAACCACCATGATTACTCATATGTTAGCTAGAACTTCCATTTCTTATGCAAGTCCTCATTTCTTTTATGAGTCATGTAATGATTGAGCATCTGTTGATCAATGATATAAATTAATTTGGCTTTCTCTCACACAAAAAAGCGACTCTAACAAAATGACAGACTTAATACTGGCCAAAATACAAAGAGGGTATGTGCACAAAACATGTTTCGTAATGTGTGCGGATATCCTAAATTTGGTGAAATGGTAACTCTGAGAAATATGAATGTTTCCCTCCCAAATGTATGTCACACGTTTGAGTGTAAACCATTTCGTTCCCTTTAGCCTCGAAGTCCCAACGTAGGTTGCCTTATTCGTCATGGAAGACAATTTCCAATCAAACCATTGTTCCTATGTATTGTGAATGTGATAACTTAAGTCTACGTGAAAGTTTGGAAAATTCATTTTTATTCGCTGCAAATGTTAGTAAGAATCATTATAATTATCGATGTTTGAAAAATTGAATCGGTCGTTAAACTGGTGTAAACAACATTTTAAGGTTTAGTGGTTCAGCCACCATAGAATCACTTAAAGTGGAATAGTATTTTTAAAACATATTATGTAACATTTACAAAGGGATATAAATATTTGGTTTAGATATGTGTTTGGTCTACGTAAATATATCACTTTTTGATTTTAGTCTGTATAAATTTTTTTATTCGGATTTGATATCTGTAAAATGATCGACTTTAATCATCAAATCAAAATTAAAAGAATCAATAGTTTCCCAAACTCCTTTAAATCCTTCTTTTAATTTTTATTCATATTTTCTTTATAAAACAACACTAATTATTAAATGATTAATAAATAAATATATTAATTAATAATATAAAACATTTTAATTTTTAATATATCATAAAAAATGATACGTTGGTGTTTATTTATATGCTCACGTGCCATGACAGTTTATAAGTTAGTTTTTTAGAGACCAACACCAATTGTCTCTTTACGGGGACTAAAAAAAATATATATAGAGACTAAAATCAAAAGGTGATATATTTGTGAGAACAAAAAATATATTTAAACCTTAATACTTCTATAAAAAAAATTAATTTAACAACTAATTACTAACTTTCACCATTTAAAAAAATACTTATATTTTTTTATATTATATGTATAATTTAATTCATATATACTGTTAGTGTAAATAATTTTTACAGAGTTAATCAATCACAACAATTAAATTATTAAAAATATTTAACTTTTATTATAATTATCAATAACACTTTTATAACCTTTAAAAGTTTTGTTAAAATTCCGTTATTAAATGATAGGTATCAACTAGTACACCACCTTCTTCTCACAATTGTGATTTGTTTTTAAAAGGAAAACTTTTTTATTGAATCGGTTCAAAATACAAATGAGTTGATTGTTGAGCGGTTTTAATGGTTGTTGACTCATTTGTGCAATTATTGACCAATTTTTTGCAAATCCATTTATCTGAATCTCGTGATCGATATCCAAGTCGGCCGATTAAACTGATTAGTACGATTTGATTTTCATAACTAAAAAGTTATCAAATAATCTATTTTGGATTTAAGGTGTTACATTGTTGAAACCAAACTCTAGCCAAACTTTGATCGTCCATGCATACCATTGTTTGATAATAGGCCAAAGACTTTTCTATTTCCATCATAGACATTTAAAAGAATTGAGTAACACTGTTTTTGCGGAAACGAGTTCTTCATGTTTATCCCTTAAGCATAAATATCCACAGGCCACAACATCTTGATCTATAGTAAAACTCGTTTCGGTGTTACTTGTAAGATAACCAATTAATACATCAATTAAAAGAAAAAGAAAATAATATATTTAATCATTTGTGTGTTCTCAATTATTATTAATGCAAGTTAGAAGACTGAGAATTGAAAATAGTACATGTAATTATGTAATATTAATTAAAGTGTATAAATAAAAAAACTAATTATTATTTTAAAAATTAAAATAGTCATTTGTTTTAAGATAACTTTTATAAATGAATCATTCATCATGAAATAGAAGGAATGTAAACATTTGATGCCAACCATAAACTAAATTTAAATATTCATCTCAACAATTCCATAATGTGTTTTATTTTACTACCATAGTGT
>JBBPBS010000968.1:13246129-13274945 GCA_037974835.1 Cicer judaicum
AAAAAAGAACATGTGAGACGTACAAAAAACATAAAAGAATATCCTTATGAGACGTACAAGAAACATAAAAGAAGTATTTTTAATATTTTAAAAACAGTTTATATTTAACTATAAAATAAAATAAAAAATAATCAATAATCTTTTAAAAAGTATTTTCAAATAATAAATTAATTAATTTTAAGAATAAGAAAAACCATTATTTATTTTTTTTACAATAAATAAAAACAATTATTATTATTATTATTATTTTAGGTATATGATTATTATAATTTTAAAAAAAAATTATTAAGTGGATTGAATGGTTATTCGTTTATTAAAGTGTGATAATGGATAAATTGTAATTTTTTTTAATGAATGAATCAAATTGAATTTTTTTTATGAACTTTTGTTTTGTTTTGTTTTAGAATAGATGATAAATGTCACCATAATTAATTTCTACAATCGTTGAGGTATTAAATTCGAATTTGAGACAAAACGTCTAATATAACAATATCAATATTTATCAATTAAATTAAAATATAAATTTTTAATAAATTATAAATATATTATTTTGATCAATGTACAACTAATTCAAATCTATATGTATATCATCAATTTTACCATTTCTAATGTCTTGATATATATATATATATATATATATATATATAACACCTTTGGTATATAGTATTAATTTAATTTAACTATGACTTTTATCTCCCAAGATACTTTGCAAAATTAATGTATAGTTATGATATACATATATTTTTTGAGTGTCCACGATTTGGTAGCATTTGGATGTTTGTGTGACAATGGTTGGGTATTTGGACTTGCGCTATTCCTAATGGCATTTTTTGTTTTTGATAAAATTCCTATTGTTAACTATGTTAAATCATTTTGTGGGGTATACAGCAATAGTAAAATGTGTCGCACAAAAACGTGTGTTGTTTAGATGACTAGTGTTTAGTCTCTTTCGTAAAAGATTTTAATTCTTCTTTATTATGAAATATATCAAATTCCTTTTTTGGTGTTGGCTTAAAAAAAAGTGTAATTTTATTTTTTATATATGAACTTCATCAGTGTATAATTGTTAGATAATATTATTATTAATTGTTAGCCATAGTTTAATCTTTTTTTATTATCTATTATATACCTATTATAACATTAATATTGTAAGGTTGGTTCATTTGATATAGAAATTCGTGATGTTTTAATTTTGTTTTTATTGTTATATATATATATATATATTATATGTGAAAAAGTATGAAATATGGTATCCTAAAATTTATTCATTGTTTTATATATAGAGTTAAATTATAATATGAAAATATATTATATTTTTACATTAAACAACAAATCCTAAATATATTATAAACATAAATATAAATTATATATCATAGTGATATCTTATTCTAAATCTTAAATATGTTTAAATTTAGATATAAATAAAATCTTCTAGAGATATTCTGATGTATTATTCTCAACAACCCTAATCAATAGTCGTCTATCTTCTTTCTCTTTTATGTTTCTATTTAATCACCATTGTTAACATGGTATCACAAAATTTTGGTTGATTTAGAAATTTACTGTAAAATGGTTCACAATTTATGTGATGTTCGAGACAACCCATGTAGCGATCCCATACCATTTTTATCCTTTAATTAGGGTTTGATTGCCTCCATCCATTTATGTTTCCGACGTAACTATGTTGTTTTGTTTCCGACATAGTTTCTTTTGGTTTTCGACTCTACCACTAATATATTGTCTATTTTCTTTTGTTCTTAGTGATTATGTTCATCATATTTTCTATGACTGTTTGCTATAGCTAGTGGTAACGATGATTGTTTACAATATATTAGTGTCCACCTAAACGAACAAAAGTGTTGTTATTGAAGTTATATAATGAAAAAAAAGTCCGAAAGAAAAATATATGTACTACATCCATCCCTATATGCAAGACACTCCTGAAAATTTCTATGCTCATTTTTATAACATCCTATTTAAATTTTCAACTACAATAATGACTGTTTTTACTAACATAACCCTAATTAATTTACTCATTTTCTGTAATCAACGGTAAATATTATGACGAAAGTGTTAATTAATTCTTTATCGTGAATGATAAATATAAAAAAATGATAGTAATTATTAACAAATTTAAAATTACTATCAACTTTTTTTAATCTTGTGATTTGATCGATGAATTCTATATAGAGACGAACGTAGTAACATACGTGGAGTTATGTTGATGAAACTTTCATTAAACTCATAAATATAAAAGGATAAAATGAAATATGCAAAACAATTGAAAACATGAGATATTAGTAGTTAAAAAATAATTATTTGGATTAAAAACTTAGACGGTCAATCTATCCGTGTGCAATTAGTAAAATATGATACTGCTAAAGAAAGTTGAGATTATTTAATAACCTTGTATGTCTATTATAATTTTACAAAATGATATCAGTTGAAAAATGATATTCAGATGAAATTATGTTATGTCATGACTAATTTATGGGATTTATGAAATCAACTAAATTAAAAATTGTCAAGGCATACATTGATTAGAGAAGAACAATATTTAATATACTTTTCACGACTCTTTGCGATGATATTGAGAATATTTGGAGGAATATTATGCATAGTACTCCTATTCTAAAGTGTTGAGTAAAGAAATCATATCTACTTCTCTTTATGCAAAAATCATAATATCTAAAATTAGAGAGAGCAAATAAATAGAATTTTAATGGTCCATCATCTAATATTACTCCTCCACCTTCTACCACTATACTATTGGCTCTAATTCTAGTCACGTATACCGATATGAAACTACTCAAATATATGACATTGGATGCGTGCGGCTACCAATAGAACGGTAGTTATGGAACAAACACGGACTTTTGTTTTGCAAATGATAAAGTAAAACTCTAATGTATTTTGCACGTGCCGCACGGCAAAATTTTAAATTCGTAAAATAATTTTCACGCTAATTAATGTTCTCCTTTTCTACACTCTTAATAATTGAATCCTAATGGACAATTAATAATTTGACATATTCAAAGCACAACTTTCACCTCAAATTATTAATTACTATAACAGAGTTAATCAATGTTGCGTTTTTGGTCGGCTTGAGTTTCTTCCTGCAAATATTCCCATGGCGGCCGTCACCCGCCTTACGAACCGCGCGTCCTTCCTTTCTTCCCTTGCGAGAAGATATCTTTCCTCCGACCTCAACTCCCACGCGCCGCCGTACAACTCTACGCCATTCCGCCTTGTTCCTCCGCGCAAAGAAGATCCTAAGAACAGTCACGTGCGTTGGGTCTTCCTCGGTTGTCCTGGCGTCGGGAAAGGGACCTACGCTAGCCGCCTCTCTAATCTCCTTTCCGTTCCTCACATCGCCACCGGTGATCTCGTTCGCGAAGAGCTCGCTTCCTCTGGCCCCCTTTCTTCTCAGGTTTGTGATTCGTTTTTCGCTTTTAATTTTTACTTATTGATTTCTAACTTGATGATTTGTAATTGTTTCTTATCACATGCAAAATTAGTAAGTAATTATTATAATTCTTTGATATTATTTAAATTTATGTTATGTTATGTTTCTCTTGTACTACTTTATTTTTTTTTTTTTGAGTGTGTTATATGTCTATAGTGATTTACTTTAAATGATTATTGGTATTAATTATTGTATATTTGGCATAAGAACTTGCAGTTGTATATGTTAGTTTAATTAGTGGGATTGGAATTAAGATAATTTCATGTGTATCTGTATTTCACTTTGCAAACCAACTACTGCTACTAAAAGAAATTGCCACAAAAAAGCAACTACGGCTACTTGTTAGTGTTTTGTCGTTTGGTAAGTGACTTTTTTATCCAAGGGCCCTTCGATGTAGTAAGTGGTAGTTATAAAATTATGTGATTCTATAAGCTAGATTGTCCTATGTAGAGATAGTGGCGAAGCTGGAGTATCATGATTCATGGATGTCATTGATTTTGGGGGACCATTTTATATGTTTTATTTTATTTTATCTTAAATAAAGGCATGTTGTGAAATTTTTAAAAATTGAGGGAACTTACCACCAGGCACCAGCCTTGTGTGTAGAGTTGTCAGGATCCACTATAACAAGACTTGTACACATCTAAAAAAACACTAGTTTTATGCTGTTTAAAGGTATATTTCCAGACAATTTATGCTGTTTGATAGTAGACTTCCAAAAACTATTGAGTTCTTTTAGAAGTGGAGTTGAAAAGTAGCACCAAATGTTTATCTATCCAACTGGGTAGGTCTAGTTGCATGTATTGATAGGTTTTGAAATCCATGTGTTTAGCCTGCTAGGAGGAAGGTCTTCAATCTGGTTATGTGGGTAAAAAATTGGAAGTTTTAATACTTTTGATTTTGTGAGAAGCACTATGGAAAAAGAAGTATTAAATAAATCTAACAATAGTTATTATGTATTTTAACAAGAACTTCTTGTATAAGTTAAAATTAACTTTTCCATTTCAATTTGGGCATACCTCCCTAGATATGAAATGGCTATTACTCATATGCTAGTTGGGTTGGTTTGAAGAAGAAAACTAGTTATTTTAGTAGCGTTATGTATCTCAACCTAATTTATACCTTGGACTAGGAATGAGTGCTTCTGTTGCTCTAGTTTGTTACTCGCCACTTTATGCTTTGATTGTATCTCTCAGCTCCTTTTACTCATTGTGTTCTCTTGATTGTTATTAGATTTGGGCATAATTATGTAAATTTAATTGCATGTGCAATGCATTTCTTGCATTATTGGGAAAATCTACCCGTCCTCCAAGCTAGTAAGTCTTAATTTGGAAGTTTATACTTCAATTTTCATTAAACCAAATTAATGAAATGAAATACTGAATGGTTCTCTTTTTTTATTTTTTCGTTTGTAAGTGATTAAGGTATTAAATGTTTTACTATTCTTGATAGCTTAACAATCAGTTGCGTGAAAATGGTTGAGCTTTGATTAATACAGTTATGTTATTTCATTATGTCATATAACTATTCTAGTAGTTGTTCCTTACTATGATTACTGCTCTCTGATTTTGTAATGTTTGGTGTGTTACAGCTATCAGAAATTGTAAAACAAGGTCAATTGGTGCCAGATGAAATTATTATAAATTTATTGTCAAAGAGACTTGTTTCTGGAGAAGCTAAAGGAAAACTGGGATTTATTCTCGATGGTTTTCCTCGAACAATAAAGCAAGCAGTGAGTATCTTCTATCTGATACCCAAAAATGTAATCTCCAATGAAAAATAAATGAACAAATTTTGCAGATTTGGATAATATGCTGATTTCATAAGGTACCTTATTTAGGTTCCTTTATTTTCCTACCTAATCAGCTAGTACTTGTCATCAATTTTTTTGAAATACTTTTCCACAATTGAATGACTAAGTACCGGAGGTCTCATCTGATGTTCTTTTATTTCACTGTGTATCTATCTATATTTTGCGGTCGTCCTGTGATGTCTCCTGAACCCAGTTACTATCTAAACAAGCAACCTTGTTTTCTCTCGTCCAAAATCTGTTATGTACTGTAATTGGCTTTTTTTTGTGCTCAGGAAATATTGGAAGGGGTGGCTGACATTGACTTGGTTATAAATCTGAGGCTTCGAGAAGATGTACTGCTTGAGAAATGCCTTGGTAGGAGGATTTGCAATCAGTGTGGTGGAAATTTTAATGTTGCTTCCATTGACATCAAGGCTGAGAATGGGAGCCCTGCCGTTGTCATGGCTCCACTTCTTCCTCCAACAAATTGTATGTCGAAGCTCATTACTCGATCAGATGATACTGAATCAGTTGTTAAAGAAAGGCTTCGAATATACAATGAAACGGTATTTCTACTGCACCGTTATATCATCATCATATTCATCATCATTGTTATTGTTATTCTGAGCGGACGTCCAAAAGAATAGCTGCTTGAATGACTACTTATTTGAAGTTTTATAGTTACCTTTATAATGAGAGGCTCATGAAATATCTGAATGAAGTTGTATACAAGTTGATGTTTCTAGTTACCCGTTGCTCATAATTACTTTGCTGTACGATTTTCGCTATATTTTATAACTGGTTTAGGATTGGTTTTCTATTATGATTGCAGAGTCGACCTGTGGAGGAGTTTTACCGTAGTAGAGGAAAATTATTGGAGTTTAACCTGCCTGGAGGAATCCCAGAATCTTGGCCAAAGTTGCTACATGCTCTTAATCTTGATGATTATGAGGATAAGCACTCTGCTGCAGCTTAAGGATAGTTTATAGTAATAATAAAAATGTACCATATTTCATTCTTTGCATGCATATATTGTGGGCTCGACATTTTTGTAGTAAAGAGAACCAAAGAAAAAGGATTTCTCTGTTAGTATTATTTTCAACCAATAATGATATTGGAAGTGTTGTAATAATCTGATAAAACTGATAGGATTGGGTTTTCTTTTCTTTTTAAATATTGTTAAATTGGAGGGATTTCAGTGCTTTTGAAATCATTGTGAAGGTGTATAGTTGCTTGCCAATAACCTTGTGCATCATATTGCTGTATAGTTGTATAACTTGAATGGAAATGAACTAGTAATTTATTTCATCATTACATGCTTGAGATTTAGGTAAGGCTTTTACTGAAGTAGCTTCAAGAAAATGCAAGTTGGAATTGTTACATCTGTGAGCCGTAACCATATATTTATTTATTTATTTTTGGTCTCGATATGAGTGCAATAGGAAATCTCTATTTCTGGCAACGGTATAAATATCATCTTCTCCGGGTTGGAATTATTTCCCCCTTCAAGATTAGCTGGTTTAATTATGAACTAACTTGAAGTTTAAGGAAATGGAAGTACATATATACTATAAAAGCTCAAAAATAGAACACACAAAATTAAAGATATTCATCACTAATAAACAAATTTATTTATATATAAAAATAATAATCAAAGTTCATTGTTGCTAATATCCAAATTCAGTATAAAGCTATCCAAATTCATATGACTAAATAAAAATATTTCCCATTACATATGCTGTCGCATCTAAACTATATTTTCATATTTATGATTAAAATATTATATTTTGTTTGCTTAAAATATATTTCCTGTAATATTCATTTTCATTATATTCATGCATATTTCTCATAAAAAATATTCTTTTGATGTTAGAATACAAAACTTTTTCCTCATTATAAAAATTTTCTTTATATTGCTTAAACATTTATTTATCTCATTCTTTTAATGTTTTTTCTAAATTAGTTAATGCATAAAATTAAAAAACATGGGCTTATTATATTTATTTTGCATTAAAATATCATATATTTCTTAATATATCTTATATTTATTGCTGGTTGTTTTTTTAAGAAGTCTATTAGGAGAAAACTTATGAGCTAAGAGTATAAATAATGAACCTCTTACTATTTAATTGTATAATCGGTCTCACATAAACATATAACTTTTTTATATAATTTTTAATCTTAATATTTAAATAAGCATACAATTTTCTCAACTGAAACTTTTTTTAATAAATAAAATATAAGTCGAAGACCATGTCCCAACTCAAAATAGAAAAACCCGGGAGAAAAGGAAACTTCCAAAACTAGACAAATAATTGACATTCCACCAAAAGACCCCAAACATTTGCCAAACGAATTAACGCCACGTGTTTTATTAATCAAAAGAAACAACGCCAAGTGTCTGCTCAAAATCTTCTTCGCTATATCCGCCTTCAATCACCTGCTTTTGATCTTAACCACGTGAACAAGAACTGTCCCAAAACTAATGCCAGCCTGGAAATATCTTGACCCACGTGGCACCTCTCAAACATTCAACACCTCCACTTCTTCCACGTCAGCAACCCCGGCACCCACTCAATATCTTTCTCCTCTAACACCGGCATTATCTGCGTCTTTACCGTACCTTCAGATTGGTCAAGCTCCATATTTCTTTTTCCTTCTATTTCCATTTTTTTCAAACTACTATTTTCTTAATTTTGTTTATCAAATTTCAATTTTAATTTTAATAGCAATAATTATTATTGTAGTTATGATGACGCGATACAAATAATAATGTTTTTATAATGACTCGATAATGGCGATTAGTGATACTTCTGAGCTGGTAATCTTCGTCTAATTCCATATTTTTTTTGGAACTTTTTTTACTTCACAGTGAAGAAATTAAATATTGTATCTATTATCTAATCTATTTGTTTTCTTGTATAGTGTGAGCGATTTAGCATAAAGAAAGCGACGCAACTTTTCTGGTTCTGGATGTTCATGTTCAAGGAAAGGTCTCTCGTGTGTTTACGGTTACACCTCTAACGACTCTTCTTTGCATGCATAAACGTTTCCGATATTCAGTAAGTCAAATCTCGGAAGTCTTAAGTTCAGTTCTTAAGCTTAATTAGGGTTTGGAAAGATACCTAACAAAGAATAAGTCAAATAGGGATTAAATTAATCTTTCCACAAGATCCATGTTTAGTTTTGTGTATGTTTTTTAATGTTAGTGGATGAGAACTGAGGAAAGTTGAAAGGTTTTTTGTTTGAGAATTGAGATTGCTATGGATATTAGTTGGATTGTGTGAGTAAAAAATCTGGTGAAATATACGTTAGGCTTACTTGTATATACTTTTGTTGATGTTATTATTTTTTGAAGTGCATATCTAGTGACTTGCAGTTGCATTTGAGTTGAGATTTCTGAAGATTGTAGCATGTGGTTTCACTTTGGATGAGGACGGGTTATAATTATCGTGAGCTTGGGCATTTTGGATGACAAGGGGTATCCGGATGAGTGTTGATGGTGACAGTAAAGAACTTACTCAGCGTTTGCAAGATGGGAAAAACAACTTAAAAGAAGAAGGAGTTGATGGTGAGGAACATGGTTTACGCGAGGGTGATGAAGTGAAGTGTAATGGAGTAGCTGAAGGAGTTAAGGTTGGAGAAGGAGGGAATGGGGAATCCTCTTCTGTTCAACAGCAAGTACTGCAACAACAGCCTCAAGGGGCAATTATTTGTTGGGAGAGGTTTTTACATATTAGATCTCTTAAGGTCTTGCTTGTGGAGTATGATGACTGTACACGTCATATTGTCACTGCACTGCTTCGCAATTGTAGTTATGAAGGTTAGTTATTATCTGTCATTTTATTTTAATTTATTGAATCCGTCTTGCTCATTCATTGCTTCTGGATACCGACTTTATTTTGCATTTGTGTTATTTAACCATTCAGAACAAGTTGATGGTCTATATCTATATGTGAATATTGTTTGTCTGGGAAAAATAATTAAGTTAATCATATAGACTTTAGAGTTCATAGTTTAGAGAAAACTTTAGAGGGTAAAACTGGATAATATTCATTCTTATGTAAAAAGAGTACATAGAGATATATTTATACAATGTGTTCTGCATTAGAACAGTTGTAACTGAAACTGTCACTAACTGAATACAGTTATCAATAACAGAATTGGTTACTGAAGAAGTAGAGACACTCTTATAAAGGGTTTATAACATGACGCCCGAAGATCCAAATACAACATTTGAATATGTTGCATTTATACCCCTAATATCCCCATAAGCTGGAGGAGCGGTGGCCAGCTTGCCAAACACTCCGAGTTTATCTCTTAGAGTTGTAATTTGTAAATCTTGAACACGACAATGGCTTTGCGAGAACATCTACTTACCACTATTGATCTTTGGATGTAACAAACAAAGAGACTTTTATTTAGGATTTTCTCTCCAACAAAGAAAATATCTAACTCCAATGCTCCATGTGTTTGTTCTTGAGTAAGAAGTGAGTTATGAGAGAGGAAAACAATGTGGCGGTTGTCACAATAGATCTTAGGAACTTTAAAACTGCACTTCAATTCTGTTAGGACGAGGGACTGAATTCTTAATTTTTTTGAGTGAAGTGACTAAGCTTCTATTGCACTTGATCTAGCTACCAAATTTTTCTTCTTGGCCCACCAAGATATAAGGTTAGGTCCAAGGTAGATGCAGGCTCCAGATGTGGACCTCCTATCATCTGGGCAAGGTTGTCAGACTCGAGTTTTCAGCTAAACTCGTTTTGCTTTCGTAAACTCGTACAAGTTTACCTCTTATTAAAATATAATTAAAAATAATATACACATGACATATATACTTATATGGGACCACAAATACATAAATTTCAACTCTATTATAAAGCAAAAAAATATCAAATTACTTATAAACTTGTCCCAAATTACTTAAAGTATCCCACTAAATGATAAAAACGTAGGTTCTTAAACTCAAGATCATTCAAAAAACAAGATCTAATTCCTTCGAAAGTTCAATTCTTCTACAACATCATCTCCATCGGCGTCTACATCTCCAACTTCATCAAATTCTTCTCTAGATGATAAGTGATCTTTTAATATTAGGACCAAAATCCAAATTAACAACATTATCCGGAGTTGGAGGATTGCTTGAACCAGCAACAGTTGCACTCACTTCAACATTGATAGGTTGCGCACTCTCATCATCATCATTTGTATTTAGAAATTCATCATCAGATTCAACAAATGAAAGTGGTTCCCTCTTTCTTGTTTCTTTCTTTGTTAGCCTCATGTTGGCTATCACATAAACCAAATCATTCATCGTCTTTTGATGCAACTGGTTCCTTTTCTTGGTATTAACCTAGATAGTAAAACATAATCAAATGTAAACTAGAAACTAACAATAACAAAGGAAATTAAAAACTACCAAGTCCTAGGTTCAATTAACATTTCAAATGCACTCCAATTACTTTCACATCCAGAAGAGCTACAAGTCAAACTTAAAACAAAAATAGCAAACCTCTTTAGCTCTGGAGTATAATCCCCATACATCTCCCACCATTGTGCAGGAGGCATAGTTTTCCTAGTTTTCTTTGTAAACCCATCACTAAAAAGAGGCCTATTACTAAAATGGAAGTCAACAAGTTGCACATTCATCTTTCCCCTAACATCAGCATCACTTACCAACGATGAAACAAAACTGTATAATCCATTTTTAATCTCAATATTGTCAATCTCAATATCAGGCTCAAAGTGATATTGTGGATTTAGATAATATGTAGCTACATGCAAAGGTCTATGGAGCTGACCACTCCAACGCTCATCAATAATTTTGCATACTGATTCATAACTACAATACAAGTAAATAACAATTCCATTAAATACTACTCTATTATAATACAGCTAAATCAAAATGTATGTGCAAAATAAATATTAGCAATCTTGTAACCATATTATATTTAAATGACACAAAGTAATGCGAACTTACTATTTTTGAACATCTCTGAAGTTGTCCTTTTTTTGCAATGATCCATCGCCTTGAATAGGAAACCCATGGCGGGTTTTTCATCAGAATCCACCAGCCTAAGTGCATCCATGAGGGGGACCGCAGTCATGAGGCATATGAGTATATTCTTCCAGAACCGACTATCCAAAACCATCTTTGCAATTTCCCCCCCTCTTCTGTAGTTGCAAACCTACTTGTTTTCCATTCATCTGAACCAAACATATTCATCAACGATGATTTGAGATAATTGAGACAACCAAGAATCAAACCCCTCCCATCTGTGGCTTTCCTCACCATTGTAATTAGCATTATTTGGAGTAAATATAAGTAGTGACCTTGCATTCTTTTTAGTAACCTTGTGAATAATCACTTCTTTCTCAAAATCCTCAAAAATCAAATCAATGCAGTGAGCAACACATGGAGTCCAATACAAATTCTTTCGTTTAAGCATCAACAATTCCCCACCAGACTTAAAATTTGCAGCATTATCTGTAACCACTTGTATTACATTCTCCTCTCCTACAAATTCGACCGTATCATCCAGCATATTACAAACTTTTTCTTTTGTTTTAGAAACATCTGAAGTGTCCAATGCATATAGAAAAACTGTTCCCTTAGGAATGTTCACCAGAAATTTGCAAATAGAACGTTTTTTTTTTCTATCAAGCCACCCATCAGACATGATTGAACAACCATTTCTCTTCCACTCAGCTTTAAACTCTTCAAGCACTCCCTCAGTTCAATCCATTGCTCTTTTCAATAGCTTATCTCTGATATCATATGATAAGAAGGAGGTTTATAACCAATTCCGTATTTTCCAATTGTCTCATACATTTTTGCAAAGGCTGGATTTTTTTATACAATTGAATGGAACGACACTTGTGTAGAAGGACTCTGCAACACGATCATCTACTTCCTCCTTTAGGGTTTTTTTAATCAACTGATTAATTGTTGATTGAATTTCAACAATGCTTGATTTCCCCTTTCCTTTTGTAAGCTTCAATGTTTGTTGAGACTGAGAGTTATCTACGTTCATCGACAATCTTTCATCGTCCTCAGAAATTTGATTTAAACCTTTTTTCTTCTTTGTTATATCTTTAGTAGTAGTTACTACTTGTAGCATTAATATTCTCACATCTTCAGGAAGCTGTACACAAGCTTCAGCATCTTCTTTACTCCCCTCAAGGTGATGTTTGAATCTGGAAATTCCTCCACCAATAATTTTTAAACAAAAGCTACATTTAACTTTTCTAGCATTGCCATCAACATCTAGTCCATATTTCCACCCAATATCAGTCCTATTTCCATTTCCAGGGGCATTTTTCTCCCTCTGCCTCTTAAAGAGGAAGTCAGAATAGTATCTGAGTTGCTTGTAGAACCAGTAGCAACACCATTCTCATTCTCATGCATGGTTATATCTAACAAATATGATTCAATACCATATCAATACCAAACATAAATACCTAACACAACTACAAACTTATCAAAACAAATAAAGAAAACAATCTTTATAGTGAATGGCAGGCATGGTATAAGTCTATCAATAATGACTAAAAGCTAAACAAACTAAAAGTCTATCAATAAATCTGTTGGTAACAGAACCCAAGCAAGCACCGCTAAACCACTACATAGTCACCAAGACAAAACAAATAAGCAAAGAAAACCTAAGAGAAATCTGGAAATTAATTTCCCACACCCAAATCAAACAGTTTCAACACAATTAAAAAAAGTTTAACAACTTGCTCTCATAAAGTAGAACCGTAGAAGAACAATCCAAAAACAACAACAGCAAGTTACAAAACCTAGCAACAACAACACAATGAGATGAACACATAAAACAACTACAAAGAGAAGAAGAAGAAATTACAGTTTGTAAAAGGAGAAGAAGAAAGAAGCAACTTCACTGCTCTGTTTTGCGATATTTTTTGAATAGCATGCCGCTGCGCAGTGCTGTCCACGCCGCCGCCGCCACTGCGCAGTGCTGGTCCTGTCGCCAACGTTTGCGTTGCCGTTGATTTTGCTAGAGCTGGTTGTAAGTCTGAGTCACACTAAGAAGAAGAAGAAGAATAAGAGACTCTGTATTGGGGGGAAGTGTATGTTGGTCTGAAAACATGTAGCGGAAGATTGGGGTGAACTTTTTTGCTTTTTTTTTGGTTAAAAGATGGGCTTTTTTGGTAATGGGCCAGAAATTCAAAAACAAAATGTAATATCGTACGTTTTCACCTGATTTTAATGATTTTGTTCCAAGTTAACTCGTGTAAGCTCGTTCCAATCGCCGATTTTATGCAAAAACGAGTCTACAAGCGTTTTATCACGAAATCGAAACCTGATATCGTAAACTCGTACAATGTTACGAGTTATCACACGTTATTGACAACATTGCATCTGGGTCTAAAGTCCACTCAGCATCGCAGAAAATAGTGGAATGTTCAAATATGCTATGGTACGGTGCTATGGTGTTGCTATATATGCTATTTAACAACATTTTGTATAAAATAGCGCATCATGGAACAATAACAATTTGTTCAAATTCGCTACACTATAGCGCCACTATAGTTGCTATTTGACACCACTTAGGTGAATAACCAAAGAAGTAGCATCCCAAGCCCAACCTAAGATTTTAAGAAATTTGTAATCCTGATGATGATGAAATACTAGGAAATAGGGAGAGTTTCCATTAAGTAAGGTGGATAGTAGTCTATTTATAAGGCACGTGGCTGTAAAAAAAGGCATGGTCTCAGAATCGGTTGGGAAAATTGGCTTGATCAAGCTTACGTAAGACCGGTTTAAACTACATGTCTATGCTTTCTTTCAACTGAACCGTATTGATGATGGGTAGGGACAAAATAGCCTATGAAGGATACCCAACTCTGCCAGAATTGAGTTGAAGTTCAACCGTTGATTTAAACCGATTGAAAATAGGAAGAGTATTGGACTTTTGAATGAGGGAATAAACCCAAGTGTACCTAGTACACATGTAAGAAGGTAACAAAAACCATAAGAAGATTCAATTTGGGCAGGTCCCCACAAATCACAGCAGATTAGATCAGGAGGGTTAGAGTAGTCGGTGTTAGAGGGAGAGCAAAAAAGGCAATGTGCCTTGCCTAAACAACATGCATTGAGATCTTACATAGAAAAGAGATACGGGCTAAGTAGTCGTTACAAGACTTGGACAATCCTCAACCCCTTTAGGTGGATTTTTGTTGAGTTAGGCGTAGCTCAAATTCTAAATCTAATGGTTAGTTTTTCATGGCTTTAGGAGCGGTAAAGAGGTGAAGCTCGGCATTAAGCTATTTTTTGGTGCATGTAATTGGAGTGCAGTTCTCGAATGTTTAAGGAGATTTCTGTGGCATTTTATTTGATTTTGGAAGGTTATTTGGTTGGCTTTTATTCAAAGTTACACATGTCCTTTAATGGGTTCCGTATAAGATATGTTGAAGGACCGAACACTGTTGCTCCATGGATTCTCTATTTCTTTGTTGTTTTGTGTCTTGTTCTAATGTTAAGGATCCTATCCTCCCATATTTTTGTTTTTCTCTCTCCATCTTAATGACTTCGTTTTGTTAACAAAAAAGGATTTAACGAGAAGCCATTTAAACATGTTTGTTTCTTGTTACAGGAAAAAAATCTGCTACCAGAATGTTATTGATTAGGCTTGAAACGTTAAGGGAGACTAAATTTCTCTATTAAGATAATCTATATAACATTGCAGACAATGTTGAGTTTTGACACGTGACTTTGTGTTTGTGTCATAGCCTCTTATTATGATCCAGCATTGGTAGTATGCAGCCAAATGTGATGTATACAACATTTATATATTGACTTTATCAGCTAGTATTTTGCTTATGGCTTGAATATGATTGTTTTACACAAACAATATAATATTGTTTATGTTAGTGCACTGCACATGTTCAGTGTTAGTCTAGTTTAGCGGATCAGAAAATAATTTGTTACTATTATTAGCTATAACACTATGAACAATTACTTTAACCCGCTGTATATATATTCTAAGCTATTATATTTCAGATATGACCTTTGCTTGTGTTTGTATTTATATTTCAGTTATTGTAGCAGCTAATGGATTGCAAGCTTGGAAGATTTTGGAGGATTTAACCAATCATATTGATCTTGTTTTAACTGAGGTAGCAATGCCTGGCTTATCAGGCATTGCTCTTCTATACAAGATTATGGGCCACAACACACGGAAAAATGTTCCAGTAATTAGTAAGTCTTTCCAAGTGCCTATATATGTTTGGTTTGAAGTATTTCTTTCTCTCATCGTATGCTGTAATGGAGCTACTCTTTTCTATGGCTTCTAATGGGATTGGTCTGCAGTGATGTCAGCTCATGACTCTATGGGTTTAGTCTTTAAGTGTTTGTCAAAGGGTGCCGTTGACTTTCTAGTTAAACCAATACGGAAGAATGAGCTCAAAAACCTATGGCAGCACGTTTGGAGGAGATGTCATAGTGTAAGCTGACCTGAATTTTCTTTCCTAACATTATATGACTGTTATATTTTTTTAATCATTACATCGCTATAGATTATTAAATGTCCAATGATATTAGTAGATTGTTGCCTTTTGCAAAATCGATGGAGTCATAACTCATAACATCATTTCAAGATTTGATGTACATGTGTGAGAGCCACCTTGTTTTTAAAAAGTTGTGGACAGGTTTTGGTCCAATGTCAATGAAAATTGTGATATCTTCATGCTTTGCTTGATATAACATGGGCCTCCAATTACTTTGTTAATTAAGACTTGTTTTGTTTCTTTCCCTTCAGTCTAGTGGGAGTGGCAGTGAGAGCGGCACACAAACCCAAAAATCTGTGAAATTAAAAAGTCTTGAGAAGTTTGATAACAATTATGGAAGCAATGACGAGGAAGATAATGGAAGTACAGGTTTGAATAACGGGGATGGAAGTGACAATGGTAGTGGCACTCAGGTATAATTTTTGTTTGCGGAATGTGTAATATTTGTTGGAAAATCTCATGCATGGACTAAGTTGGAAGGAATGTAAATAGATTAACATTGTATAGTATCATTTCATCACAATAATATGGTAACTATATGTTTGTACCTTTTTCATTTTCCATTCTATGTAATCCACCTCTGTCGTGTAATTTAAATACACAGATTCAGATCACATGTCGCTTGTTTTCCTCTTTCCTAAGATGGTAGAGTTTGGAAAAAGACAACCTTAACCTAGACTAACTTGGATCCACTGCCCACATGTTAAAACTTTGTTGGGAAGCCATAAATATTTTTCTAGAAATTGTGTTTTATTTTTGGTTCCCAACCTCCTCTGCAGTTCTCATTTTGGCTATTTTGGATGTTAGACGACCACTTTTGCCACCGTTAATAGAGATTTCGTTTGCTAGCGCCATCCTTGCTCAACGTATTTCAGTCCTAAAAGCCATTGGCACGCCCTCATTCCTGCCAATTTTGGCTAATGTGGAAACTAATCTTAAGAGATAATCTAAGATACCTTAAGATTAAATACTGATCCTACGAGATAAACTAAGATATTTTGACATAATATGAAGATATTATAGGATATTTTCTTATATCCTAACAAGGGTGGTATCCAATTTCACCTCTAAGTTAGGATATCAGCGTAGCCTGTTCTCCATAGACTCTAATTTACTTCTAGTTAGGTGAAAATTGTGCGTTTTCATGATTTGCTTTCACGTCTCTAAGTATTTTAATTTATTTTTCATGTCTCTAATTAAAACTTTAACATTTGCTAAAAGCATGTGTCTCTAAGTATTTTAATTTATTTTTCATGTCTCTAATTAAAACTTTAACATTTTCTAAAAGCATGCATCGTGACACCATCTCTTGCACCATGACTCCATTTAAGGAAATCAGTCTGACTCGGGTTTTGCAACACTGGTTAGAGGTCAATGAAAACTAATAGTCTATTATTATTTATTAGACATAATTATTTAATCCATGTAGCCAATCCACCTAGGCAAAAAATGATTTAGTTGTTTCGAGATTCCATAATTGTGAAATGTGGACGTCCGACAAGCCTTAAGTGACATGTCGGTTTTTTGTGATGCCCCTTTCTTTTATTGGAGTATGTGCAACAGTCACGTGTAATAGGAGAAGTAGTTCGTAATCTGATGTATATAGCCAAGAAATGAACTATACTAACAATATATTTTGTGTTGATAACTTGCAATCGTGTAACCGTCAGGATTTATCTGTTTGACATCATGTAAAAATGATTCATTTTGTTATCATCACACATTTTATAACTTAAGAACATAAACCTAGAAAGGTGGAAGTTCTTGAGTCTTCAAATTGACACATTCTAGAACAGCTTGTGTGGAATTAGTAACAAGTGTGGCACGTTGTGCTTGGGATTAGTTTAATGCAAAGAAGGTGGTTCATGTAGTTGCAACTGTCTGACTAGCATGAAAGGCAGTTAACATTTTTGTAGTATTTGATAAAGTAAAAGGATGAAAACCTTCGTACTGTGATAGTTATCCATTAATACATCAAATATTTAGTAAAAGGAAGAAAACAGTTAAACAGAAAACACCACAGCAGGCCGTCTGTGTACTGGATAAAGCTACCTAGCCAGTAATGTCATGCATAGTCGCATTCTATTTCTTTTAACCAAAAGCTGCTTATCAATTTCATTATTTTCTCCTTTGGCAGAGCTCCTGGACCAAACAAGCTGTAGAAGTTGACAGTCCTAAACCAGTCTCTCAGTGGGATCAGATAGCTGAGGGTCCAGAAAGCACTTGTGCTCAAGTTATTCACTCCAATGCTGAAGTTTGTAGGAACAAGATGGTTCCTCCAGTTTTAAAGGAGTGTCCAGAACAAAAAGAACAAATAGGTAAGGTCAAGCTGCCTTGATCTTCTTGTCACTGCAATGACTCTTTCTTACTCCAAGTCACCCTAACAGTATGTGTGATGCTTGTGGTATTAATATTACGGTGTTATTTCAAGCTTTTCATGGTTTTGTCTATCACCGACCTCAACATATAGTGAACATTTAATCTTTTTAAAATACAAGTTACGTTTTGTGGAAGGATGTTTTAGAACAATTTCTTCCATGCCGTTGACTTTAACATTTTCTTCCTTGTTTTCATTATGTTACCCCAATTTTGGTTTTCCTTTAGAAACTTCATTCAGCAACAAGTGATGCATTAGAAGATATGTAGATTTTGACTGTAATTGGGATGTGCTTATCAGTTTCTTGATTCATTGAGTCAAGGCTCAATAATGCAAATCACGAGTTTCATTTCTGAATCCTGTACTGTGTGCAATATTTTAATGTTCCTATTCCTATGTTAAATTCCGTATTTAATAATGCATCTTTCATGCTTAAATGTTTTCAAGATTGCACCTATAATTGTTCAATTCCTTTTTACTGTTATTCAGCAACGTTGGAGTTATTATTTTTACAATTGATGTTCTATCTTGTTTTGTTACTTATTCGATGAATAACATGTGTACATGTGTAACCCCTGCTCCAAGTGCTGGAGCCCAGCAATTTGTAAATGCATTCATGCCCCTATGTGTTTGTGCATGCACATAATTTTTTGTGGACTATGGATTGTATTTTTTCCCCCCCTGTAAGAGATGAAAGTTGACTTGGTAGATGATCGACTATATATATGATGTTCCAGTCAAAACTGCAGGTTCAAAACATATCAACACACTTGATGTGGGTCCCTCTACATTCAATGAGCAAATTAATAGAGGACAACTGGACCTTAATTGTGAAAATCAATCTGGCAAGCTAAGGTGCAAAGGGCTTTCATTATCTAATGCTGTGACTAGCACTTCTGGTTCTCAAATGCGAAGCGGAGAAATTGAACCCCTAAATAGAAGATCCAAGTCCTCAGATATTGAAAATAAAGGTACTAATAATGTTGAGGAGCTGCTATCTCTTGAGCTCAGTTTAAAGAGGCTTAGAGGAGTTGAAGAAGCTGTTACTACAGTTCAGGATGAACGAAATGTTTTAAGACGTTCTGATCTGTCTGCTTTCTCAAGGTATGATGATTTGGTGTTATTGTTTTGCATTTTGAATTATTTTGAGGATCAGCAACTCTATTATTGTTATAAGTCTTTTTCCACAGGTACAATGCGGCCTTTAATGGTAAGAAGTCTCCCACCGGATGTGTCGGAAGCAACTCTCCGCAAAATAACAGCTTAGAAGTTACAAAGAAAAATTCATCTTGTGACGTTCAATCTCATTCTAGTGGCAACCCTCCTAACCAGAACTCAAATGATGCTAGCAATAACATTGATATGGGCTCTACTACTAATAATGCTTTTATTAAATCTGCAGTTATAAGTGAGCCAGCAGTGGTATCAACAACCAAATTTTTGTGCCAAACATCTGCTTTCCAGCTCATAAAGAACAGTCTCACGTGTACCTCTCAACAAGCTGTCTTACATAATACTGAAGATATGACAACAACAATGCTGGCACCACCTAAACTTGACACTCATAAGGATTCTGCAACTCAGGACTTTGAAGATATGACAACAACAATGCTGGCACCACCTAAACTTGACACTCATAAGGATTCTGCAACTCAGGACTTTCATCGCCATTATGAAAACCATAACTATATTGCTAACATGCAGCATCAAATGCCACCTGAGCATGATGCTGAATCTATAAAGAAAATGACTTCCGTTGCTCCACACTGTGGATCATCAAATGTGGTTGAAGTACTAGTTGAAGGTAATATGGGAAATTACAGTATCAATAGAAGTGCTTCAGGCAGCAACAATGGAAGCAATGGACAAAATGGTAGCAGTAATGCAATTAATGCTGCAGGGACAAACATAGAAAGCAACAATGGACTCACTGGGAACAGTGGCAGTGGTGATGCTAGTGGGAGTGGAAGTGCCAACAGAGTAGATCAAAACAAGAATTCTCAAAGGGAAGCAGCCCTGGCTAAATTTCTCCAAAAAAGAAAGGAGAGAGAAGAAAGGTGTTTTCATAAAAAGGTAACTGAGGACAGAGTACATACATAAATGATTTATTACGCATTAAGCTCAAACATGCTTTTGATCCTATCCTATATCTTTAATTTAATTTAATTTGATTTCACACTATTAGTTTCTATTTTCAATTTTAGTTCCTATATTTGACAAAAATATGCCTTTAGTCCTTAAATGCGTAGTCCCCACAATAGTACTAAAAACATTTATTTTTGTCAATTGGATGGACTAAAAATGGACCAAACATGTTCAAATGATCTGTTGCTATGGTTATACTCATAAGAACAGGAAATTATATGATGATATAGTGGACATTACCTCCACTCAGAGATCTACCTCACTAATTACAGATTTCTGAAAAACACAAGGAAATTGAAAAATAGCAATTGCATCCTGCTATGCAGTATGCACAGGAAATCCCCATTACATCCCTCTCCTCTCTAAAACATCAATTATTTCCCAACTGTGTTTCACCCCACCCGCACCTGTTTGCATTTATCCCATCTTCTGGTTGTGATACCACAATCATTCTCTCCATGCTCATCAATCCAGTTTTCCTAGTTGTGAACCTTCTCTTATGTGAGAGAAGTCAGTTGCTCCTTTGCTCTAGATTTTGTTACATTCCGTGTCTTGGAATATGTTAAGAGTTCACTGAAACTGCGATTAGATTTTGTTAAACTGAGAAGGGGAGTGGTGTACATATGAAGACAAGATATAAAAACCAATCTTGGACGATGATTAAAACCTAGAGTGAGGTTGAGAAGAACTGACATTACTGTTTTTCAGATGTTGATTGGTCAATTCAGTTATTTTTGCTTTTGGGTCACTAAAAGTTGACGCCCAACTATCCACGAGGATAAATATCCTTGGATAGCAAGTTTGGCATTTCTATAAAACAGGATCATTTGTATATATGACTTCAGAAAGTGATGCATGTTTCCATCATTCTGTGGGCGATTCAGGCCACTGCTCTACAAATTGCTGTGAATTTCTCCCATGTATTTTGGAGTTAACTCAATATGGTTTGAATTTCAGGTTCGATATCAGAGTAGAAAGAAATTAGCTGAACAACGACCACGATTTCGTGGGCAATTTGTGCGACAGTCCTCAAACGATAATGCAAGTGAGGCGACAGATAGTTGACTCACAGCTTTTGACACAATAGCGTAATAGTGAGATATACGGATGGGAAAAGGTCCAGATGCCTTCATGTGGAATTTGGGAATTGTTCTGTATCTTCGTGTAAATGCGTAATGGACTCCAGTTATTCCAACTTGTTCATTTGGTATCCAAATGAATGCGTTGTGACAACTATTGTTATGTTGATTGTGTTATATAACTTACACCTCGTGGCTATAATTTCTATAACTTCTTTCATGACGTTGTGCTAGACAATTGAATTAGAAAGTGTGGTTCATCAACCAACTGGATACTTATTGTGTGCGTGGCTAGAACGATCAAGAAATATCATTACCTTAAATTAAGGGTGTTCAACACCCTTTCTTGCTGGTCCGGAATTGACTCGTTTCTCAATGAAACGGTGAAGGGGTCCGTTTAGCCTACACCTATGTAATGTTGGTCCAAGATGGACAATGAGTTTTTAACCTTTAGATTCATATCATCCTCACCATTATAACATATATTCTCCACATGTAGTTCATCTCTCGTGTATGACATTCTTCCTCATCAGTGACTATCAAAGCTCTATTCAAATCTATCTCCTCCACTCCTATCATCCCTCCAATCTTATTGTCATCACTACTAAATTTTTGTACAGTTATTTGAAACAAAAATATGTAAAGAAAAATTTAATTTGTTGTGTTTTTTTTTCCTCTAGATTTTTTTGAGATTGATAGCTTAAAATTTAAGAGCTTGAGGTTTGATTCTGCTTTTTTGTTCCACCCTTTTCCAAGTTTGAACCGACTTGATCTGCATGTGAGCAACCACGATCAAATCCTTAGATGTTGCACCTCTCTCACCTCAAAAACAAAATAACTATAATTTTATTAGATTTTTTAGACCTGTCATGCAATCGCGAATGATATAGCAAAATTCCATTAACAGAAAACACTAAAAAAAAAACAAACTACTTTGTTAAGTTTTATTAATTCTTTTTTTTTGTTACTTTTGCCTTTTTCTTGTTTTTTTTTAATGCTTTGTGTTTTAGCTGGTTTACTTTTAATAATCAATATAATTATTTAGTTTATTAAAAAATTAAATTTAAAAGCAATTTCAAACTGTCAAATTCAACAAAATTCATAAGCAAATTTTTTAACAAATTTAAATTATTTAATAATATATTTACAACTATAATGAAATTGGTCCAATATAAATCATTCTTTTTGTTGGTTATTGAATAATATATCTACAACTATAATGAAATTAGTCCAATATAGACCATTCCTTTTGTTGGTCTAAACTATATGGACCCCGTCAACGATACCCCAATCTCAGGGTTTTCAGTAATGTAAAATTTTGATCTGATATTGAAAAATGAGATTAATAATGTTATCGACAATTGTAATCTAGTAGTGTTTTTGTACATTGTGAGTAAATATCAGGGGTGGATGTAGAATCACCATAAAATAGAGACGAAGTAGAGCCACGTTTTTGTTAGTTGTACTTTAAATTTTTTAACGTGTAAGGCCACTTTTAACTTGTATTACATTGGAGACATGTCTATTATAATATATTAAAATAAATCTCTCAAATCTATCGAGTTGATACTATCACACATTTATATTTGTTCCACATCACTTATATTCTTACATGACACGGTTTATATGCTTATACAATTTATTTTAGATGTTTTATTTTTCAATTTAATTTTTGTATCTCACATATCATTATATACATATGTTAGAAAATTCACACAAAAAAAACTCTTCATGAAAATAATTTTACAATTAAAATTCTTCATGAAAACAATTTTACTATCAAAATTCATGATGAAAATAATTTTACTATTTTCTTATTTCAATTAACTTTCAGTGTTCTTCAATTTCTAACTTTGTAAATTCATATTAGTTGATAATCAAATACATCATATCTTATGTTATCTCAAGAATCATCATTTCAATTCATTCTTAAACATTTGTGCATAACAAAATACAAATTTTTGTCGTTTATACAACATTAATTGACCACATCTGTTTAATTCAAACATGAGGCAACCTTTTCATAAATAAGAAAATAAAAAAAATGAATATATCCTGTTATTATAATATTTTTGTTTATTTTTTAGATACAAGTTATTTTAACTGTAATTAATATATTTTCAATCAATTAATTATTTATTTTATATATACTTTTCTCAAGTTTTAAAAGAAACAAAAAAATGTCATTTTCTGGCTTGGATTTTCACGTCACATTAATTTATACATATAAAATATTATATCATCCTATATGTATTTATTTGGAAGAGAACACTTTGGGAAAATACAACAAAAAAAATTTAAAAAAGAAATTTGAATATGCAAATTTGACACAATATTAATCATTTGAATATTTCATTAATCTCTAACTAATTTTTATTTTTGAAAAACATTAATTATTTATTTACCATATATATCATTAATTATTAAAATACAAGACATTAACTACTTTAGAATATTGTTATTCGGTGGTTAAAGAAATCTTTTAAAGTAGTTAATTTCATGTAACTTAATGGTTAATAAGATATATGTTTATTAAGTGAATAATAAGATAAATTTTAATGGTTATAATAAAATATGTATACCAGTTAATGACATAAATCTGTATTTTGAGTTATAACGTATTTTTTTTTAATATTAAAAATTAAAAACAAAGTATGTTTTTTTTGAAAAAAATAAATAATAGTACAATGTAAACATATAGTGCATATGTCAAGTTTTAAGTTTCAATAACACATTCGAAAAGATAAGTCCAATTTGTTCATCTTAGTGCTATTTCTTCTACTGAATGTTCATAAAAAAGACTCTCTAAACTAATTTACAACAAAATAACAATGAATAAAATAAATAACAAAATAGCACAATATTTATCGTGAAAAACTCGTTTCAAGATGAAAGAATAGAAAACACCAAAGTGACGACATTAAACAACCATCACTTAATAATCAAAATCAAACAATATAAAAGCAACTCTACAAACATAGGTGTAACCAGCTTTCCCAAAGCATATCATATCACATTTTAATGAACCAACAAATGGAATATCTTTTCCTTCCTATTGATGTATCGAATTACTCCATATTATCGATTCCAAAGAAAAATCAATTATATGGAAACATTTGAAATATCTTACAAATGTAAAAGGTCTACAATTAACTTTATAAATAAAAAGTTTAACCATAAAGGTTAAATAAACACATAAATCTCTAAATCTAGACTTTTTGACATTTTCTGGTTTGAACACGTAATACATTATTGGGTAGATGAATAAAATATACTCTTCAAATTTTCAATGCTCTCTATCAATTGGAAACATCAACGCAAATTGTCGAGTTATAGAGCACACTAACATAGAATTATTTAAAAATTTAAAAACATTAAATAATTTTACTATCAAAACTTTTAATGAAAATAATTTTAATATCAAAACTCCTGTTGAAAATAATTTTATTATCTTCTCACTTCAATCAACTTTCAATGCTCTTCCATTTCTGACTTTGTATATTTAGATTAGTTGATAACCAAATACATCATATCTTATATTATTTCAAGAATCATCCTTTCAATTCATTCTTAAACATTGGTGGATAACACAATTTAGATAAAAAGTTTTGTTGTTTATATAACATTAAATCATTCATGACTTCTCAATTCTCACTCAAATATCAATGGGAGATTATGTAACCTCTCTTGGTGATTTCCTCAATCAAATTAGGTCATTTTCTTTCTCCACTTAAATTTGATTCATCTTCTATTTTTCCTCTTTATTTTATTTTTTATCTATGTAGTTCTAATCTAATATGATTTCTCAATTCTCACCTCAAATATCAATGAGAAATGTTACATTATGTAACCTTTTTAGTAACTTCATAAACTAGGTCAAAACTTATCTTTATGTCATTTTCTTTCTCCATTTAATTTTACTCATCTTCTATTTTTCTTTTATTTATTTATGTCTTTCAGCTCTATTTTAATATTAACAACATATTGTCTTTTGGATACAAATCGTCCGATGAACATTTTTTAATTCTTAAATCACAAAATGACATTTTCAATTCCTTTATTTTTTTAGATTTATAATTCAACTATATATAATAGATAATTGAATATAACCAAATAATAAGGTTCACTTTAATCAAGAGATTACAATGTCAAATAACATAGCAAATTTGTTTTGGTAGCCACTCGACCATAAACACTAACTCATGTATTTCTACAATTAAAAAATCAACAATATAAACATAACTATTATTACAAACTTATTTTGAAATTAAGTTACAATTGATAATTTATTACATTTAAATACATCATAATATTTTAATTATATTTTAATAATTAAAATGTAACATCCATCTTAATACCACAAAGAAGAAAAAAAAACAAACAATTAGTAAAATACAATTTATTCATGCCGCGTTTTGAATAAGATGAATTTGGTGGAAAAAACCCCCAAAAAACAAACATTATCTCTAATGAATAATTATTCTCTATAATTTTATTGAGAATAACTTTGTATACATCTCTATGATTATGAAACTAACAATAAAAAAATTAACTAATATTACAAATTTAATTTCATATTACGGTTATTATTGATAATTCATTATATTTAAATACATTATAATATTTTAATTATATTTTAATTATATTTTAATAATTAAAATATAACAACCATTTTAAATGACCATAAAATATATAATAAAAATATAATCATTACAATTTAATTTCATAACTCTGATTAAAACTAACAATAAAAATCATAATTCTTATAACAAATTTTATTTCATATTAAATTAATCTTGATAATTTGTTATAGATAAATAGATCACAACATTTTAACTATATTTAAATAATTACAATATATCATCTTAAATGAGCAAAGTATATAAAAATATAATTATCACAACTTAAAATCTAATAATCAAATACAAACACACAACCTTTTAACAAAAATAATTAAATAATATTCAAACAATTTTTTTTTAATAAAATAATATTTCTATAGTTTTAACTCCAATTAATATATTGATCCTTATAATCGCTTAAATATATAGATGACAACAATATTGTGAAAGATATTGTGTATCATATATTGTTTATATTTATTTAAAAATTAGAAGACAACTACGGATACACTTTGCTCTCTATGCAACTTTTCTATTTATAATTTGTTTGTGTTAGATTGATTGGCGACAATTTTGTAATTGTTTGCATCTAACTTGTGATTTTTTTTAATGTTTATTTTACATGTTTTTAGATAAAGAAAACGTTTGAGAATTTTTATATTCTTTTTTTATTTACATATTTGAGATTTAATTATATTTATAATTATAATATGTTACGATATCTTTATGGTCAATTGTTGTGTCTATACATTTGGTGCAAATATTTTTGATCAAATTGTGCTTATATTTTATTATGAAGTATGTTATATATTATTTAATATATTTTTTATATATACGCCGAAATATGTTTTTAAAACTAATACACCTCTTAAATTTTAGTGATAGATAAGTTATAAAATATTATAATATTATATGATGACAATTATACTATCATTCTCACCAATCTTTAGACATATGAAGTTAAATAGTGTAGCCATACCTCTCTAAGTTTCCTCGTACAAAGAATATTAAATACTTAATGTCTATATATTCCATTTTTTTTTTTTTCCCTACAATTGTATAAATTTCAGAAACTAAATATTGCATAGTATCATCATGGTGGAAAAAAAAATCACATTTTAATGCAAAAAATAATTAATTTATAATGAGATCTATAAAATATTTCATAGTTATACTTTAAAATATTTATACTCTATATTTTATATATAATTTTATTAAAACAACCTCACAAACTAAGATGTTGCCATCTCATTAAATATTTTTCTTTATCACATGTTCCTTCAAATAAATTAGGATGTTGTCATCTCACTATTGACATATTAATTTTTAATATATTAATTTTAACATATTACTTGGTCTATCATATAAACCATTAATGATTAATGGTTAATATATTATTAATTTTATACTTATTACTACATTTTAATGTATAGGTATTTTTTACGTAATATTCTTTTTGATCTATTTTCTCGTAATATTTAATGAGTGAAACATGATATAAGACATTAAATTATAAATCAGTTGATCAAATATTTAAATATTTGTTTAATAATTTGAAATCTTATTCATTCAATAAAATCTAACTAAAATTTTAACATATTAATTCAATGGATAAAATTTAATATATCAATTAGTTGCAATTACGTTCTCTCAGATATTCTACAAATTCTCAAATGTGTTTATAAACCCATATATAATAATTACTTAAATAAACTCACTTGAAAAAAAATACGCTACAAACAAAATTAATAAATTATATTATTTTTGAAATTTTAAAATTTTATATATTTACAATAATACTAATATGTTAAAGTATATTTATCACACGCAATACGCGGATCATATTTTAGTTTGAATTAGTCTTTAGATTGTCTAAATGGTACTATTTATTTGTATAACTTTATTGGTTTATTTTATGGTAGACAAGTGAAATAAGTGTTGCACATTTATAAGTTTGTTTCTGCCATTAGTTTGATGAGATACTATGAATTTTTTTAATTTAATAGTAAAAAATAAGTTTATAATGTACAACTCTGTTTTACTTGTGTATATTAGACAAAATAACTTCTAGTATATACATTCTTTTTCCTAAATTTTTTTGGTGTATCTATTTTTAAAATTGTGTGTATATAAGTTGAATGGTCGTACATTTTTGTCTACTTACTTAACATGTAAATATATTTTATTTTTCTATTAGTAATATCCAAAAATTATAATGAAATAGAAAAATGTGTCATATATTTAGAACTTATGCTTTATATGGTATTTTGGCAGCTAAATATTGGAAAGTTTAGTAAACAAAAAGTAGTATATAATTTTTCTAATAATGTACCAATATTCTTTTAGAGCTTAAAGATCACATGCTGTTATTCAACTAGATCTCACAGTATAGATGTTTGCTGAAATATTTTGCAAAATAACTTACGAAAGTGATAAAATGATAAAATTTGTTTGAGTAATTGTATAAAATAGTTTTATATTGTCCTTGCATAATCTTCAAATTCATTATTCTATACTTTGGGTGAGACATTATTGGCCTAATTAATTAGTTAGTTCTCAATGTGATTTGGTTTAATATTCTTTCAAAATATAAATTTAATAAATTCAGTCGTTATATTAAAAATTTCTATTAAAGAATACAACTATATAAAATATTAGATGCATTTGTTTGAGTTTAAATAAACATTATTTTAGTTTAGAAAATTTAGAAATTTGTTTAAAAATGAATTTTCAATTTTCATTTCTTTACTATCATAAAAATAATTTATTAAAATAATTTTTAATCTATTTGTATACAAATTTTTA
>JBBPBS010000968.1:13275273-13305211 GCA_037974835.1 Cicer judaicum
ATATATATATATATATATATATATATATATATATATATTGGAATCTTATTTTTAGGAATGGGATAATCATGTATATTCACACTATCTCAATATTTTAATTTAGAAATTGAATAACTCATATTTCAACTCTTTTAAATAAGTTTAAAGCATGAAATCAAAATATCGACGGTTAAATTGGCGATTTTATCTCCTCTCCTCTTAATTTTTATTTAAATTAACTTATTTAAAAATATGTATTTGAGAATACAGAAAACAAAAGAAAAAAATCATTATTCATAAAAGTGCGATAATGTGATTACTAACAATTTATTTTTAGGTTGTTAGTATGCTTCATTACAACTAACTCATGCATTCAGGGACACATCGATCTCCTCGATGGATTGTAAGCGTAATGGTTTGTATTTAGTTTTGAAAAGGAATACTAAATATTCTAAAACATAAATGATATGATAAAGAGAACAACACATCTTATAGATTAGGTCTTCATAATGTTTTGATTTTTTTTAAATATGTGAATGTTACTGTAATAGTCTTTAAATATATTAAAATTATAAAAATAAATTTAAATGCAATTTTTATTAGTCATTTTAGTCTTTAAATATATTGATAATTGATTAATTTAGTATTCACGTTTATTTTTTGCAAATGGTTTATAAAATTATTAATAAAAGAGACATGTATTTAAATATGTTTACTAACAAAATTACTAACATTTAAGAATTAAAATAACTATTTACTTTTTTTTAATACTATGCAAGTGATAACAATTAAAAGAGATAAATGATATCTCCACTTAGGACAAGTTGAATTGAATCTAAGTTCAACCTCACTCGATAAGAATTGGTTCAGTTTGAAATTCAACTTGAGTTCGTCACAAACTTCTTTTTCAATTAGAATTTGACTCGATTCAAATTCACAAATAACTTAGTTCAACTAAATAACTCGAATCAAATGAACCAAGAGACAAAAAATTTATAAGAACAAGTGTGTTCCTTCAACTTTAAGTTAAAATATACTAAATATCAATAATTTATTTTAACTAAAACCCATATAATTTAAAGGTTTAATTGTGATTTTAATCCTTCTATTTTTACTAATTTACAAAATCGGTCTCTCTATTTTTAAATCTAACAATCTTGGTCCCTAATTCTGTTTCTTTTTTATAACTAAAAACTGGTGATGCGACGTTGTCGCAGTCTAAAATTTCGAGTGTTTCTCGAATTCAATGGAGTTGTCACCAAAATTTATTTTAAAATAGGAAAAATATTGGGAAACCCTTAAAAATAGAAAAAAATTATATTTGAAACTAAATTTGAGTTCGGGAGTCGATTATGCGTAGGGAATGTATTAGCACCCTACAACATCCGTTAACATACGGTTACCTATTATTAATTGTGCAAGATTAATATTAACTTAAGTATATTTTATTTATTTATTATTAAATATAAATAAAAATTATTATCTTTTAAATGTGATCTTGGAATAAATGTGTACTTAAGGAATAAAGAATAAAAATAATTTTTTTATTAATGTGCTCGACAAGAATGTGATTTTGCTCCTACGTATCTCTTAGTGCGATGGAAAAATCAAAGCTACGTAGTTCTTGGGTTGAAAATGCGGATGTGTTGATTTTTTTTTTTTAAAAAAATGAATTTTATTATATATAAAAAAAATGTTTTTGACAAGAAAGGAAAATGAATTTGTTTGACTAGAAAAAGAATATATTTTGAAATATGAGTTTTAAGATTATCAAGCTGTACAACTTGTGTCTTAAAAACTCAAAGAATAAAAATATGTCTCATCTAATTAATATTTATAAAAATATTTTAAATTATTTTTTGTTTACATATGAATTTAAAAAAACACCAAGTTGTACAATATGTATCTTAACAACTCAAAGATAAAAAATAATACCACACCAAATTTATACGTTGATATTATATTAATTTATATGTATAAAAAAATAATAAATAAATAAATAAATAGAGTTTTAAAATTATTAAATTGTACCACATGTGTCCTAACAACTCAAAGACTAAAAATATGTCACCTTTAATTATTTTCTAAGAAGAATTCTATTGATTAATTTGTTTACTAAAATGAATTTTAGAGCTACCAAACTCTCACAACTTGTCTTCTAACAACTCATAAAAATTAAAAGAAAGTCACATTCTTTTAATATGTAATTATATTTTAACTTTGTTTTCTTTTTGAGAATTAAAATTTGATGTTGCATAATAAATAAATTTAAATAATTATATAAAATGAAATCAGTAATAATAAAAAATAAAAATAGCAATGAAAGAAATATATAAATTTGTAGTTTGATCTATTAAATAAACAAAAATATATTTTAATCAAATAATATAACCAAAATAATATACATGTGGGAGCTTATTTTAATACATCTTTTTAGTTAAACAAGTGATAGAAATAAAATTCATTTTAATATTAAAAATATACAGCTCCACCAATTTTAATTAAATAATGAAAACAAAATTCATTTTAATATTAAATAACACAAAAATAAAACTAAAAGAAAATTTATTAAAATATTTTATTGATGAAAATAAAATAGGCTAACTAGTAATTACATATACCCATTACTTAATTGTTAGGTACATCCATGAAACACAATGACTTATGGCATGAAGTATCATAATAAAGATACATGCTCATTACTAAATAAGCTAATATGTAGGAAGAGCAGTCCGGTCACGTCTACATGCTAAAAGTCTGAGAAATAATAAGATACACCTTGTATCATGTTTTTAATAAAAAATAAATAAAAGTCAAATAAAAAAGATTTTAAGCAAAACATATCCATACCACATTTTAGCCAACAAGCATTGATAGCAGAAAAACAAAAGCTTTTATTTTTTTAGTCACTCAAACTCTAGTTTTAATTTTTTTTTTCAATATAAAGAAATTCGCATTTTTAATAACACATAGTTTGAAAAAAAAAAAAAACATGAAGAAGGGAGAAAGTATATGCCTTTTTGGATACCAAAGGCCACATTGGGGATGGAGAAAGTATATGCCTTTTTGAAACCTCATAATAGTTTTCTTGTGTGTTTTATTTTTCTTTTGTTTTTTGTTTCTCCCCTTCCTTCTTTGTATGTGTATTTTTTAGTAGAGTTAATATAATATCTCTCCTCTTTTCTTTCTTTTTTGAAATTTGATAGGGTGTATTTATAGAGTTTTTTATCTGTTTAGTTGCTTTCTTGCTTGTCTTGGTCTTTCTCCATCATTCTCCTGTTTAATGTTTCGTTTTCTTTGCTCATCGTCTGCATTTTTCTGCACCTTTGATACCTTCATAATTTTAGCTTATTTGTTTTGATATGTTTATTGCTAAGCTTTTATTTTGTCTTTTAGTTTTTTTTTTAAACTTAAAAATTTGTCATTTAGTTTTTATCATGTTTGCAAAGGTTGACTAGTTAAAAAAATGCGTTTTTTTGTTTATCCAATTAGTTACAAAGCAAATGTTAGTGTCTCAACCATGACACTACATCAGGAACAGGAACAAAAAGACAACAATAAGGACAACAACAAAACAGAGTCAAAGCAGACTTAATTTAGTTTAAAGTTGATTGTAATTGTAAATTAAAATTGTAATTATTTTAGAATTGTAATTAGATTTGAAATTGTAAATTTATGAGACATAATAAAATTATTTATTGTAATTATTTTTATTTCTTTTTTTAAATACATATTTCTTTCTTTATTTATTTATTTTCCTTTTTGATTTATTTTTAACAAAAATGGATAAAATTGGAGTATTACATACATGTTTTAAATAATGTGCTAGATTTATTAACACTTTGAAATCACAATAAAAACCATATAAAAACTTCACAATCATCTTCATAAATGATTCATTTTTGTAATTTAATTAATAACATGAATAATTAATGTGATGGTTCTATATCATAAAATCGTATGCCACATCATTTAAAATATGTCACGTCGTTAGTTTTTAGTTTAAAAATATGTGATGATAAACCAAAATTGTCTGCTTTTAAAATAAATGAATCAATTCCATGAACGGGTGAAAATAGAGGGAACATAGTTGCAATTAAGCCTAATTTAAACTAGGCTCAAAGATCAATTTACTTGAATTATTTTTCTTATTACTCTTGATTGCATCATATGTTGGTGGTGCACTCCTTATATATGAGAAGATGAGAGTGTAAGATAATATATTTTCTAATGTGAGACTTAGGAGAGAAATTTTTAAGTATTGAACATAACTAAATATTCAATTTTGAACAATAATATAACACTTAAGACAATTTTATTTACCTTCATGTCAAGATATAGTAAGAATTATATATAATTCTAACTTTTAAATAACACAAGTTTTATCACAAAATAATACTTATGACTCAAAATATAATTATCGAAAATAATTGATTTAAACTACAAATGTAATATTCAACATTAGACTTGATCATAAACCAAACTAAAAAATAACTAAAGTTCAATTCATTTATTTAACGAGTACAACTCAAATTCAATTTATTTATTTTATGAATTAAGTTCAACAAACTAATTATTAATTTGAATTTTAAATTATTTTAGTTAATCATATCATTGTGAGCCCTATCTCAATTTTTTTTGCATTCGTCCGTGTGTATAATTGATTTTCCACACCTCCATCTTGTTTTCAACAGTGTTCGTTTGACATTACTACACGTGTTTTATTACATACAACAAAAATCATCATCTAGGTTTTTTCTTTAATAGTTTTGCCTACATAGAACTGAAAAGTAAAACACCGTGATAAGAACCTATTTCAATCAAAAATCTACTTTTATTGATTAGAAGAGGACAAAATTTGAGTTGGACTTGTGAGACCTTCCTCTTAATAATTATTGGAATGTGTTAAAGATTCACAGCTGTTACTACTTCAATTGTTCCTAGAAGTTGAACTGTAATCTTAGGGTGGCCAAAACTTTACAACAATTGCGCGTTACATTACAATCCATAAATACATCGACACACTTTATTGAAGTTTATTTTACCTCATAACACCTTTAGGGATAAGAGAATTTTTTTTCTTCCTTTTTTGAGTTTAATGAACATGAAATAATAAAATAATAATATATTAATCTTTAAATTCTAACTCGATAGTATAAAAAGTTTTATATAATCATTTAATTATAGTTTGTCATATAGATATTTATAAAATATTTTTAAAAAATAATATAATAACTATTTTTGCAATTGAATATATATTTACACTGTCATATAATATTTCCTACACAAGGTGAGGATGTTTGGTTTTCCATTTTTCAGCTTAAATATATTTTTAAATGAGAAACGTGTTTTGACTTTTTATTTGAGTTATATTAAATTATGTTGGCAAAGTTGATTTTATTTCAAAGTACGTTTGAACAAAATATCAGTCATGATTGCTTTCACATTTTTCATTTGTTGTTCGCATGATTTTAGGACCGCCTGAGACATTAGAAAGCTTAAGGCGAATTTTATTACGAGGTATTTTAGAGTCTATAATAGTATTTTTGAGTAAAATTAATAGTTTTTTAATTTTAAAATTATATTTTTTAGATATTTTAGAATAAAAATAATTTATTAAATTAATAAATAAATAATTTTATGTGATTTTTTTTATTGTTAATTAAGTCAATTAATTAATTTATTATTGTTAATTAGTTTTAGATAAGATTTTATTAATTTTAGATTTAAAAAAATTGAGAAAATGAGGCTTTTTTTATTAAGTGTAAAATATTTTTGGAGGCCTTTTTTTTTAAGCAAAATTTAAATTTTCTTAGACCTAAAACGGTTGATTTAGTAATCTTACCTTTGAGTGGTCAGATTTGTTCCTAATTTATCTTTATAATACAAATTACAAATATATCTTTGAAAATATATAGTTTTTTTAGTACATGCACATTTAAAAATACATTTGGTTATATAATCCAAATAAATTTTATTTTATAAAATAACATTTATCAAAAAATATCAACACTTAATTATATTAGAGAAAAATAATTTTTAAATAAAATTACATTTGCAAAATGAAATTTTTTCAAAAATACATTTACAAAGAAATTACATATTTCTTAATTATATCAACACTTAATACTTTAAAAAGAAATTACATATTTTATTTTTGTTTCAAAAGTGATTCTCTGTGGTTTTTGAGAAACTTGTAGTTGAATTTATCACAAGTAACAGTAGAAGGTCATGCGAGTGGTGTTGAGTAGCAATTATTTAAGGTCACACAGTCCTAATGTGGAGAATTGATAGGAGCGAGTGAGTCACAAGACATATGTCCAAAATGCAATTATTTTATTTACATCAAAACGACATCGTATATTTACTTTGGACTTTGTTTCTGTCTGGATCCAGTGAAGCGCAACTACACCAAAAACCAATGATGCTGTGGTGTTTTTCCGACAATAAAGAAACCAATGACGAATTTTATGTCTTTAAAATAAAAATTATTACTATTAACAATAAATAAACGACCTTAGACTAATTCAAAGTGACACAGTCACAGAAAGACGTGATATGAAGTGAGATTGAAAAAGATAAACGTGACTCCTTTTCATATGAATTTTGAGTGATCGCTGATTTTTTTTTCAATATTCAGATACCCATTTGGTTATTTGTTTCAAAAGGAAGAGAAAAACCAAATGGGTTGGATTCCATGTTCTGGAGGTTCCAACAGTAACACTAAGAAGAAGATAAAGAAGAAGTTGGAGGAAGTGCAGGACATGCGTGATTCGATCAAAGCTAACCCAGGTAGGTTCTGATGTTGTTCTTTTTATGGTTGAGATTTGGAGAAAAAATTGTCATCTATGGTTTCTGATAGTGAAACCCTTCTTTGTGATGATTGTGCTTACTCTGGATTTCAAGGTTTTTGAAGTTGAATAACATGATCTAATTTGTCTCATATTTTATAATATATGGGTATCATATGCTTTGAAAAATGTAATTGGATGAGTGAACTTCATAGATAAAGATAGTTGGCATTTTGATTACAGGATAATCTTAAGAGAGGTATTTTATGCTAGTATTATGTGTTGGATTTCAAGAACTTGTTAGTTTTTTTCAATTTGTAGATTTTGTGCCTTTTAGTTTAGTTGTATTTTATCCTTACATTGGGTGTGTTACTAGCTTTGATTCAAGTAAATCTCTATGTCACAGCATATAATAGCCTAAGTTAATAAAACTTGAATGAGAAGGGAATGCTATTTTTGAAAAATTTACATATGCTAGACTATATGATTACTAAATAATTTCTAGACTAATGTTAGACTATATGATTACTAAAAAATTTACATATATGCTAGACTAATATTTAAAAATTTACATATATGCTAAAAAATTTCTAGATAACATTATATAGACTAATATTTAAAAATTTACTAAATAAAAAGTTGTAAATAACATTATGCTAGACTATATGATTACTAAATAATTTCTTTCCTAGAGTTTGGCTTAATTGACCATAGCTATAGTCTATCCTAGTAAAAGAATATTTATGAATTATGACACTTCTCCTCAAGTTGGTAAATGAATATCCATCATTCGTAGCTCGCATGTAAGTTCATAAAGGAACATCAGAACATGTATTATGTTAATCAATTGATTGCCCAATTTCTTCTTAATGAAGTACCTTTCTATCTTGGTGTGTTTTGTCTTATCACACTGCAACTGTTTTTGAGAATGCTAATTGCCGATTTGTTGTCACAGAGTGGCTTCTAGGAATTTCATATTTAACTATGAGTTTATCCAGTAACTTTCTCTTCGCAGTTGTATCTCATCCTTAGGTCATACCTGACATAAAAATGTCATCAGCATATACAAGTAGTGTGACAAGATTACTATCTTATGAGTGCTTTAGAAATGAATCTTCAGGGGGACTGGTTCAATCCGGATAATGTTTTTCTTTAGTTGCAGACCTTATTTCCTCCAAGTGGGAAATCATATTTGAGTAGATTTTTCATATAAATGTTTCCCACTTGGGGTAGGTTGGTTGGTGTTAGAGTAACAGGTGGTTTCTGTTTTAATGCCAGGCATAATGGTGGAAGGAACTGGGTTGAATGAGTTGAAACATAGTATGTGATTAGATGGGTTTTTGGAGAACTTGGTGAGAAAAGTTGAATGCCTTGCCAAATGCTCTGCCATGCACTGCAGGAAGGGAGGTGTTATGACTAGCTTGTAGACCAAGCCAGATGGCGGTCTATAGGATAGCTAGTTGGAAAGGAGGCGTCTATAGAATAGCTAGTTGGAAAGGAGGTAACACAGTGTTGTCAAATAGCGTCTATGGTGGCACTATAGCGTAGCAGAATTTGAATAAACTGCTATTGTTTCGCGATATGCATTTAGTACAGGTGTTGTCAAATAGCGACTATAGCGCTGTAGTGTAGTAGAATTTGAACAAACTGCTATTTTCTACGATCTGCCATTGACAACACTAGGCATGTAGGGGTTGCAATGTCATACATGGTGGTTGCAATGAAGGCTGTCTGCTGTTAGATGACTGCAATGAAGGCAGTCTAGGGTTGAGGTGCAGATGCTGAGTTTCCTATGTAGGAACTCTGATAGTAACTTGAATGAAAGGGGAACATTTTCTGACAAATTAATCAAATAATTCCTTTCTTAAAATAAGACTCAATTTATGGTAACTAATAATCTAACCTAGTAACAAAATAATTTCAAATGAATAACAAAACTCAAAAGAAGACAATGTTAGACTGTTATGACAATAAACTTCCTTGAAATTGTCATATCAGCTTTCTTAATATTTTTTACTTTTTACTTGAGTTGTTCTCTTTTCAGTTTTTTTACATATGAAGGTTTAAATTGTACCATCAATGGAAATTTTGATACAATGCATTATATGAGGCGAAATCAGTTTGTGATTCGTTCTGTTAATTTTAAACTACAGCATGCCACATAGTAATTTCTTATATCAGGACACTGAAGTAACGTGTTGGTTTTAGATGTGAAATCTAAACCTGCTATGATATATGCTTCACCTCATTTAAATCCTTATTTTGTGGATGTGAGTGCAGGGAAATTGAAGAAGAATTCATCTATGAACTCCAGAAGTTCCTCTAAAAATGGAGACTCTGATCACATTGCTGCACAAACATTCCCTTTCCGTGAGTTAGCTACTGCTACTAGAAATTTTAGAGCAGAATGTCTTTTGGGCGAGGGAGGCTTTGGCAGAGTATACAAAGGGCATTTGGAAACTATTAATCAGGTGAATATGTTTCTCATTATTATTATTATTATTTTGTTGATGTTGAATAGGAGAAAGTTGCAGGGAAATGAAGTTATACTTCCTTTTTCTATGTTATTCATTGAGTAAATACCCAAAATGGTCGGACTATTTTGGAATACCTCGATTCAAGTGTCAAAAGTCAGGGACCATTTTAGGTATTTACTCGTTATTCAACATTTCTTCCTTATCCATATTGCTTAGTTATGACGGACAGTGTAATAGCTTATGAGTTTTGCCAGCATGGAACAGAACTGTAAACTTGTGCATTTTGAGTTGACAACAGATTTAATCTTTTCTAATGTTGAATGTAGACTGTTGCAATTAAGCAACTTGACCGAAATGGGCTACAAGGGAATAGAGAATTCCTTGTTGAAGTGTTGATGTTAAGTCTTCTTCACCACTCTAACCTCGTCAACCTGATTGGTTATTGTGCTGATGGAGATCAAAGGCTTCTAGTTTATGAATATATGCCATTAGGATCATTGGAAGACCACTTACATGGTATTTTATATTTCAAATTTGCTTGTTACATTATCTTTTCTCTTCTCTAATTTTCGTATTATCTTCTGTTTGTATCGATAATATATGTTTGATCTGCAGATATTTCTCCCAGCAAGAAACGACTCGACTGGAACACGAGAATGAAAATAGCTGCAGGGGCAGCAAAAGGGTTGGAATATCTACACGACAAAGCTAACCCTCCTGTCATATACCGAGATTTAAAGTGCTCAAACATTTTGCTTGGTGAAGGGTATCATCCTAAATTATCTGATTTTGGTTTGGCTAAAGTTGGCCCTGTGGGGGAAAACACCCATGTATCAACAAGGGTTATGGGAACCTACGGATATTGTGCTCCGGAGTATGCAATGACAGGTCAACTGACTCTGAAATCAGATGTTTATAGCTTTGGTGTAGTTCTGCTGGAAATAATTACCGGAAGGAAAGCGATTGACAATTCAAAATGTGCGGCTGAACAGAATCTTGTTGCATGGGTAAGACACTTGTGCTCTTATTTCATCTTATTGCAAATTTCAATAGTAGTCAGCGTTATTCAATAATGGGAGGTAAATAACTGAGTTGGAAATTGTTACTTGCATAACTACTTGAGCTGGAAAACGTGGTAAGAAATCACCATTTTCATTAAAATTAACATATTTTATAGTTTTTGGTCTCTTCTTATAAAAGTAACAAAACAATGTACATAATGAAAGGTGTGCAATTTTTTTATAGATATTTTTGGAGGTTTTATCTTCCTCTTTTTTTTCTTCCCTGAACGATAAATTATGTTCACAGAAGAAATTCCTTTTATTGAAATGTTTTATCAATGAAGCTAGAGGTCAAAGTATTATGTATCCTATAAACTCCGACGAACTTGTTTTGATGTTAAAATTTTAGTAAGTTTGAGATGGATGGCTCGTTTAATTGCAGGCTAGACCCTTGTTTAAAGATCGAAGAAAATTCACACAAATGGCTGATCCAATGCTCCAAGGTCAGTATCCTTCAAGAGGTATATACCAGGCCCTTGCCGTTGCAGCAATGTGCGTTCAGGAGCAGGCAAATATGCGTCCAGTTATAGCTGATGTTGTGACAGCTTTGAGTTACCTTGCTTCACAAAGATATGCGCCCAATACGCAGACAGTACAAAACTCTCGCCTCGGTCCTGGTACTCCTCCTAGAACCAGGAGGGGTATTTGATAGTCTGGTGCAAGTTTCATATCACTCATTATAGACTCCAAGATATATAGGCTTATAGATGTTTAATACTATTTGTGTTATGGTGTTATTCTCTTAGTTCATAGCATAGTTGTTAAATATCTTGCAAAATTTTTGTTTCTTATGGTGCACAGAGTTGATCCGATTTTCATTTGGAGATAAGATAGTATTTCCTCACTTTTCCATAAATTTCTGTTCAAGCTTAAGTTAGTGGATTTCTTTGTCCTGGTTGCTATGTAGTTATGAAGCTCTATGGAAATATAGCTTTTTCTGTTACACAAGAGAGTATGCTGTGTTGTGACACTTCCTTTCATCTTTGGATGTTTATCTGGTTGTGTATGGATTTTTTATGTAACTTGTATTTTTCTTTTATCGTGGATTGCAAGTATCATTGCGTCCGAATGGTTTCGATAATGAAGAGTAGTAATAAGCTTCAAATTGCTTGCGCTCACTTTAGCACATCTATTGCGGCAGTAATAATTTGATAAATAAACTTTCAGTTTGATCTTTCAAATATTTAAATGTAACATCAATTTTCTATATCATATAACATAAAAACTAGTCAAAATAGTATGTGATCAGATTTTATCCTATCATAAAATTGGTTGTCACACCAGTGCTATCATACTAATCCTATAAGGAAATTTTTATTTAACTTTTATCAAATTAATTTACAGAGAACTAACATAGTATTCGGAGGGATAGAAGGGGCGGAGCAGTTGTACCCAAATAAAAGGAAACATTTTTAATCCTCTAAACAAATGCATTTTAGATTTTCTTAAATTTCAACGCTAACTGAATCTAGATCGAACATATGAAGCACAAACTCTTGCAAGGAGACATGACAAGAACATGGATATAGAATAATAATTTCATCCAGTAAAACAATGTGCAGACACGTAACACGATAGATACATCGTAGCAGCAGAACATCTTTTTATCTAGCAGAAACTGTTAGCACCAGCTTTATTATTATAATGGCTATTTTTTCAACTATATTTTGCAAAAAAATCATTGGAACGATGGTATCAGATGCAAAAATATATTTTCTACACCTAATTGATCTATCAACACATCTAACAATTCCATACGTAGGATTTTAGTTTAGTAGAATACAATGGATCATGCAGAGTGTGTGTGCGTGTGTCTGGGAGAGGATAAACAATGAAAATTGGGCCGACTGACACATGAATAGGCAACAACTCAAAAATTGGCAGGAAATAACCGGGTTGTGGGTTTGAGCGGCACTGCCCTGCATGCTCTATCTATCAGGTTCTTCCTTATTGGATTCTTTTCTCGGAGTGACATTGTCATGCAAACTTTCGCTAGATTCCTCAGTGTTAGGTTTGCCCTGTGTCATAGGATGTGAAGTGATAATCTTTACAAGCAATAAAGAATAATAAGCTTCGAGCTGCTGAAAAATTGCAAACACTGAAGGATACTACTAATAGTACATACACTCTTTTAAAGTTAACACTCTTGCTTCACAAATTGATCAATTTCATAAAAATGTGTTGCATTTTTTAAAATAGGCCAATTATAAGTAGAGTGTTAAATAATAATGTGTTGCTGGAACTCTTCATGGACATACTACAAAATTTGGGAATAGCTCCAAAGATTAAATCCCAAATGGACAATTTTTTTTCCTCAAAACATGACGCCGTTCGTTCAAATAACTGTGCAGTGAGTTGAATATTAATGCCAAGGAATTGCCAATTGAACCAGTGTACCGTTCAATGGTGAATTCTTCTAAATTCGATATAGCAACACAAAACTGTAAGCATGTCTCCTTTGCTTGAATATTTGTCAATGGGACATACTTGAAGCACATAGATAAGATCTTACCTTGTTTCTGTCACGCCAGCCAAGTCCAAAACTTAGAAGACCAATCTTCCGTGAAGGGTTTTCTACACGACCGGCCCTACAAAAATACTCCAATGAAAATGGTTTAAAAGAATGTAGTCGATAACAAATCCATCTTACATTACATCATATGCAACACAATTTTGTATTAGCATCCCTTACTCGTAAATCAATGGAAAATAGGTAATGTCAGTCAAAGGACTTAGATGGTAGAAAGCATACTATTAAAGAAATGAAAGGAGAAGTTAATGAGTAACAATCAAACTTGTAAGGACATAAATGGTAGAAAGCAAATTATTGAACAAGTGTGTGTGTAATACTCATTAACAAATCTTTGGATTTCCTGTGACATGAAACTTGTGAAGTAGGTTTATGTAAATTATGAATAAATGTTTAATTGATCACACATACAGAAAATGACAACGTTCTTGAGATATTAAGTTCGAAGAACTTGCAAAGAAGAATCATAACAAGTAGTAACAAACAATTTGGACTGGAAAAGTAATAAAAAAAACAAACAGTTTGGACTAGAAGAGGAAAGTTGCATGTAGAATCTACAAAAACGTGATATCTAAAATAGTTGTACCTTGGAGAAGAATGTGCTTTGGATTGGCCAGATTCATACTGAAGGGTTGCCTCCAACATACTTTCTGCCATGACAACTCGCTTCTGCATCTCAGAAATTGATGCCGTGGCCTTCTCATACTTTTCCTGCATATTTTATCATACTGGAAATAGATATAATCATGTCTAGGAAAAATATTGACAAGCATGTTTCTATATAAGAATTTTACTCTATGGTATACAGTAACAATGACCAGAATCCCCATTATCATTAAGGGGAGAGGTTACCTGGAGCATGTGAACTTCAAGTTTATGAGCTGCAAGGTCTTGCTCCGCTCTTCTGCGGGCATCTTCAGTAATTTTTTGGTCCTGCTCTAGCCGTATTAGGACCTGAGCATGTAGAGGAGTTTAAAATTTTCCATACAACTTACATAGATATTTTTCTCGATTTCTATTTACTTATTTACTTCTGCAAATAAGCTTACAGAAATAGACACTGGAGAAAACAGGTGCACATAGAACCTGCAGCATGGCAGCTTCTTGTTCTTGCTTATCGGTAAGAACTTGTTGTAACACAGATACCTCCTGCTCCAATTGCTCAACCTGCATGATAACAAACATTTTTGTAAACCTTCAAAGTCAAGTTAACAAATAAGAAGTTTGTCGAGAAGAAGAAAGAAATCATTAACATTTTTGTACTTGGATACTGAACTAGCTTTCTAGTAGTTGCCACTTATGGGGTTCAGTAAAAAAGTCCTCTCCACGGATTGAATGATTAAATGATATATATATATAAATCAAGAATATTTTTAATAATATATTTACGGAGTAGAGTAAGCTTAACTAGTTGCCTTGAAAATTACGTTGACATTAATTATCCTTATATTTTTATGTGTATAAAGTAACGATTCTGCTGGGTGCTAACTCACTCAAGCACATTCGAAAAATATTCTGCTTTCCTATTTTTCACATTACTTATACTGAGACGTGCTTCAGGAATGAGTTTAGTATAATGGTCTGTCTTAGATATATAAGCAAAAAAAATAGGTGGTTAAGGTTAGTGTATTGTAATCTTAAAGTTTCAAAGTTTCTCCCTATTCTCTCTGATTCTATAGAAAAATGCAAATTGAGATAATAGTGATTTTATGTCAAGACATTATAAAGGATAAGCACATAAAATATCTCATATTAACAGTCTGACTGACCCAAGTGTATCAGTTAAAAAATTGGCAGACAGGCTTTATCCTCCTATAGCATTGGGTCATACATTGAAAAGGATGTACTGGGGGATCATATACCAGCAGCAATAATTGTTTTTCAGTAACAAACAGCAAGCAAGTTTAGTACAACCAAGTTTAGTACCGTTGGATGGAGTTGGCTATATGGAGCAAGCAATGCCATTGGTCTCTATCACAGACCAAATTTACAATAAATTAATATTTGTTTTAATGGTTTCATCAACCTTTTTTAATCAGATGACTATCTTCCATTTGATCCACTTTTTGCACCACGAAGGATATTTGTAGCAAAATAATGGCAAGGCAGAAAGGACTTCCATTTTTAGAAAGTCAATAAACACTATTAAGATCCCACATTGACTAGAGATATGGCAAATTACAGTCATCATAAGGTTAGGGCAATCTTCACCTCTTGAGCTAGTTTTTATGAATGAGTTAAGCCTAAATCAAATTATAATATTGTATCAGAGCATGTCCTAGATTTGTTATAAGGCCATCCGTATTTGCCCACACTCTACATGTCTAGGTCTAGACATGAAGGGTGTTGTTATTGGGGCACCTACATTTGTCCATACTCTAGATGTCCCATCTTGGTTGTCAAAGGGGGTGTGTTGAGATCCTACATTGACAAGAAATATGGCTAAATTAGTCCTTATAAGGCTTGGAAAATCCTCATCTCTTGAGCTAACTTTTGGGACTGAATTAGGCCCAATCCAAATCTAAGTAACACAAATACCAACAAAGGGATAAAACAGCAAGATCTTTTTCAAATGTTGGATATACCCTTGCACTCAACAGCAGACGATTATCTTCCTTCACCATCTCCATTAGAGCTGTTTCTAGTTCTTCAGATCTGTCCAAGATATGAAACACACATGGAAATGGATAAGATAAAGTTTTCATATTAATAAAGCAACATGGGTAGTGAAAAGGGGAAAGATACATATAGAACATCACTAGTACTAAATGCCAATGCATTGCAAAGATTTATAACACTTGAACTTCCTGAATGGATATAAAGCGAGTAAACAAATTAAAGAATATCCAAATACGGGTCAACAATGCGTGGTAAGTGAGGTTTTAGATAGATTGTTGGTTGAGAACTATTTCCCAACTCAGTATTGGGCTTGATTTGAACCTTATGGGTACAATTTGAATTACTCTATTGGTAGCAGATAGGAGAGTAAACAGGGCTATGCACAAAGCTAGTTGCACTGGGTTGTTAATTCCTTCACAAATTTAATTTTTTTTTCAATATATTCTAGAAACATTTTGCAACTTTAGAAGCAGCAGGCTGAAGAAAAAATCAAGTTGTTTTAAAAGATTGAGAATTAGAATATGAACACCAATAATAAGGACCTGAGTACTGCAGATCTTTTCTCCTCCAGCAATCTGCACAATTCAACTTTCAACCAAACCACCTGTGCAAAAGCTGTTAATAATTGAAAATTTATGAAGAGTTGCACAATAATGGGTTATAATAAAGCAACTATTTATAGGATAAATACTTTCATATGAATGCATGCAAACAGCAATTAAACCAGGAAATTAGACTTTGAAATTATGAATTGTCATGATAGTAATAATACACAATTCAGATTTTGGCCGTTGAGAATATATAATTTGACAAATGAAGTTGTGATTCCATCAGGAATACAGACAACCTACACTTAGGAAGAATAGAATAGATTATATTGGACTAGTTTTGCAGCTACTTACAGTATCCAGTCACGCCAACTATGCACCGAAATAGATAACAAATTAACAATAGTCAACCCCACTACCCCCAAAAATAAAGGTCAATGGATAGACAACTATATATTACATTAGCACACAACTGCATACTTCTCTGGTAAGAATATGGCAATTTCAAATTTTGATTTCATTAAACATGTTTTATCCGTGACATAGTGGTCCTCCATCTTTTTTTGAAAGAAAAAGTAAAAAAATAGCCATTTATTTGTAAATAGCATGCTAAATTGCAAACATTTATATCTCTAAAGTACGTATTTAGTTAACAAAATAGCGTGGACAATCTTCTATAAATTACTAGACAGATAATAGATCCACAACTATTGATTTTATCATATTTTCAAAGTGAATCAAAGAAACACTAAAGAAATGCTGCTTAGAAAATAATTATCTTCATATGGAGCAAGCATTTCTAATAAGTACAATTTTCTGATAGATAATATCCAATTCTGTTTTGAAAGACAAAAATTCGGAAGTATAAAATAAAAAAATAAAACCCACTGAAGATCCAGCACTGCAATTATATATCAGTGCTCTAGTTCCTTTAAAATCTTTTACATGCACCTGAGTCAAATGGTATACCAGTATCACAGGTAGGCAGAGTCATAACATGACAACAACATCTGTAAAAAATGGGAGACTAGAACAATCAAGCATGTTATGAACCAGAGCAAATTACTCAGGCTTGATAGAACATAATTTTAGCATACTAAGGTGGATTTAATATTAATACATCTACTTAAAGTTTAGTTGTAAATATATTTCAATCTAATTGACAAAGATAGCCTCTTTTTTTGCAATTGAGAAGCAAGGTGAATGATGAGGAGGAGAAGCAACCTGTTGCTGGAGATCTGGTAGGGAATCCACTTTGGAATCAATACTGAGGCTATTAAGCAATTCTTCAATATTAGAGGAATGGGACTCCAACTGCACATCCTTATCAGACACCACATCACCTCCGTCATGAGCTTGTTTTTCTTCTACCACTGATCCTGGGTCATGCTTGAAACTATACAATTTAGATGCAAGTCCTTTGGAATCTTTCCAAACTCGTCCTTTCTTTGACCTTTCTTCTATAACATCTAATACAGATGGCCTGTGTTTTTCTCTGAGTTCTTGCAATCTTGCCTCGGTCACAGCTAGGTAGCCCATACAAGCAGTAAAGACAAGTTGGCTGCTATCAAATGTCGAGCCAGCAAGTGATTGCAATAGAGTAATTGCATCACCTGCATCTTTTGTTGTAACTAATGCAGGACCTACAATAACAGATGTATTATTTTAACAATGCAAAGAATAACTTAGTTTGGTTTACTGCTTGTACATACTAGTCAGCACAGATCAGACTTAAAAACAGACAAACACAACTCAATACCATATAATTCCATTAGAGCGAGCGCTGTTCGAAATAGCATAACACGGTTCCCTTCAAATAGCAGCACATCCCAAACTCGAATAACTAAGACGCAGAAACATGTCCAAAGGTAACATATTTAAGAATATGTCAAGTTCAAAAACAATGCTGAATATTGATAAAATAATCATTCCAAAAAAATTTACCACTCTCCCATGGAATCATGTTAACAAAGATTGAAAGAAACCAAGGCCCAGATATCCATGTCACCTGCACTCCCAAGTAATCTAGATGATTAACTGCACCAAAAACATCCATAGAATATAAAAAGCTACCCAAGCTGATTCATAGAGACAATTATAAGAATACTAAATTAAGAGCAAAAATAAATAAATACAAACCAAGTTTAGGAAATCTTTCACGCATCAATTCCTCAAAAACAAGCTGGTCCACCTGACAAATTAAAAGCTTCTGTGAGTCTGACTGGCAAAGAGAATTGTGTCCCTCAATACTATAATTATCAGACATACAAATCGGACTCAAGAGTCAGGATAAATAATGTTTTCCTTTTCATTTTTATTAAAGATGTGAGTTTGATTCACACCTGGGACTCTATCATTTCTTCCGTATAGTAGCCTTCAAAATAATCATCTATAATTCCAACGAATGTCCTGAGTTATCCCAGTACACCAAATCAGATCATATAAACATAAGACAGATTAAACAAAGTATTATAGCAGACCTCTATTCCACAATAACATTTCTGATTCTCCAGAATCTCACCCAAACTTTATTATTTTCATTAATATATAGAGCTCTATTCCACAATATTGTCATTTAAATAAAAAATAAATTGTCTTATTTTATATGTCCTTCTACAATAAGAAAGAAATACCAATTCATTAAAAATTATATACTTTGTTACTTCTTTTGAAACAGTTCTATTGTGTTTTGTGTTAAACAATACCAATATGCAGTCATAAATAGACACATTTTGAAGATTGAGTTTCCCTTATAACCAGTTACCAAAAGACAAAATTGATGGAAGTTCGGTGAAACAACTAATGTATAAGTTGTAAAGTGGACTGACAAGGGTAAATATAAGGCAAGTTTCTTAAAACCTACCAAAAGGCATTTTCTTCTGGCATAAGAAGCAGCAATAAACCAGCAAAGAAGTTCATTGCCTGCATGTATTTCAGTAACGAAATTAAATGACAAAATATGATGACGACGACAAAATTACTACTGCCAACAAAATAGATGCAATCAACAAAATAGTGAAGAATACCACCAGTGAAGAGAATAATAGATGCAATCAACAAAATTACTACTGCCAGTCAAACAAAAAATACAACACACATACAGAGTAACGACTACTGAAATGCAGAAATGGTCATTAATGGTGAGTATATCACACCTCACATTGCCCAGGACAAAAAAAAAATTCAATCAGCTTATGCTCGAGGTTATAAACATTCTATATCATTCTAGCAAACACGTGTTCAAGATTTAAATAATAAGTAAAATAAAAGGAAGATGTATTTTGTCAATCCCAGCGCAATCACGCGCGATCCCGGTGAGGTGGAGGGGTTGACCACGAATCCGGCTATCACCATGACCCGCTATTGGACACGCTCTTGGGCTTTTTCAAAAACACAAGTTTTTTAGTTTTTTATTCTTCATTAAAGAAACCGTTTTCATTTCTTCCTTTGTTTTGTTCTTGCTCTACAGCCGTGTTCTTGCTTTGTCGTTTTCGTTCTTTTCTTGCTCCGCTCAACATCATTTGGTTCCATTTTGCTCTATTCAACATCGTTATGTTCTTACTATGTAGTTTTCGTTCTTTTTGTAAGTTTGTTTTGTCTGCTCTGTTCTCTGTTTTGTTGATTACGATTATTATTAGAACTTGATTTTGATGTTAGATTTTGGTTATTAAGTATGATAAACCCGTTTAATTTTGAGCATTTTGCTATTTTTGTATATTGTCTGAATTTTATGTTTAGTTTCTATATTGTTTTTTGGCCCTCGCAATAGGGGTCATCCTGCTATCTGCAATCTCGCTATCCCATTTTTAGTGTTTGGCACTCTCTGAGACTCACAACACAGAGGAAGGTACTCTTAAAACAACAAACGAACATCAGAATTTAGTAGGAAAAGGTTTGGCAGATCACTAGCAACAATGTTAACGAGCCAGTCTTCAGCTATAGGTTGAAAAGACCTTACTAGTATCAAAATTTACAGCAATTAAGTTGATTTCTTAGGCATCATCTCTGTTTAGGCCTTATTGTCTGTTTATTCATTTAGTCGACTGACTCAACCAGGACCATTGAGTGGTATATTAAAAAATCTTGCCCAACATCCGTGTGCGTTAAAGCATCATTTGATTACTCTTATTTTGCTGAAAAATAGCAAGATATACATAGATCTTACTTATATATTATAATTTGGGTTGGGCCTAACTCAACGCTACATAATTGACTTGTAAGGTGAGAACTGCCCTCACTGATAAACACATGTTCTTATTTTGACAGTCATTTATCATTGTGCTTTTCATTTTCCAGAACATAAGTCTGTTATAAAAAGAAAAATTAGACTGGAAATAGTAAAGCACGAGTTTGCACAAGAAGTAAAGGACGTCTGAAAATTATGGGACACATGAATCCCCAAAAGAGCTTACCAAATTTTACAGTATATTAACATCTACAAAAACATTTTATAGTTCTTGAATGGAAACTTCCAATTTCAGTTATAGGACATAATTTGCAAATCAGATATCAAGTGGCTAGACAAAGAAGAAAATTAGACTTGGTATTTAGCTCTATGTTCAAACAGTAAGTGAAAACAATGAAAGGAACAACTTTTTTACAGTTTTACATGCACAAACACATACACACACATGGAGATTTTCAGTTACATCATCACTAATTAATTTTTCATAATAGGGGGAAATAACCATAGCAGGTTCTGGACATAATAACCAAATTTTCCAATGGAACAGCATATTTATATTTTTCAATCCTTGCAAGAAAAATGGTTGTTTGGAGGGATGGAGATTCTATGAGTGAGTTCTATATGCTTAAACATTTGAAATAATGGATGAATTAGTATTTTCCAAGAAATATTTGTTTACAGTTACCTGACAGTACCCAACAGAGGGGTTATGTCGAGCATATGCTAGCAGTAAACGCCTCAAGGAATTTCTTCCATTTTCGTCCAAAGCAGGGTGACCCGGGAAAGTTCGCGGTATGTCCTGAGAATGGAAAATGCTATTCAGTCTAAGGAGAGAGCCAACTTGCAATTTAAAGCAAAAGATGCAGCACCTACAAATCAAAATAAATTCCAAGGCGCGTGCAGCTAATGACCTTCTCAATCTGCTTTCTCCATTTCCCTGATGCAACAGATGTAACATCCTTGCCTTCAGAATTGTTATTTTCTTGAGCTAACAAATCATCATAATAGCTCTCCACCCGCCGTGTGTTCACACCTACAAAGGCTTGCCAAACCTGTAACAACAATATTGTATTGTAGGGAAGGCTACTGTACTTTTTCCCCAGCAAAAGTGGGAACTTGAATGAAATAGAAAGCATAAATTTTACCTCTCCTCTAAGATCCTTTGGGACTCCTCCCTGAACAAGGGACTGTAGTTCCTTCCATGGAGAGTAAAGTTCAGGCAAGTTTTGATCCATTAAATTATTTTCTGCCCTTGAGCCATTTCCACCATCTAGCTCATTAGTACAGACCTCTCCGTGAATATCGTCCTCAGAAGTCTCTTCTGCAGGTTCTAATTCTTCTATAGATGGAAGGTGGTCATCACTACCATGTATCTTCTCACCTTTCATATTCTTTCCTTTCTTGACACGAGAGCTCAATATTTCATCAATGGCACTAAGAGATGGTCTAATTTCAGCCCAGTGTTGAACCTTACAGGTCTTTCTTTCTTCTGAATGGTGCAGTTCCTTGGCAGAATTATTTGTTGTTGAACAATCAGAAAAAGATTTCTTGCTACTTGAATCATCCCCTTCACTACTCCTTCTCAGACCAGTACCTTCTTTTGTATCGGTTTCCCCTGAAGACGTCCCGCTACTTGAGTCACCTTCTTTGTTAACCCTATTTAGTGTTGTCCCTTCTATTATCTCATTACCTTCAGCAGACTTTCTCCCACTTGAATCATTCCCTTTACTAATTTTGTCAGCAGTTGTTTCATCTACCTCTGCCCCTTCAGAAAAACTCGTGCTACTTAAGTCACCACTATTACTTACCCTATGAGGAATTCCCTCTTCTTTTACCTCATTACTTTCAGCCTTCAATGTTTCTTTATGTTTGTTCTCAGAAGAACTTGCTTGAGATGATTTAGCTACCTGTTCAATGAAACATCTCCATTTATCTGATCTTTCATCTTCCTCTTCCTGATATGGTAAACGCATCAATTTAGGTTACATTGTACTTGTGCTACTTATTAGTATAACCCAGTTCTCAGAATTCTTCAAAACACTAAATTCTTCAAAAAAAATTATTTGACTATTCAGGTAAATTTGTTTCTTGAATCATAAGGGAAAAATAATTAAATTAAATTTCATTTATTTCTCACGCTAATGTAATGCTATATTGCACAAGGATCTTATAGGCAGTTTTTTGCAACTGTTACTATAGCACTGCACACATCATTCTCATCTTTTATGACCGGTCAAGAAACATCTAAAACATGCCTTTTGGGATACATTCTTTAGTGGAGAAGAAAATACACACACTAACTAGCAGGTGGAACAAGTACAAAGGTCATGCTGTAACTTGTTGTTAATGTTGTTTAATCTTGATATTGTTGTTGCAACTAAAAATTATGAGACTATGAGTACAAAATAATCATTTACAGCCAAAGGCTAGCTATTTTTCTACTACTTACCAAAAGCATTTGGGAGGAGGGTTAACAGACTTAGTGATAATTTACCCATTAAAAAAGAACAATGTTCTTTGAAAAATGCTGGACCTTAAAGTGTTATTATTTTTAAATATAATGATAGTATGCAAATGAGTATATTTATGCTCCAAAAAAATGTGTTCAGTCCTACATGTATTTTTGAATTTGTTAATATAGGATTGAAATATCAAACTAGATCACTGGTAACATAAATCCAAATTGAACTACAATGAATAGTTACCTTGTAGATCAAAGAATACTCTCTGTATCTTTGTGCGTATTGAGGCCTTAATGCAAATCCATAAGAATCCCTGTATACATAAACATGCGATTATTGCTCTAATGGAGAAAAAAGAATGACCACAGTATCACTCATTTCCAAAACCAAATACAAACATAAAACACAACACAACACATCTATTCTATACTAATAATAAAGGCAACGCACAAATTTGGTGTAGCCTAATTTTCTAACAACATTACCCTTTCCAGTTTTATATTCCATGCTTAATTACTCAATAACTGTCCCACAATTGTCTCATTTAAAGGATCATTTGCTATTCACATTTCAATTACATATTCACCTAATGAAGATATTCAAACACGGCGCCACAACAAAAATGCAAAATGAATGTCCTAAAGCGAATACACGCATTTTCAGAGCTTTACCATATACATTACCTGGAATCAACCTCCAATGTACGCTTACTCAACAAGGACAACAACATAGTTTAAGAACAGTTACAATTCTACAGCCCATAGCTTTCACTCTGAAAACTAAACTCACAAATGAAAACTCTACCACTACATTTCAGACATCAAAGAGTAACAACATGCAAATTAAACCATGATTCTAATCAACTCTTAAACTAATGAAATTTCAGAAATCGGATTATAAGTTTATGATCAGAATAATAAAAATGGAGTCGATAAGATAAATTTTTGTTTGTGAGAACAGCGAGTGATTGATACGAAGAAACATTCAAAATTAGATTGAAGAAGTAGCGAAATGTTAGGGTTCGATGACGCGTGGAAATGGAAAGAAAGAGAAAAACGAATTATGATGAAAGTGTATTGTACCTGTTTGATTTGAACTTGTGGAGGAGATTGGAAGTGAAATCCTTCATGTTCGGTAGTGTTGGCGGGAAATTGAATGAGAAGAGAAGGATTAGGGATTTTGAGGAGTTAGTTGCGGAGAAGAGGATCAAATGGTAACTGTAACTGAATGATTCTGAGTCTTCTTCTTCGTTTCTCTGTCTATAGTACCATCCAATTCGAATCCACGTCGCATGCTACTCAACTTTTCGAACCTCCTTTCTCTAGTTTTGATCAATGGTATGTCGTCACGTGTCGCTATGTGACAATCACCATATATTAATAATTAATAATAATAATTAACAATATTAAATTAAATCATTTTTTTAAATATTTTTATTTATAATAATATTAGTATTATTAATTATTGTTAATATTAAAGTTCATAAAAAATGGTATTATAATATTATTTTTATGAAATATTAAGCTAAATACTACCTTTAGTCACCTAACTTAAGTACTTTATCTTTTTTTCTCGCAATTTGGTCATTTATTTTAATTTTAAGTGACAATTTAATTTTTTATGTTTTAAAATATTAATAATGTTATCCTTTTTTTTACAAAAATTCATCAAAATTTTCAAATAAAACTCATAAATTTAGTTATATTCTTTAATATAAAATAAATTTTATCAAATTTGTAGATCAAATTTTCAAATAAATTCATATTTGTCATTCTTTATTTGATGTTGTTAGAGATGAAAATATGAGTTTATTTAAAGATTTATGTTATGAATTTGATGAAATTACATTATATTGAGATGATAATTAATTTTATGGATTTTGATTGAAATTTTTGATGAATTTTTTGAAATTTTAAAAATAAAGATAACATTGTTGACATTTTAAAATATAAAAGATTAAATTATTATTTAAAATTAAAATAAATAATTAAATCAGAAAATAAATAAATAAATAAATAAAAGATTACATGTGATATTTAATCTAATTTTTAATATACGACACCTATAAATCTATATTTTTAATTTTGTTATTTGTATTTAAAATTATTTTTTTCTCTCTTTAAATAATAAAGAAAATATATTAGTTGGTTGTATTTTAATATTATATCCTGTGTATCATATTAACTTTTTGGACATATATCGTTAGTTATTTCATTGTTATAAATATTTTATGTTAGATAGTATAACTTTTTTAGTCCTTAAATTTTTTCTATTACTGTTTGAATTTTAGTTATTTTGAGAATGAGCTTTTTCTCATGCTCGGCGGGAAGGGATTCTAATCGAGATTAATTAGCTAAACTTAGTGTTTCTATGCATGATGTCTCAATCTTATTAATTTTTGCCCTGCAAATCTTTCTAACTTCATCGTGGCTGATGCTATGGGGTTTTATTGGGATGTTCATTTTCTTCAACTTTTTGTTCATTTTATTTTTAAATTAATTTTTTTAACAAAAAAAATATATTGATCTTTCAATATTTTTATCAATATTTGAATAGGTTTTTATCAAACAACATACTTATCATATTGGTAGTTTGATGATTAATGAGATTGAGTGACTCGTCTTAAAAATTGAATTTTTATACTTAGAATTTTAAGTCAAACGATCGAGCTCGGGTAATTGTAAGTCTATTTTTTTTCAAGTCCGATCACTCAAACTCATATATTTCCAAATTAGTAAATTAGTGTGATTTATGACATGGTATAACATTCTTGCGCATCAAATTAGTCTATTTGAGTGTTTCAAGTTTGATCAATTCAACTAATTTTTTCTCGAATGTAAACCCAATTATCTATTGGAAATGATTTATTCAAAGAAGTCAAAAAGTTTCAAAATTGGTCAAGAATATCCCTTATAAATGTATGTATGGTCTCAAGTTTAAAGGTAGATGTGCAAAAGTCAATATCTATGCCTTCCTCAAATGTCCATGGTGCTAAAAGTCTTCATGTCTGAGTCTAGTGTTCCTTCAGCTCATACGTATCGGTTAGGAAAATATATGGTGTTTCTTATGCTCAAGACATTTTCTATTACAATACATTGACTTGCTGATAGTTGTCTAGTTTTCATGTGACATGACACTATATTTCACTTTTATGCATCATCTTGTATTGCTCTCTATCAAGCTTATGTCTTAAATTTGCAATTCCATTTATCAATAATTACATCTCATTCCGCTCACACCGTCACAAAAAACTTATTTCTGACAATTAAATAGTACTTCAATTATTCCCATTCTTGGATACTTTGAACACATTTAATTTAAATTGAGAATAATAAAGTGTCGTATGTTTAGTGTTTGTATTTGATTTTAATTTTACGATTGAGTGCTACATTTGGTTTTGAGGTGGTGAAAGTTAAAAAGGGTATTTAACAAAAAAAAAAATTAGAGAGATACATTGTAAGTCTAAATGAAATAAGTAGAATCGATTTGAATGTTTTAACATAACATCATCAAATTAATATAATTGATGTTATGCAATATTTATTTTTCAATTAATTTAATATTATTGAGACTATTTAATTTAAAAAAGATATATATATATATTTTAAAAATATTAAAATATGATTTTATTAAATAAACTTTTTTTGAGTGACCTCTTAATATAATATAAATTTTATTTTTCATATAGATCTAAATTGATGGTTTTAGTGATTTTAATGTGAGATCGGCCCTAGTCTTACTTCTGCCAAACTCAATTCCACAACGCAGAGTCTACGTACAACCATAAAATTTCTTAGACCTTTTTATTCATATTTTATTTAATGTCTGCTTTTGATTTATTATTTTATAGTAGCTTGTGATTTTTGTAAAGTTCAAAAGAAAAAACATCGTATCTTGATTTCCAAAGTATTAGAACAAAACTTAAGAGGATCAAAGTTTATATACGGAGGAATGACCAATTTAACATTCTCATATTACAAATAAAGAACTTTTATAATAACTCTTGGTACATAAACATTATTACAACACCAAACAAACAAGCTGGAAAATGAAACATAACAATGACATCAACTATAACACACCAATATTTTGATTGAAGATACATCCCACTAATACAAACAATGCTTTATTGGAATATCTCTGAGGAAGGTTGCTTCAATTCAACTTTCACTGCTGAGGCTACACAATAGAAACCAGGTAGCAAAAAGAAACAGTCAGAATCCAATCACAATTCTTCAAAATCAATTGCGAGATATTCATAACGAAGATAGTACCAGAAAACGTGTCTTGAAAAGATCAACTATTTCCTGAGGATTCACTCTTGTCTGTGTATAAGCATCAATCTTGTTCAGCTCCTACAAAAGAAACATTTTCATTCACAAATGAATCTCTCTTATGTCTGAAGAGTTGGTAATACTACTTCTTTTCAAATGCATGAGATTGAGGACCGAAGTTTAAATGAAACAATCTTATCCGTCAATACTTGCTAAACTAATGGAGAAATTTTCTTTTAGTTACGATTGAAGATTATGGTGAATACATACAAATGAAAGCAAAGTAGTACAATTATCATAATCAAGGTAAGAAATTCTACACTAGTGGTTGTTAAAGTGTACCTCAATCCATGTTCCAAGTTTAGGCCTTCCTTCTGTGATGTCGTGCTTGAACACCTCAGCAAAGACAACATGGAATCTTTCAACAAACGGAATATAGGCAATATCCACCTGATCACCACGAGCATTTATAAATTACATGAAGAAAAAGCTAAAGTCACTGATATTATCTGATGCATCATGAAGAACATTATAGCAATATGCTTAAAAGGCGTCAAATTTAAAAGGAAAATGAAAATTTCAACAACCATTGATTTGATTTAAACTCACCAAACTGAATTGACCAAGCAAGAATGGCCCATCATCAAATTTACCAAGAGAATTCTCCAAGAATTCAAAAGCAGGACCTGATTCAAAATAACCAATTTAAAGTTCTATTTTATATTTGATTAAAAAAAATACTTTCCTCCATTTATAAACTTAATCATCTTACTGGATTGTTGCACAGCATCCCCTTTTAACGAAACAAACAGGTCTTTGACGAATGTATCAACATGGGATAACAACTTCTCACCGTACTCCTGCCTGGCCGGATCCTACAAAAATTTATACCTAAAATCAATTTTATTTTATTTTTTAAAAAGGTTTCAGGCACAACATAAAGTTAAGGTTCTGATGTTTCTGCAACTACAACGCGATCACAATTGACAGTGGTCTCATCAGCCTCAGCCTTAATTGATCTCACACATATCAATCATCGCAATACAACACCACAATTTAAAACATTTGCTTAACATTATTAGTTCTTTCTAACCTATATAGCACTAACACTTCAGATTAAAGACATGTCATGAATCTATGTCAATGTCAAACATCGACACGTGTTTACATTCAAACATATCGTTGTCACTATCAAGATGAGAGGCAATGATGGAGAAAAAGAGAAGTAATATGCAATTCTTACATTGGGAAGAAGAGGAGTCCCTTCAAAGTTAGCATCTACATATTTGATCAAATCAAGACTTTCTCCCAATATCTTGCCATTGTGCTCCAAAGATGGCACCTATTAGTATTAGTATAAGAAAGAGAAAAATTAGGTCAGTCCAATTTATTTAATATTTTATAATAATAATAATTTAGTTATAATAAGAAAATGACAAACCTTATTTTCAGGATATACTTTTTCCTTATACCAAGCAGGCCTATTTTGAAGGTCAATAGGAACCAATTTGATCTTCTCTTGTAGCCCCTGCAATTCAACCAACAGAATTAAAAAAAATAATAATAATAAAAATAGAAAAGTGGATTAAATAGGATAGAAGACGAAGAAATCACCTTGTAGTTCCTAGTGATCCATACACGTTGTGCAAAAGGGCAACTATAACTGGTATACAACCTTAAAAAATGAATGAATTAATTAATAATTAGCGCGTGCGAAATTTAAAGCAAAAGCATAGAAAGATAGAAATGAAGGTGAAATTAGGAGTGGAAGAATGAAGAAACCTGGTGGTTCCATCGAAAAGAGGTGGTTGTTCGGAAGTTGAAGTCAAGGGGGGAGCACGAACATGTTGAGCGCCGCTATTAATTAGTTAGAAAGAGAGAAGAAGATTGTTAGTTAGTTAGTTAGAGAAAAAGAAATGTGTTGAAGCAAAAAGAAGAGAATTGAGAAAATGAAGAGGTTTGTTTCATACATAGTGGCCATTGATTTAATTTGATTTGGTAATTTTATATATGAATTGGAAAATTGATTGATCGATAGATAGTATTTTGATTGATAGTATTATGTATTTATAGAGTTGGAGTTGGATGTGGTGTTGTCAGCGATGACGGTGGTTTGTGTTACTCTAGTCTTGGAAAATAGTACCACATTTGAAATTAATCGTGGGAACAGCGCATCGCATTTGTTGAAAATACTATTTCAATTATCTATTGCAACTTTTGATTTCACTCTTTTTTTTTTTTTTTTTTTTTTTTTTTTTTTTTTTTTATAGTTGAGCAGACGATTTGAGAACCAATGTTATCTTTGATATTATTATTCGTCTGTTTTATACCACATTTAGCAATTTTTCATCTCATTCATAGCTTTGTAATTATAATAACAAATTGATGTTACATTGAACTTAAAAATGAAAAAATAAATATCAATATTTTAATACAAATACGATAAATAAAAAATAATTGATTGAATATATTTCATTAAATCATATTCCAATTTAACTGATTTCTTCATATATATTATACATAATAATATTGAAATGTATATAGCATTACTATAGTATTTTCATTTTTAAAGTTGATATTATTTGTAATTAATCAATTCAATTGACTGATCTGTAAAGGTATAAAAATGATTGATAAGTTGGCTAAAAAACTGATTAATTATTATTGATACATCGGGAAACCAAAGAAAAGGTTCAAAAGTGGATTTTTTTTTTCTTTTAAAAAAAAGTCTAGTTATCACACATTGTTGGTATAAGTATTTTTTTTAGTTATCACACATTTTACATGAGTCTATTATATATTACATTATTTAAAACACATATTATATTTTAGTTAAAAAATTTAAATAAAAAATTTAAATTATTAATTTTTAAAATAAAAAGACCAATTTTATAAATTAATAAAAATAGAGGGATTAAAATTGTAATTAAATTATTTTAAAAAAAATTGAGGCTAAATAATTCAAAATTTATTATTTAAAAATAAATATCTTTTTAGTAAAAAGAATATAT
>JBBPBS010000968.1:13316262-13327961 GCA_037974835.1 Cicer judaicum
TAATTCTAAATTATTAATACCTGTAAATTAAATTTAAATTTCTAATTTATTTTTATTAACTAATGTCATCGAAACATACAATAAAATGTAGTTTAATTTTACTAATTCTATTAAAACATATAATAAATAGTTATTTTGCTTTAAAAAATTCAATAAATTTTCAAAGGAAGCTAGAATAAGTTTCTTAACATTTATTGTGAAACAATGGTACAAAAATATATGAATGAAATTTCCATATCACTACTACGCAATGGTGTAAAAAGAAGCAAAACATCACACCATTTTCAAAAGCAAAATTATGCTTTGTTGTGAGAGTTTGATCTGATGATGGCATAGAATGAACACAGACGGTCTTCTCCAAATCTGATTGAGCAGTCTTTTCTTTTTCTATATCCTGGAAAAAAACAAAGTGCTTGATTTAAGAATTTGAAAAACAATATTCCCCATGGTTCTAATAAGACATGACTTCATTTAGAAATTGCAGAACATGGGCCTCAACAACATTAATTTGAGACAAGGTTTGAGATAAGCTCTCTTTCCTCGACAGTGGTAAGCTTTAGCCTCATCTTCCAGTAAAAATTTTAAAATGAAAATAAAAAAGTATTCTAGAGACCTGAAGTTGGGAGAGATCTTTCAACTTCAGGTCTTTTGGCATTTGTTTCATGTTGTGAGGTGAATTCTAGTCTAGAATAGATCCCAGGCAGGAGAACATAAAACAGAAGGAAAAGCAATTCTCGGACATATATTTATTACCTGCATGGCTTCAATTTACCTTAAAAGAGGCTTTGTGGATTCTACAACTTGTTTAATCAGTTCTTCACACCGTCTTTCACTTGCCTTAGGAGAAAATGTTTACCACAAACAATAACGATATTAACATGGGAAGAAACTATAAATTGTGACTTGCTTCCTAGGTTTCTGCAATAAAACATCCCCGCGGAACAAGCTTTAGTTCCTATACATTAATGAACAACAAACAACCTCCTAACAAGTTATTATAAATCCATCTCATCATTGACACTAAGATGCATCCACTGTCAATAGGAGAAAATTGGACACAAGTTAGAATAATTGCATGTTATAAAATTTTATTCTGTTTATATTATATTAAATGTAATGAAAGATCAAACCTTAGTAATTTGAAGTGCAAGAAATTGCATACATTCAAACTTAAGAAAAAAAATAAATCTGAGACAACTTTATTTGGTTTTGGTAAATGTTAATAAACAGATTATGAACTCACCAATTGATTCATTTCTATGATAGTGAATTGATAATGCTGCAATAACACCAAACATCAAATATTTGATAAAAAATATTGACATGTCCATGATTAAAAGTAAAAACACAATACAATATCCTTTGTTTTGTTTATAAACAATGAAATTACATAAGGATACCTGATTTAGAGAGGCAGAATAGGGAGGTAAAGAATTAGGATCCAAATTGGCTTGAATCTTGAATTTGAAAGGGCAAGCAATATCAGAGGCAGTAGGCACATCCATATTCCTTTGCTCAAGTGTGACAGAATTGAGCATTGATCCTTCATTAGTCAGAGCATCATGAAACTCCCAGTCGTGGGAGATGGCATGGCCTAAAAAAACACATAAAAAACAACTATTTAAATAAAATAAAAATCAATCTTTTTTTCTTCAATTTTTGAGTATGACATGATTGAATCACCATTTTAATTCTCGAAATTTGTAAGAGTCGAACAATTGGGTCTCAATATTTACGACATAGCCAATTAATAATTAAAACTAAAGATAATTAATCAATTTAGTCGAATCAATTATGATGATTTAGATTGTAAAATAAAAATCAACGAAAATCTCTATATTTACGAAACGATAAATTAGTCACTAAAATTAAAATCCTAAGTCAATTTAGTCTAACCAAATCTCATGAATTCGGATTGCAAAATAGAGATTAATGAAAACTTAAAGACAATTTTCATAAATTTGAATGACTAAATTAACTGGTGCAATTACAACAAGAAAAATAACAATGAAGTCATGTGATATTGTCTATATATGGATATAGAGGCACGAGATTTCCAAAATGGGTTGGAGATCCTTCCTACCGAAATTTGACTGATTTGTCTCTATTTGATTGCCATAATTGTTGTATTCTTCCACCACTTGGACAATTATGCTGTCTCAAGGACATGAGGATCAGGAGTATGAGTATGTTGGAGACTATTAGATCTGAATACGGTGATTCCTTTTCAGGGATTCTCTTTCCCTCCCTTGAACGTCTTGAGTTTCATAACATGCCATGTTGGGAAGTGTGGCATCATCCCCATCACTCAAATGCTTATTTTCCTGTACTCAAGTCTCTTGTGATTTTTAATTGTCCCTTATTGCGGGGAGATTTGCCATCTCATCTTCCTACTTTGGAAACAATTTATATTTTACAATGCAGCCAACTTGCTTCGTCTCTCTCATGTGCTCCTGCCATCCGCATCATAAAGATATATGGAAGCAATAAAGTAGCATTCAGAGAGCCACCCCTTTCATTGGAAGAGATCCTAATTGATGGAAGAGAGTCAACAGAGTCCTTCTTTGAAATCATTGCCATCACCCAACTGATTTCCCTGAAAATTGTAACCATCAGTAATTGTTCGTCTGCGTTATCGTTTCCTGGAGATTGTTTACCCGCATCCTTAAATAGTTTGTCCATCACAAATTGTAAAAATCTAGATTTCCCAAAGCAAAAGCAGCAGCAGGAGTCACTTCAATGGTTGTATATAAAGAGTAGTTGTGATTCTCTGACAACCCTCACACTAGAGACGTTTCCCAACCTCAGTAGTCTCGAAGTCAACCAGTGTGAAAATCTAGAATGTGTTTCTACTTCGAAGACTCTTCAAAATTTTAACAAATTTGTCATTTACAAGTGCCCCAAATTAGTTTCATTTGCAAGGGATGGATTGGCTGCGCCCAACTTGAGATCATTGGTTGTCTACAGTTGTGTTAATTTAAAGTCATTGCCTTGTCACGCAAATACTCTTCTCCCCAAGTTAGAATGGGTGAGTATAGAAGATTGCCCAGAAATGGAGACGTTTTGTGAAGGTGGTATGCCGCCTAGCTTGAGAAGACTTATTATAAATAAATGTGAGAAGTTAATGAGGAGCCCATCTCTAAGTTTGATGGACATGCTCAACCATCTTACAATTGGTCGTTGTGATGGTGTGGAGTCCTTCCCCAATAAGGATTTTGCATTGCTGCCTCCCTCCCTTACCTCTCTAACGCTAAGCAGAATGTCAAGTTTGCACACGTTGGACTGCACAGAGCTTCTCCACCTCACGTCCCTCCAACAATTAGCAATTGAATATTGTTACGAGCTGGAGAATATGGCGGGAGAAAAGCTGCCTGCTACTCTAACAAAACTTCAAATCATTCACTGTCCACTGCTGGAAGAACGGTGCCGCATGAAACACCCGCAAGTTTGGCCCAAAATTTCCCACATCCAAAGCTTTCGGTTTAGGATTTAGAAAGCTTCAACTTGGATTTTCAACTGGTAATTGTTTTGCCCTGCCTCTCGTAAATGCCACTTGCCCAATTTTATTTATTTTCCACACCAATTTTTTAGTTTAGGATTTGCAATAGAAAAAAATAGAGAGGTGTATGAATTTGAATGTATCCTACACAATCACTTTCACATAATAAAAGATATTGCTTTTGAGTTATAAGTGTATGATTTTTAAAATGTATTCTACATAATTACTTTCAAAAATGACTTGTAATTTATCATTTTGTGTAACAAAGATACCATAATATTTTACATACAATTATGATGCTCCAATTATCTTAACAAGAAGCAGAGGTTGCCACATAGCAAGCAGTTTCGGTAAATGTTTTACTCATTTGATTCTTTATTATTCTATTTTTTTTTATTTAATAGATATGTATTTCAGTTTCTTAGACAAAGCAGCAATCAAAGATTTAGAAAGTAGCAATGGAATGACAAAGAAGGGAAAATGGTATAATTCCACCTTAACAGATGTAGAAGAGGTAAAATTAATATTAAGAATGTTACCTATTTGGGCCACAAACATAATGTTTTGGACCGACCATGCTCAAATGACAACATTCTCAGTGTCACAAGCAACAACAATGGATTCTCACATTGGAAAAACATTTCAAATACCATCAGCATCAATGACTATTTTTATATTTGGAACGGTTCTAATAATAATTCCTTTCTACAATCAATTCATTAGACCGGTTGCAAAAAAAGTACTTAAAAACTCATATGGATTAACCCCTTTGCAACAAATTGGTATTGCTTTAGTCTTCGCTACATTGTCTATGATAGCAGCGGCACTTGTAGAAATAAAGCGTTTGAGATTTGCAAAATCACATGGTTTTGTAAATGATCCAACGGCTAAGATGCCTTTGAGTATATTTTGGTTGGTGCCACAATTCTTGTTGGTGGGACTTGGAGAGGCATTTATGTATGTAGGACAATTAGACTTTTTCCTTAGAGAATGTCCTAAAGGGATGAAATCTATGAGTACTGGATTGTTCTTGAGCACACTCTCTTTAGGATTTTTCTTTAGCTCAATACTAGTGAATATAGTGGAAAGTTTGACGGGTTCGAATAAGCCATGGATTGCAACGTCTAATCTTAATCAAGGGAGGCTCTATGACTTTTATTGGTTGTTGGCTATATTAAGTACTATAAATTTTCTCATATATTTGGTTTGTTCTAAGCTATATGTCTACAAGGAAAATAGACTTGTTCAGATTTCTCATGGAATTGGAAGTGTTAATGGTAATACATGATTTGAAAGTTATACAATTTTATTATATTTTCAGATAAGCAAATAATTGTATTGATTTTCTTACTAAAATGGGTTTGTATCACTCTTTACATTTTTTTTAGAAGTTATCTTATTTATTTAGTATTTTATTGTAAAAATATTGTATCGAACTAAGTTCTCTCTCTACTTCTAGTTAATTAAATTATACTCTTCCTTAATTAGCCAAATATATTTTTTGTATAGAAACAACTCATCTCTATCTTATTCTTGAATCACTTGTCATACCCTCACAAGCAATGTGAAATTCTAAGGAAGCCCTTTTTTTACACTTAGTTGCTGTACATAATTTTTAGATTTAAATATACTTGAAAACAATAATTTTTTTGAGATATCTAAAACTATTGTATATTAGGCAGGCTCAATAAATGGGGTGGGAGATTTCTTCTAACATGTAAGGGTGTCAATCAAGATTGAAGGGCTATGGGTATAAGCTAATAATAACCTACATAAATTTTGTGTAGATTAGATTATAAAAGTCTACTTACAGAATGAAGATACAAAGCTCTAAACTATTGGTTGCAAAGAACATTTTTTCCAACAACTACCTTTAATTTTCTCACTCCACCTACAAAAAGAGGCTTTTATTTTTATTATTATACCACTAAAATAAAAATTAAATACCATAATTCCACTATTTTCAAATTATACACTATAGTACCACTAATTTTAAATCCAGAGAAGGCTCCAGAGCAGCAAGCTCTATCCCAGAGGAGTAGACTCGGCTCGGGTCCAGACCAGCATGCTCGGGTCCGGACCTACAGGCTCAGGTCCAGACCTGCATGCTCGGGTCCAGACCTGCAGGCTCGGGTCCAGATCTGTAGGCTCAGGTCCAGACCTGCATGCTCGGGTCCAGACCTGCATGCTCGGGTCCAGACCTGCAGGCTCGAGTCCTGAGCAGCAGGCTCGGGTCCAAACCTACAGGCTCGGGTCCAGACCTGCAGACTCGGGTCCAGACCTGCAGGCTTGGGTCCAGACCAACAGGCTCGGCACTAGAGTAGTAGGCTCGGGTTCAGAGCAGTAGACTCGGGTCCAGAGCAGCAGGCTCCGCACCAGAGCAGCAGGTTTGTGTGTTTTCAATGTAATATGTTGCACTAATGTTGAACTTAAAAAAGAGTGAGACACTTGACTTATGATCTATTTGGATTGACTTTTTTTGAACTTATCTATTGGCATAAACATTTATGAGACTGTTTGGCTGAGATTATCTCTATTATATTGACAATGCAATAATACTTAAAAATAATAATTTAATAAAATAATATTTTTTTAGTTTATATTTTTAAATATATATAAAATAATAAAATAATTTAATTAGTTTAGAACATATATTTTACTATCATGTTATAGTCATAATATGTACAAGAACTATAAGTTTAACCAATCTTCATCTTATGATATTAGTTATCTCTAATTTAAATAATTGTTGTCATTCGTTGAGAGGGAATTACATAAATTACCTGAATTTTTATAATATTTATATCGATATTTATGAGTGATTATTCAGTTTTTTTATTGAATTTAATGATTAATAATATAAATTATTACTATTGATAAATGACTAATAATATTATAAAATAATTTATAAATTTATTATAAAATAACTTATAAAATAATTTGATAATAATATAAATTATAAATTATTATCAAATTGTAAAATAATTTATAAATTATAAATAATTGTAAAATAATTTTATAATTTATAAATTTATTATAAAATAATATTATCAAATAGATTTTGAAGATATTAAAGAAATTGTGGAAGAAAGATGAAAAATAGAGTAGCATTGAAGGAGATTAGGTATTGAGAGCATGATTAAGAGGGGGAGAAAGGAGGAGAGGTCCACATCAACTGCATTTGAGGGTGACACTACAAAAAAATTGACGTATCGTGACACGCAAAATGTGTCACTAAAAGTTATAAACTGTAGGTAAAGGTCAATAATACATTGAGTGACACTCAAATTTAGTGTCAACTTTAAGGGGGCGTCTGCTACACTTTGAAGACTGTCACTACATTCTCTGAGGAGTGTCACAATATGTTTTTTTATTTCTACCTACAATAATGACTGTCACTAAAACATAGAAAAATGTAAATAAAAATTTAATCTATTCCTACAGTATTGTCTGTCACTAAAACCTATTATTATTTATTAAATTAAATTTATTTTATCTCCCTATTAATTTTAATTCTAAATTATTAATACCTGTAAATTAAATTTAAATTTCTAATTTATTTTTATTAACTAATGTCATCGAAACATACAATAAAATGTAGTTTAATTTTACTAATTCTATTAAAACATATAATAAATAGTTATTTTGCTTTAAAAAATTCAATAAATTTTCAAAGGAAGCTAGAATAAGTTTCTTAACATTTATTGTGAAACAATGGTACAAAAATATATGAATGAAATTTCCATATCACTACTACGCAATGGTGTAAAAAGAAGCAAAACATCACACCATTTTCAAAAGCAAAATTATGCTTTGTTGTGAGAGTTTGATCTGATGATGGCATAGAATGAACACAGACGGTCTTCTCCAAATCTGATTGAGCAGTCTTTTCTTTTTCTATATCCTGGAAAAAAACAAAGTGCTTGATTTAAGAATTTGAAAAACAATATTCCCCATGGTTCTAATAAGACATGACTTCATTTAGAAATTGCAGAACATGGGCCTCAACAACATTAATTTGAGACAAGGTTTGAGATAAGCTCTCTTTCCTCGACAGTGGTAAGCTTTAGCCTCATCTTCCAGTAAAAATTTTAAAATGAAAATAAAAAAGTATTCTAGAGACCTGAAGTTGGGAGAGATCTTTCAACTTCAGGTCTTTTGGCATTTGTTTCATGTTGTGAGGTGAATTCTAGTCTAGAATAGATCCCAGGCAGGAGAACATAAAACAGAAGGAAAAGCAATTCTCGGACATATATTTATTACCTGCATGGCTTCAATTTACCTTAAAAGAGGCTTTGTGGATTCTACAACTTGTTTAATCAGTTCTTCACACCGTCTTTCACTTGCCTTAGGAGAAAATGTTTACCACAAACAATAACGATATTAACATGGGAAGAAACTATAAATTGTGACTTGCTTCCTAGGTTTCTGCAATAAAACATCCCCGCGGAACAAGCTTTAGTTCCTATACATTAATGAACAACAAACAACCTCCTAACAAGTTATTATAAATCCATCTCATCATTGACACTAAGATGCATCCACTGTCAATAGGAGAAAATTGGACACAAGTTAGAATAATTGCATGTTATAAAATTTTATTCTGTTTATATTATATTAAATGTAATGAAAGATCAAACCTTAGTAATTTGAAGTGCAAGAAATTGCATACATTCAAACTTAAGAAAAAAAATAAATCTGAGACAACTTTATTTGGTTTTGGTAAATGTTAATAAACAGATTATGAACTCACCAATTGATTCATTTCTATGATAGTGAATTGATAATGCTGCAATAACACCAAACATCAAATATTTGATAAAAAATATTGACATGTCCATGATTAAAAGTAAAAACACAATACAATATCCTTTGTTTTGTTTATAAACAATGAAATTACATAAGGATACCTGATTTAGAGAGGCAGAATAGGGAGGTAAAGAATTAGGATCCAAATTGGCTTGAATCTTGAATTTGAAAGGGCAAGCAATATCAGAGGCAGTAGGCACATCCATATTCCTTTGCTCAAGTGTGACAGAATTGAGCATTGATCCTTCATTAGTCAGAGCATCATGAAACTCCCAGTCGTGGGAGATGGCATGGCCTAAAAAAACACATAAAAAACAACTATTTAAATAAAATAAAAATCAATCTTTTTTTCTTCAATTTTTGAGTATGACATGATTGAATCACCATTTTAATTCTCGAAATTTGTAAGAGTCGAACAATTGGGTCTCAATATTTACGACATAGCCAATTAATAATTAAAACTAAAGATAATTAATCAATTTAGTCGAATCAATTATGATGATTTAGATTGTAAAATAAAAATCAACGAAAATCTCTATATTTACGAAACGATAAATTAGTCACTAAAATTAAAATCCTAAGTCAATTTAGTCTAACCAAATCTCATGAATTCGGATTGCAAAATAGAGATTAATGAAAACTTAAAGACAATTTTCATAAATTTGAATGACTAAATTAACTGGTGCAATTACAACAAGAAAAATAACAATGAAGTCATGTGATATTGTCTATATATGGATATAGAGGCACGAGATTTCCAAAATGGGTTGGAGATCCTTCCTACCGAAATTTGACTGATTTGTCTCTATTTGATTGCCATAATTGTTGTATTCTTCCACCACTTGGACAATTATGCTGTCTCAAGGACATGAGGATCAGGAGTATGAGTATGTTGGAGACTATTAGATCTGAATACGGTGATTCCTTTTCAGGGATTCTCTTTCCCTCCCTTGAACGTCTTGAGTTTCATAACATGCCATGTTGGGAAGTGTGGCATCATCCCCATCACTCAAATGCTTATTTTCCTGTACTCAAGTCTCTTGTGATTTTTAATTGTCCCTTATTGCGGGGAGATTTGCCATCTCATCTTCCTACTTTGGAAACAATTTATATTTTACAATGCAGCCAACTTGCTTCGTCTCTCTCATGTGCTCCTGCCATCCGCATCATAAAGATATATGGAAGCAATAAAGTAGCATTCAGAGAGCCACCCCTTTCATTGGAAGAGATCCTAATTGATGGAAGAGAGTCAACAGAGTCCTTCTTTGAAATCATTGCCATCACCCAACTGATTTCCCTGAAAATTGTAACCATCAGTAATTGTTCGTCTGCGTTATCGTTTCCTGGAGATTGTTTACCCGCATCCTTAAATAGTTTGTCCATCACAAATTGTAAAAATCTAGATTTCCCAAAGCAAAAGCAGCAGCAGGAGTCACTTCAATGGTTGTATATAAAGAGTAGTTGTGATTCTCTGACAACCCTCACACTAGAGACGTTTCCCAACCTCAGTAGTCTCGAAGTCAACCAGTGTGAAAATCTAGAATGTGTTTCTACTTCGAAGACTCTTCAAAATTTTAACAAATTTGTCATTTACAAGTGCCCCAAATTAGTTTCATTTGCAAGGGATGGATTGGCTGCGCCCAACTTGAGATCATTGGTTGTCTACAGTTGTGTTAATTTAAAGTCATTGCCTTGTCACGCAAATACTCTTCTCCCCAAGTTAGAATGGGTGAGTATAGAAGATTGCCCAGAAATGGAGACGTTTTGTGAAGGTGGTATGCCGCCTAGCTTGAGAAGACTTATTATAAATAAATGTGAGAAGTTAATGAGGAGCCCATCTCTAAGTTTGATGGACATGCTCAACCATCTTACAATTGGTCGTTGTGATGGTGTGGAGTCCTTCCCCAATAAGGATTTTGCATTGCTGCCTCCCTCCCTTACCTCTCTAACGCTAAGCAGAATGTCAAGTTTGCACACGTTGGACTGCACAGAGCTTCTCCACCTCACGTCCCTCCAACAATTAGCAATTGAATATTGTTACGAGCTGGAGAATATGGCGGGAGAAAAGCTGCCTGCTACTCTAACAAAACTTCAAATCATTCACTGTCCACTGCTGGAAGAACGGTGCCGCATGAAACACCCGCAAGTTTGGCCCAAAATTTCCCACATCCAAAGCTTTCGGTTTAGGATTTAGAAAGCTTCAACTTGGATTTTCAACTGGTAATTGTTTTGCCCTGCCTCTCGTAAATGCCACTTGCCCAATTTTATTTATTTTCCACACCAATTTTTTAGTTTAGGATTTGCAATAGAAAAAAATAGAGAGGTGTATGAATTTGAATGTATCCTACACAATCACTTTCACATAATAAAAGATATTGCTTTTGAGTTATAAGTGTATGATTTTTAAAATGTATTCTACATAATTACTTTCAAAAATGACTTGTAATTTATCATTTTGTGTAACAAAGATACCATAATATTTTACATACAATTATGATGCTCCAATTATCTTAACAAGAAGCAGAGGTTGCCACATAGCAAGCAGTTTCGGTAAATGTTTTACTCATTTGATTCTTTATTATTCTATTTTTTTTTATTTAATAGATATGTATTTCAGTTTCTTAGACAAAGCAGCAATCAAAGATTTAGAAAGTAGCAATGGAATGACAAAGAAGGGAAAATGGTATAATTCCACCTTAACAGATGTAGAAGAGGTAAAATTAATATTAAGAATGTTACCTATTTGGGCCACAAACATAATGTTTTGGACCGACCATGCTCAAATGACAACATTCTCAGTGTCACAAGCAACAACAATGGATTCTCACATTGGAAAAACATTTCAAATACCATCAGCATCAATGACTATTTTTATATTTGGAACGGTTCTAATAATAATTCCTTTCTACAATCAATTCATTAGACCGGTTGCAAAAAAAGTACTTAAAAACTCATATGGATTAACCCCTTTGCAACAAATTGGTATTGCTTTAGTCTTCGCTACATTGTCTATGATAGCAGCGGCACTTGTAGAAATAAAGCGTTTGAGATTTGCAAAATCACATGGTTTTGTAAATGATCCAACGGCTAAGATGCCTTTGAGTATATTTTGGTTGGTGCCACAATTCTTGTTGGTGGGACTTGGAGAGGCATTTATGTATGTAGGACAATTAGACTTTTTCCTTAGAGAATGTCCTAAAGGGATGAAATCTATGAGTACTGGATTGTTCTTGAGCACACTCTCTTTAGGATTTTTCTTTAGCTCAATACTAGTGAATATAGTGGAAAGTTTGACGGGTTCGAATAAGCCATGGATTGCAACGTCTAATCTTAATCAAGGGAGGCTCTATGACTTTTATTGGTTGTTGGCTATATTAAGTACTATAAATTT
>JBBPBS010000968.1:13333974-13360070 GCA_037974835.1 Cicer judaicum
TAATTCTAAATTATTAATACCTGTAAATTAAATTTAAATTTCTAATTTATTTTTATTAACTAATGTCATCGAAACATACAATAAAATGTAGTTTAATTTTACTAATTCTATTAAAACATATAATAAATAGTTATTTTGCTTTAAAAAATTCAATAAATTTTCAAAGGAAGCTAGAATAAGTTTCTTAACATTTATTGTGAAACAATGGTACAAAAATATATGAATGAAATTTCCATATCACTACTACGCAATGGTGTAAAAAGAAGCAAAACATCACACCATTTTCAAAAGCAAAATTATGCTTTGTTGTGAGAGTTTGATCTGATGATGGCATAGAATGAACACAGACGGTCTTCTCCAAATCTGATTGAGCAGTCTTTTCTTTTTCTATATCCTGGAAAAAAACAAAGTGCTTGATTTAAGAATTTGAAAAACAATATTCCCCATGGTTCTAATAAGACATGACTTCATTTAGAAATTGCAGAACATGGGCCTCAACAACATTAATTTGAGACAAGGTTTGAGATAAGCTCTCTTTCCTCGACAGTGGTAAGCTTTAGCCTCATCTTCCAGTAAAAATTTTAAAATGAAAATAAAAAAGTATTCTAGAGACCTGAAGTTGGGAGAGATCTTTCAACTTCAGGTCTTTTGGCATTTGTTTCATGTTGTGAGGTGAATTCTAGTCTAGAATAGATCCCAGGCAGGAGAACATAAAACAGAAGGAAAAGCAATTCTCGGACATATATTTATTACCTGCATGGCTTCAATTTACCTTAAAAGAGGCTTTGTGGATTCTACAACTTGTTTAATCAGTTCTTCACACCGTCTTTCACTTGCCTTAGGAGAAAATGTTTACCACAAACAATAACGATATTAACATGGGAAGAAACTATAAATTGTGACTTGCTTCCTAGGTTTCTGCAATAAAACATCCCCGCGGAACAAGCTTTAGTTCCTATACATTAATGAACAACAAACAACCTCCTAACAAGTTATTATAAATCCATCTCATCATTGACACTAAGATGCATCCACTGTCAATAGGAGAAAATTGGACACAAGTTAGAATAATTGCATGTTATAAAATTTTATTCTGTTTATATTATATTAAATGTAATGAAAGATCAAACCTTAGTAATTTGAAGTGCAAGAAATTGCATACATTCAAACTTAAGAAAAAAAATAAATCTGAGACAACTTTATTTGGTTTTGGTAAATGTTAATAAACAGATTATGAACTCACCAATTGATTCATTTCTATGATAGTGAATTGATAATGCTGCAATAACACCAAACATCAAATATTTGATAAAAAATATTGACATGTCCATGATTAAAAGTAAAAACACAATACAATATCCTTTGTTTTGTTTATAAACAATGAAATTACATAAGGATACCTGATTTAGAGAGGCAGAATAGGGAGGTAAAGAATTAGGATCCAAATTGGCTTGAATCTTGAATTTGAAAGGGCAAGCAATATCAGAGGCAGTAGGCACATCCATATTCCTTTGCTCAAGTGTGACAGAATTGAGCATTGATCCTTCATTAGTCAGAGCATCATGAAACTCCCAGTCGTGGGAGATGGCATGGCCTAAAAAAACACATAAAAAACAACTATTTAAATAAAATAAAAATCAATCTTTTTTTCTTCAATTTTTGAGTATGACATGATTGAATCACCATTTTAATTCTCGAAATTTGTAAGAGTCGAACAATTGGGTCTCAATATTTACGACATAGCCAATTAATAATTAAAACTAAAGATAATTAATCAATTTAGTCGAATCAATTATGATGATTTAGATTGTAAAATAAAAATCAACGAAAATCTCTATATTTACGAAACGATAAATTAGTCACTAAAATTAAAATCCTAAGTCAATTTAGTCTAACCAAATCTCATGAATTCGGATTGCAAAATAGAGATTAATGAAAACTTAAAGACAATTTTCATAAATTTGAATGACTAAATTAACTGGTGCAATTACAACAAGAAAAATAACAATGAAGTCATGTGATATTGAAAATGAAAAATGAGATTGTGATGATATAAATACCTGAGAATTTGGCTGCATGATGGGAGAATCAAGCAATGCAGTAGGACTAATTCCAAGAGGTATTGTTAGTCGTGGAGATTGAACTGAAGGAGAAGTTAATATCATAGTTATAAATAGAAGAGAGGATTGACAACCTTCGAGGGTGACATTCGAGGGTAACGTGACATTCGAGGTTCTGTTTTAAATATATATAATAGATGTGGTTACCATTATTCAAAAAACACATAAATCTATTGTTAATTTTAACACTGCTAGTGCAATGTTGTTGAAGGCGCTAAATGAAGGTCTCAATTTCCCTATATACGATGTTCGTTGGACACACAAATTTGGTGGTCGGTTGTTATAAGCTTAATGATGATGCAACAAGTCTGATAAATAAGATATTGGTGTTGTAGTGAGAGATGTTGATGGTGTAGTAGTTGCAAGTAGGTGCTAGCAAATCATTTTATTACCAAGTTTAAAGGTATTCGAAGTTTTAACTATGCAGAAAAGCTTGAAATTTGCTAAAAATATATTTTTCTTAAATTTTATAAAAGAATCAAATACTTCAAATGCGGTTGTCGCGTTGAACACTCATCAACAATTTCCTTCTAGTTCTATTATTGGAGATTGTATTAATTTTAATGTTTGTTTTCATAGTTTAAATTTTTTACATATTAGGCGTAGTACTAACCAAATTAATCATTATATTATTTAACAAAATATACTGTTTATAATTCTGATTATATTATTTAACAAAATATACTGTTTATAATTCTGATTGTAGAGACTCCGTCTTATATTTCTATTATCTTGATTTTTTTATTTATTGTGACTTTTTTGATGAAATAACTATTAATGATATTAAACTTTAAAAAGACAAAAGTAAATAGAAACATAATTCTTCTACAAAAGCAAATAATACTTATGTTCTTATAGATTACTAATATTGATTTGTTTCTAAATACTGCCCCGTTTTATATTATAACTCATTTGTGAGAAAAAAAAAAAACTATCATTCAAACATCTAGTGAAACTAAAATTTTATTTTATAAAAATATAAAATGAAAAATAACAATCACAACAAAAATCTAGAATAAAAATATGTAACTAATTAATTCAACAAAAATATAAAAATTATTATTATAAAAAACATGGAAAGTATCATTCAACCATCTATAATTTATAATAAAAAAATCTAGAATAATCCAACAACACAACTAAAATAAAATAAAAATCATTGAGTTAAACAGTTGACAAACTATAAGAAACATAAGGGTAAAATCATGAAATCAAAGTGGTTAAATTAAAAGAGCTTATTCTCTTTACTACATGGCCAAATATAGGAAAAAATAGGCAAAATAAAATATGACTTATAGATAAAAAGATATAAAATAAAGTTTGAGGGTCTGTTTCTTTTTTCATTTGATCCAAATTACACTTCGGAAATACACGTAGGAGAAAATACAGTTACTATCCGGACATGCATTTTAGATGAGACTTTGATTTTAAAAAAACATAACAGGGATAAAAGTAGTTCTAAAAAAGTTATTATTTTATTTAAACCTACAGATCAATCCGCCACCGACCTGCTTCTAGAAAGTTTGGCTCGTATTTTAGTATAAAAAGACATTGAATATTCAAAATGTAGTTTTAATTAAAAACTACAAATTTTTTTGATCGACAATTTGTAAAATTGCAATTATTATGCTTTAACTTTCAACATCAACTACAGCCATATCAGAGGCTACAAAGGGTTTCCTCAGTTGGTTATTGGCTAATGACACAATCATATAAAATAAATATTCCTTACCAAGATTACAACATGATAAATGAATACTAATAAATGGCCTTTCTTGGGGAAGTGGGGGTGTGTGGAATTGAATTGCTTGGTGAAATAGAAGCAATCATGCAGAGCTCAACTCATTCTGAGTTGGTTTAAGCTAGTCAGATTTGTTAGCCAGACTTAATATCACTCCAATGGTAAGACTAGAGGCTACAAAACCAAGAGATGCCTCCGTTGAGACATGGATTCCTGTAAAAATGAAAATATATGTGAAAAATTCCAAGTACAGTGGATCATATTAAAATTGGTAATTGAAAGACTAGTTGCATACTAACCATAATAGTCCAGGATCATCTTGCACCCAATAAATCCCAGAACAACAGCAATGGACGGCTAACAAGAACAAAACATGGATATCAATGATAAGAATGGAAATATAAGTTAACAGAAGTGTTGTAATATTTGTAATATATATCACATCACATCAATGAATATTCAGTATGTAATACACATAATAAGCACGAAGCCAAAGGGAAACATCAATTATGAAGTGGTAACAGAAACATAGTTCAATGTAATGCATGAGGTTATTTTAAAGAATAGCCTCATGCACCAGCCATGGTATATCAACAGACAAAGTCGTTACCTGTAAGTACTTCAATTCTGACATGCCCTCCGAAATGATCAAGTAAAGAGACCTCAGACCTACATTTGAAAAAGAACAGTTGTTTATTATTGCTGTTTTACATACAAATAAACTTTGTAAGGAAAAACATAGACCATTGTTGGGAAGAAAAACATCTAATCTCAGATTATAACAAAGAATGAACTCATGTTGTCCCTCCAGTTCCACGAGCTAATAGAGAATCAGATAGATATAAAAGTTAAAAGAACCACTTCTTTGCAACAACGTTTGTTATAAAATTGTTTCTTAGCAAGTGTTCAGCAAGCAAATAGATGAACTACCTTAAAACTGGAACTGTACTTGCTAGCTTTATGGGTATCAAACTTTAAGGAACACAATTTGAATTCCAAAATTAAATCTAAATGTACTAGCATTACATCACAAGGAGAACTACGGCAAGAGAACATACCCAAAATGGCAAAAAGATTAGAAGAAAACACTATAAATGGGTCTCGCGTTACACCAAAAACTGCAGGTATTGAGTCCACCTATTACAAAAGAAAATTGTGTCAAGATTTAAACCACAAAATTCCACATAAAATAGAAGGATCAGAGAATCAATATTCTTACAGCAAATGCAATGTCACTGAGTTCAATAACTGCTACAGTAAGAAGCAAAGGTGTGGCCTGCCCAAAATGTTTGATCCCTGTTAGAAATCAAGTTGAAATTAATTTAATTCATTAAGAAAAATCTTTTGACTTATTGAAAAGAAAGCAATAAATGCAAATCGAACAAAAACATCAATGCATTTGTGAGAAAAGATAACAGTTGCTTAAATAAAGAGAATGGGCAAGTAATTTCAGTTTGCAAGATATCTTACCATCCATATTCCATCCTGTTTTGTTATGAACCGGTTTCCATCATAATATGCTGCAACAATTTTGTCAAAGTAAGATTTTGGATGAGAATATTACTCAGCAGAATGATATATAAACTCAAAGCAAATGGCCACATGCCAAGTACAATGATAAGCCAACAATATATTTTCCCCTGTTCTTCATTCACCATGGAAACATATATGTATTCATGTAGGCATGCACGTGTATAACTTATTCTAATCCAGCATTCCAAAAAGGAACAATTGATCAACCCAATATAAAAATACTCCAGCTTATATCTATTTATTCTGGTCCAGCATTCCCCTTCATTTGTTGCATACCCCATGGGTACTACCACTGAGTTCAAAAGATTCTCATTAAGAATTTCATTCTATTCTTCAATATTCTGATCCAGTTCTATAATTTTGTTTCAAAAATGAAGAATCCAATTTCAAATTCGCAATATTCAACGGATCAACAGAAAATCTCCAACAACAAAAAGAGAAAGAAGTAAACATGATTAGAGAAGATTACTTGTTACAGGGATCAATTTCTGGCATGTCTTCACCAAAAAGTTATCAGATAAATCTGACTCTTCTTCTTCACTAGCAAATAGCTATTCATAAAAAAAGAAACAAGCTTTGATTAAAGCAAGTCCATAGAACTGTAACTACTCAACAAGAAGTTTGAAGATCCTAGGATAATGTTAAAGAGATAAAATCATTAGATTTGAGTGCTTCAACGTAACAGTTTAAGGTTCAGGATGATTGGTCATTGGTATCATATAGAAGCCCCTTTCACCAAGGAGCCAAAAGTTTGATGCTTGTGACTTTCATTTGTTCATAATTTAATTAAATTTCAGCATACGATAAAATGTGTTATACATCTTCAAGCCCTAAGTAGCATGAAGGGGATATTGGGTACACAAAAGCATCCATGTTGATGTTCATCTTCAAGCTTTAAGGATCATCATTTCCTTGACACATATGAATGTAGAAAGCATTGTACAAAGCAAGAATGAAGTTCTCAAATATTGGATAACAAGAATTGTCACCTTAAATGATGAGAAGAGTAATATCGCGGCCAATAGAAGGTTAACTGCCTCAAATCTCTAAACATCATAGTATTAAACAAGATAGGATGGTCAATAAAATGTATACAAGCCTTAATCAAAACAGCGAAAAAAGAAAGAAAAACTTAAAGAGAAATACATCCATATTGAAAACACACCTGCAGGGTGGCTGTTCCAAGAAGTATTATTGTCAGGCGGAAAAAAACTGCACCAGCAATACCATAGGAAAGTACACGATTCTGTAAGTTCAATAAGAAGAGAAAGCAAACTGATCAATTATTTGCACTTGTGCTATTCTAATATGCAGTCCCAATAACTTATTATAACATAAGTTTAAATTGCTCAAAGTTTACCCTTGGTAAGAATGATTATACATCACCTGATACAATACTGGCACTTTGAAGTATTTGAATATTAGAACAAAGACAAAGAGATTATCCACTGAGAGACTTTGCTCCAATATGTATCTAAAAAAGTGTACAAAGATCATAATCCTATTGAGTACAAAGTTTGCAAAAGTGAAAAAATGCAGAGAGGAGGAGGGGTGACTAAGTCTATATCTTGGCATATATTTGATATTTTTTAAAAATTGAAAAATGACACCATTGATGATCATTTAATATTTCAGCTACCCTTTTAATCGATTTTAGAAGCATTTTATAACTTCTTTAATTTAGAAATGAAAAATAAGGTTTCCCCTCCTTTTCCCTCCAAAACCCAAATCGCCAAACATACCCAAAGGAATCTGAAATGCTCAAAATTATTAAAAAGCTTAAAGAAACTTTGCAAAATATTGACTTTGGCTCATCCGGAACATTGGTTGTTCTATTCTACCATTGTAAAAATGGATTACCAAAGGTGCAACATGAGAACTTCCTACGAGGTCACTCATTCTAGTAAAATTAAACTACGGAGCATACCCAGCAAAGAACTCAGATGCCTTGTCATAACCTTCTTTAAAACCCAAACCAACACCAAATGCCACTGCTGCGCAAACCTACAAGAAACAACAAGAATATTGATGTAAATCTGAGGAACTAATACTCTATTCGAATTTATTCAAATGATAACTATAACTCATTAGAATTTTAAATCTAAATTCCGGTTTTTGATCAAATTCATCTATTCCTTAGTTTCATTTTTATTTTTACCACAATAGAGACTTCCTACAAATATCAATATAAAAGAATATCAGTAAAATCATAATTAGCAGAGATTTACCCACCCATAAAGCTACAGTTCTAACAGCTGAGCTCTGTGATTCCTCAGTAGAAGATATCTCATCGTTACTAATGTTATCATCTGGTAGAGCAGTAATTCTCTTCACTTCTGCACCACCACTCATAAAAAAATTAATAGCTAAATTAAACACATCTTTAGTCTATAATTGTCACGAATTTTGTGTTAGTTATTGTACCTACTTTTCAGTCCTTACAAAATACAAAAGAAACTAAAAAATGCATGGTTCGGTAGTAATTTGTAGAATAAAATGTAAATTAAAAAATAAATAAAAAATATAAATTTTATAGAAACTAAAAACAAGAGTAAATGGGCATTTTGGTACTTGAAATTGTAAGGGTCCAACAAAATAGTCTATTACATTTACGAAATAAGAAAAATTAATCTCTTAAATTGAAGTATATCAATCAATTTAGTTTCTACATCGAAATATTCATAAAAACCATTTAAGGAATCAATTAATCTCTTAAATATTCCAAGACACATTCATTTTGCTTGGAGGATTCTACATACAAAAATATCAGTAAAAAAATAATCTTTTTAAAAGAGAAATCAGTTGTGATCCATTGTGTGTTTTATGTGGACAACATAGTAAGACAATTTTACATCTCCTTATAGAGTGTCACTCGTCAAAGCAGGTATGATTTGCTTCCCTTTTAGGTATGATATTTAATTCACATGATTCCAGACACATCATTTCACGAGTGGTTGGAAAAAAATATTATTGATGTATTTGATATTTATATTATTTTAATTATTGATAAGAAAAACAGAAAAATCGAAAAATAAATGAATAGATAGTGACCTGAGGAAGAAAATCCATCAACGTGACCAATTCGTTTGGAGCTTAGAACTGGAAAACGGTGAGGACGGTGAAAATGATACACTGAAATACACATTAGAAAAACGTGGTTAGGGGTAAATAAGTAATTAAGAAGGTGAATTTGGATGAGAGAGAAGAAGAAAACCTGAGGAAAAAGCAGAGATAGGATTGTGAATGAAGTGAATTGTAGAGGTTTTGGAAGGTGAAACCCTGAAGAAGCCTTGATTGAATTTGAATGGAATTTGAACGGCATTGTTAACGACAGAAGCTAATCCCATAATTGTTGAGTTGAGAGTGAAAAATGAATTAAGAAGGAAGTGAATAAAGTTGTTTTCTTATTTTGTATACTCTTGTCCCAACGTTTAGTTTGCGCCAGAATTATAAGATAAGTTCTTGTTTTCTGTTCTGCGTTAAGGCTTGGACGGAGTGGGACTACACCACACTCTCACCAATATTTTATATATATATATATATATATATATTAAGAGATCTTTGTTATTTTTTATAAGATTATATTTTTATTATTTTTATTTTAAATTTGTAACGTTTAAAAAAAATTGTGTTAAACTGAAATATGTGATTTTTTTTAAGAGAATTAAAAAAAAAATTAAATTTTATTTGGATTAAAAATCTGTTTAACTCTTTTTTATGTTTATATTCAATTCAAATTAAAATTTCTACTTTGCCTCGGTATATTTCATACAATTTTTTAAGGAGGCTTATACATCAAATTGACAAATTAAAGGGTTTCGACACAATTGCTATTTTAACTAATAACTTAATGATCATTTTGTGAATTTAAAAAGTTTTTTTCTGTCAACTTTTGTACTTCAAAAAACAAATTTCAAGGAAAAGAATATCATTTCATTTTTTATAAGCACAGTACAAATTCTATGTATGTTATTTTGTTGACACTTTTGATAAATGATACATTACAATTATTGATTTAAATTATTAAAAAAAGAAAAATAGAGAAAATTAAATTGAATAATATTGATGATTAAGAGAATTATTTATATCAAGAGTTATATAGTCTTATTAAATAATTAATTAATTAATTTAACTAATTAACTAATTTCAGATATTTAATACTCCTTCAAGGTAGAACATGTTTAATACACTTCGAACTTAAAAAAATTCAAGAAATAAATGTCAAAAATCTCAAAAAATAAATGACTATCCATATTATGAATAGAAGTTAATATGGATAAGATATGCAATGTCAATTAAGGTTAGGAAGAATGAAATTGTGCTTAACCATCCATTATAGTTTTTTTGTTTTGTTTTGGATAGTAACCAAAATGACATTGAGACTAAAAATAATGAATTTTGTTTAATCATCCATTTATTTATGGATATAAGCTAGAATGTTAATTAAGGCATGAATTTTGTAAAATGCCTATTGAGACTAAATGAAATAATGAATTCTGTAGAATATTAATTAAGACTAAAAGAAATAATGAATTTTATAAAATGTCAATTAAGGCTAAAAGAAAAAATAAATTTTGTAAAATATCAATAAGACTAATTATAAAGAAAGAAAAAGTATATCATCAAATTTTGTGTTCTTGAATAACTTTGACAAATCTTGAACTTAGAACCCAATTAACCATCTCACACTACTCAATCTTATGTCTTAAGTACTTTTTTTTACTATATTTTGAGGTGTTTCAAATGATCCCTTATATATTTAGACTAAGAGGTTGACAATTGTGCTTTCTATAGTGGCAAATTGTATCTCCTCAATAATTTCCGTGATCATAGAATTAAGATATATACACTTATAATAATCTATTAGAAAGTCATCACCTTTATTAAATAAATTATTATCTTGATTATTTGATTTTATCATTGTTATTTATATTATGAGAGAATAGATATCGAATTGGAGATGAAACATTGGAGTGTTGATGAATAAATAATATAAAATCAACAATTTATGCATCTAAAATGTGTGATTTCTTTTTACTAGTTTATTTCTCAAACACTGCCTGAGATAGATGTATAAATTTTTTATTAATTTTATTGCTACACTTTTATATTCGTTAAGCGTAACAGAATTTAAAAAATGTATAGAATTAGTTGTAAAATAAAATAGAAAATAAATAAATATTAAAAATAAAAATTAAGAGTATACATGTGTTTATGATTTGACTCTTCTAAAGTAAACTATTCACTTTAAAGAATAAAGTAAGTAATATTAACAATAACAATTGATAACTAAATGAATTGTTGACATTATGTGTACATGCATGATCAGTTATGGTTGATTATAATATTAATAATTGATTCATATTTACTCACTTTACTAGTTTATCAGTTTAATTGAGTCAAATTCAAGTGTTTATAATAAATATAATGATCAAATATATGCATAAAAAGTATTTTTTTTATCAATAATATATACAATTTATTAAAATTAATAATTGAATAAATAGTTATTAATTAATAAATTAATTTTGTAGAAAAGAATCTCAATAAGACTTCAAATAAATAGAGGAGAATTATTTGGTACCAATTGAAAATTTAGGGTGTGAGAGTTTGTACCTTAAAGAAATTATCTTAAATTTAAGAGCCAAAATTGATGGTATATAAAATTGTAAAATTAGAAAACACTTAGGAGATTATTCTTAATTTAATTATAAGTCAATAGTTGATTAACAATTTAAAATTTGAATCGATTATCAAAATCATATTTCCTCTTAATTATTCAAATTTTAAAATATAGAAAGTGACCAAAATAATCAAATTCAATATTTTTTAATTAAACAATCTAACAAAAGATGAAGGTGTTGTCAGACAAAAACATAAGAATATATATCATTGCTTGCATTATCGGAGTCAGTCAACATAGAGCGTCAGACATGTCACTAGAGACACGTGTTAGAGCGCTCACATCAGACTTAAAAAAATAAAGCGAAATGAAGTCTTGTTGTTTATTTGTCTTCGTCCAATTATGAGATGATATAACTTATATTAGAAAATATACTTTGTAGCGCTTGTCTTACATAATGCAACATTTCTTATTGTTATATTACAATTTGTTCTATTAGTAGATATAGTTACTTGTTTATTATGTGATAGTATTTTTTATGTTCAAGACACTCGAATTATTATCTATAATTTACTTATAATTTATGCTACTTAAAATAGATAGTCATTAATATAATTTTTTTCTTTTAACTTAATCTACACACTTAACAAATAATTGTCTTTATTTATTTATTTATTTTTATTATCGTCAAAACATCACCAAAAAATTGTAGATAAAATCACTTGTGCACTTGAAAATTGTAGATAAAATCATTTTTGTACTAATAAAGGATACAAGAAGTAAAACAAAAACTTTAAATTTCAAATAATGACCGAAGAAGTAAGGATACCCTAAAATAAAAAGACTTGAAGCCAATTCTTAATTTATTTATTTATAAGCCAATAGTTGCTTAACAATTTAAAATTTGATTCGATTACTAAAATCATGTATCCTCTTAATTGTTTAATTTTAAAATATAGAAAGTGTCCAAAATAATTAAATTGAATATTTTTTCTTGAACAATCTAGCAAAGGATAGAAGAAGTAAAAGAAAAATAAAAATTAGAAGTTTTAAATTTCAAATAATGATTGAAGAAGTAAGCGTACCCTAAAATAAAAATATGAAATACTTGAAACCTATTCTTAATTTAATTAACAGCCAATAGTCAGTTAACAATTTAAATTTTGAATTGATTACTGAAATTATGTTTCCTCTTAATTATTTAAATTTTAAAGTGACCAAAATAAATTCAATTTTTTTTTTGAACAGTCTAGCATAGAATAGAAGAAGTGTTTAAGTTTCTAGAATTGTTTGTTAGCTGCCTAAAAAAAAGTTGTTTGTTAGTTCTTATACACAATTGTAAATCGTTTATCTAAATTTAAACTTGTTAGGGATAAAATCTCTAAAGGGTATAATTGAAGTAGAGTTGTGTGATTTGTCGAGATATTTTTCTGAGATAGAATTAGATATTTAAAAAATTAATTGTTTAGAGTTTTTTCTTTACTGTTTTATATAAATTTATTGGAACATTAAATAGTAAATGGTGATTTTAGATGTCAATATAATTAAAATAGAATTGAAATATTTTATTTTATTGTGTGATATTTTTATACTCTAATCTAATTTAATAATATCGACAAGATATTACGGATATTAGACTTCAATCTTTTAGTTTAACAAAGTTTAGAGTGAATGTGAGAGTACAAAAAAAATTACTTTATAATATGTATATATAGCACTATGTAGATGAATTGGTTTCTTAAAGTCAAGAAAATAGGTTGTTGAATATTTTGTAACTTTTTTTATTTATTAACAGTTAAATATCCCATTTCATAATACAATCATTTTTCATTTTTATCATTTATAACTCAATTAAGATTCAAATTTTACTCTATAAATTCACATTCTTGTCCCTATATTTTTTAACTACTTTATTTTCTCTAAATTTTGTAAGTTTTTATTTTATTAATACTCAATACCTTGTTGAAAATTATGGGGCAAAGTTTAAAATGCCATGAATAAAAAAAGAAGTATAAAAAGTCGATGCCGTTCTATAATCTATTTTATAATATGATATCTCTTCCAAAATCCATACATCTATACAAAACATCCATGACCCATCCAATAAATTCATCTATAGTTAAAAAGACAAACGCCAAGTTTTCCTATACCTAAATATTCATAACAACGTCACTTATAAATTATCATCTTTGATATCTCTTCCAAAATCTATACAAATTATTCATGACTCATCCAATTAAAAAATAATAACAAACATTTTTATTCAATTAACTTATCAAGTATGGATGAATTCAAAATGTGATTGAGAACAATTCAAGTAATATTAACAGTAGACGAAACAATTAAAAAATAATAATTAAATTATATTAAGAATTAAAAAAAGTCATTTATTTAAAAATAATTTTCTTTTTACATACCATGTAGTGAAATGATTAACTAACCGTGGAGAAGGTGGCAACAACACATTTGAAGATTTAAAGATTCCTCTGAACAATTAATTATTAGCTTAGTTTGAGTTTTAAGTTCAGTTTATATTTGCAGTTCATAAAGACGAACTTTATAAATTTCTTCCCACATTTCAGTTTATATTATTTTAGCAAAATTTTATAACTTATCTATGCCTATATATATAATGTCAACAAATATTTTTGGTATGACTTTTTAATTTCGAAAATACCCCTTAATATTAACCACATATTATTTGCAAAAATCACATTTTAAATTTTAAACAACCATAATTATCTAACTACGCCACATGCTTTTCCTATTTTAACGCTTGATATTTTGTTTTGTATTATTATTTGAATAAAAAAATTAAAGATAACAAACTCGCACTAAGAATGATATATATATATTATACGAGGAGATGGTATTATTATATATTATCTCTTTGTAGATATTTATAAATGACACAAAAAATGGGCACATTACATCTATTTTTACAAATCATTAAATTTTTCAAGCTCCTAACTAAAAGAATTTGAAGGAACTAAAGCACTAAATAACTGGTGGTGAATCTAGAATAAGTCTTATGAGGGGAATAAATATAAAAAAAAAAAAATTTAAATTGATATATTAAACTTATTTGATTAGCACAAAAACTCACAATAATTTTTACTTAATTATATAAAATGTAAACTAAAACACAAAAATAAAATGACGATAATTATTTGAAAAAGTTGAGTTTTAACGACATTTTAAATAGTTAAATTCATCTATATAGTTGACTTTGTACTCATAAATAAACTAACAATATCGTTTTCAGTATAAACAATAAAGGTATTTACAAGAAATTTATTATTCAGTTTGTTTATATGTTTTGGCTTGATAATATTCATTGTTAACAAAATATATTATATGTTTGTTATAGAAATAATAATGACAAAATAAGAGAAATAGACTTGCCAATCAAGTGATGATTTCATTTTCTTTACTTTTTATTTTTACTGATCTTTGACAAATTAATTTATTTGGAGTAATAAATATATATTATTGTGATAGCTAATATACAAAAATACTTATTTATTTTACAAATTTACTTTTTTGATAGACTGCGTCCTTGATAATAACTGTATTTTGATCGGAAATAATCACTATTAGTGTTTTATTCCAAAAATTGATTATTTAAGAATTAATTTGGAGAAAAGGTTTATGATACAGTTGTAATTTAAATACTATAAGAATATACCGTTACTAATAATAACTTTCATTTTTTCAATTTTTATTTTAATTTTTTTTTGAGGTAGAGTAAATCAGATATCAAATTGAAAAAGATAAGTTCTTCGAACAAAAAGTAACAATACCATGATACACGTGAATAATACAATTTTGTTTAGTAAAAAAAAAATACATTTTTCTTTAAAAAATTCAGAAATAATACAACTTAGAGTAGGCAGAATGACTGAAAGGACGGCGCAAATCTATTTTTACATAATTATATTTTTACGATTTTGCTACTGAGAAATGATTTTCCAATTCCAAAATTTGATATAAAATACAGTGTCTTTTGGTTTTATGATATTTTTGAAATTATATGTCACTTTGCAAAAAACAAAAAATTATCTTAAACTATACGTCCTTTTACAATATCAATAAAAATATTAACATTTATTTTTCTATCATACTTTTTTGTTAATTATTTCTCTCTTCTTTTAATCAATTAATTTCATTTTCTCGTATCATTAATAAAGAATAATTTTATAAAATAATTCATAAAATCTCATATAAAATTAGTTATATTTTTTAATTTATGTCAAATAGACATAACAATAAATAAATAATTTGAGATATTTTGAACAAAAGTAGTAAAAAGTAAGATAGCTAAAGATATATCTATGGTGTCAAATATTTAAGTAGCACCAATAATTTAGATTGTATATTTGTATCCAACACCTACACGATTTATTTTTATGAATTGTTAATGATTTCTACTAATTAATTAATATTGTGTTTGGTGTTGATGTCTATATGCTTAATAATACACTACATATATTTCCAAATACAGGACAATTCCTTGTGCCAAAGAAAAAGTGATATATAAGCTTTTTGAAGAGACATTGCATCTGTACAAAAGTATATGTTCATTTTGAATCAGATCATAAACTGGACATAACAAGGTAGGATGATGATAATGACAATTATCTAAACTTTGATTGACTATAGCTAATAATTGCTTAATTTAAATCTACAAATATAAATTGTTGTTATGTTTGCATGATGATGATCAACCTAGTGATTTGCAGAACCACCACCCTTGATTGAAAGAGGAGATCCCCAAAGAGAGCTATTATTATTATTATTATTATTATTATTATTATTATTATTATTATTATTATTATCAATAAGTTTGTGATTTAGAAACACAACAATCACTGTTATGTCATCATGAAAGTGTCTCCTTGTTCCTTGTTCAATCTTTTGTAAGTCTGCTAGTCTCATCTCTCTTTTCTTAGCTGCTTCTCTTAGTGCTGCTTTCACAAGTCTCCTTGCAATTCCCTGTTACATCAAAATGTTTATTTAGGTTAAACATCTTAATTAAGCGCTTTTAATATAAGTGATTATCAAAAAATAAAGTAAATTAAACTCTTTTCACATTAGTAGTTTTCATAAGCTATCATGAAGAACTTATGAAAATAAGTGGAAAGTAGCTTATGGACGTGTCGTAAACTGTGCTCATAAGCTCTGTTTAACACTTTTACAAGTGTTTATGCTAATCTATGAGTATACCACTAGTTAGTTAGAATACAGTTGGATAAGCTTGCATTCATGTGAATTAATCCGCGAGATTAAGATCAAACAACTTGTATAACTGTCTGATCAAGATTTGACGATGGTCTACATTTGCAACCGAGTGAATGTGTGAATGCAAAACAATCTATTTTTTCGAAAATTAAGAGAACAATAATCTTGAATGGACAAAATATATGGAATGAAACCTTACATTTGGTGTATTATTGCTCACTATGCTAACAGCCTCTTGGTTGCTAAGATGCTCCCATAATCCATCAGAAGCAAATATGAGAAAATGGTCATCAGTGTGTAGTTTATGTGATGAAACAGATGGCTCACAACTAAGAATTGGTTTGAAGAATGTCTCAGGTAGTCTGAACTTTGATGCTAGAGGCTCCCTATTGAATTCTGCTTTCTTCAGATATGCATCACCGATCGACCGCGAAACCTGCAAAAGAAACCAAGTTTGTTAAATTGGTTTTTGATTACCTACATTCAATATAACTTTCTAGGATCAAACAGTTGAATGTGTTTGTTCTTGCTTATGGTCTTGTCTAGCATAAGCAATAACTCTTGTAGTCTTCACAAATAATATATAAAACAAGTTGTTTCCTTTTAACTGAATATAAGACTAATCTTTGTTCCAGTGCTTAGGTTGCTGCTTAAAACTGTTCAACTCTCCACAAGTGTATTTTGCAGGAATTGAACTGTGATTCTCCCCAAGTGCTTTTGGTTAAGGCAAAAAGCATTTGAAGTTTGAACATAGATTTGTGTTATTCAATAAATAAATAAATAAAGCATTTTTTTACCTGTATGAGGCCTTTCACACGCCAAACATTGTGTCTCATAACAACAATTTGTGAATCATAAGGGTGCTTTGATCTAAGTTCATCTCTAACTCTTTCAAGGTTAACATTATGTTCTGTAGATAATTGTATAGCTGATATTTCCCTTGTTGCCCTCTCTAGTCTTCCTAACACCACCCTTGAGTCTCCAGAATTTGCAATATATACCATACCATTGCAAATTATCCCAACCAAACAACATGTACCTGCTGAGGCAATATGTGGCTTTCTTAGCCACTGTTTCTTCACAAGAGATAGAAAACTCTCCTCTGTTGCCAAAAATGCCCTTTTGATAACACTTTCTGACAACCCTTGATGTTCAGCTGCAAGCCCTGCATCATAAAAAGAAAAGGACTAAGTAAAACTCATAAATAAATTGAGTAGCTTAGTGTATGAGAGGGTCAAATATACATAGTACTTATATTTTTATTTTATTTTTCTTTATTTGGATCCGGAGCTATCGTGATGCACAGTACAACGAACTACGTGACCGTTGAATTTAAATATAATGAATATTTAAATTTAGAGTCAATTTTTTTTGTAGTTTATTGCACTATGCAGAGACTATAGGATATCCATACAAACTTTTGTAGACTCTTCCGTCAAACTTCAATCTTTAGATTAATTCATTGATTGATATTTGACGGAAGAGACTACAAATGATTTTTAAAAATATGCATAGACAGACCCATCAACATGTATGAAAAATTGAAAAAAAAAAACATTATTTCAATTTCAAATGAAAATGAATTTATATCTATATAGTTATGATAAAGATGAGAGAAAAATACTTTTGAGATTGCAGAAAAGATTATCACTAACAAATTGAGAAGCCTCGTCTCCACCATGACCATCATAAACACCAATAAAAGTCCCTTGAGGACCCAAATGATTAGAACTCAAAGGTCCAGAAACAAGTTCACTTCTATCTTCCAATGAACTATTAGCTTGAATCACAGCCATTGAAAATTCACCAAAAATATGGTTCCCTAAATCTTTGTACCATAATAATCCATCAACTCTCCCACCACCTCCACCACTTCCACTTCCACTTCCATCTCCATCATCACCATCTACAGCTGGTTTCCAGCAAGATCTAACCATCTTTTCTCCAACCCTTTTATTATTATTTTTTTATTATTAAATCTTATCTTATGTTTCACATAAAAAAAAAAAAAAACCTTCCTTGATTTAATGAGTATATGATTTTCCTTCCACTATATATATATATAGCCTGCACAAGTAAACAATATTTGGATAAGAACAAATATTGGGGTAAAAAAACAAAAAGGGTATGGGGTGAACTAACTGAGAAATGTACCTTGGAAAAGTGAAACAAAATTATGCACTTTGTACCTTGAATTTGAGTCTAATGTGAATTTTTGGACTTCAGTGATGTGCCATATTTTAGAAACAAATATAGCTGGAATAGCACATAAGAATTTGTATATGACAGAGTTGGTCTGTGATCTCTGTGACCATAAGAAAACAATGAGATAAAAAAGAAGGATTGTTTTGTAGCTTTATGGCAGAGGATCCTTTTGAGTAATGTTAAGCTAGATCTATATGTTCAATAGATGAAGAGAGACTTTTATTTTTAAAAAACAAAAACATATTCTGACATTGCTTCTCTTCTTGTTTTTTATTTTATTTTTATATTTTTATGTGTCCTTTGTAATTAATGAGTTTAGTTTTGTGAGGTACCAAGTTGGAGTGTGTTTCTAATAATAGTGTTTGATTTCATGGTTGAGGTTTTGTGTAACATCACCTTTTTTAAGCAATAATCTTGAGTTTTTAGGCAACTTTGGTTTTGATGTTAAAAAGTAAGGAGGTTTCCGCGTGGATTGTTATGACTCACACACACTTTCTACATAATAAACATACTATGATTGAAGACTAACTAACCACTTGTCAGGGGATACACAAGAGAAGAGTATCTAAAATCAGTCAAAAACAATTAATCCTAAATAAATGATAAATCATAGTTGATAAGACTATTACTATTATCCTCTCTTAAACCTTAAACTTCAAGGCCACTCGAATTTATAATAATTCTGATTTTTTTAATATGTTTTAAATAGTTGTTTTTTTTTTTTTCTAAAAAAAAAATTAAAGTGAGGAGATGGTGACCGGTCTAGGATAATAAAAACTTTAGAGTTTATTAGATATTTACAAATGGTTTTACATTTGTCTTCTTTCAACGACACTAACGAGAATCGGCAACTTGTTGAATCTAATATTTGTTTATTTACTATTAGAATAAACCATTTGAGTTTTAAATAGTTGATTTTTAATTAATATTCTCTCTAGAATGAAATATAAATAAAATGAGCTTATATTTTATGGAATGAAATACAAGTAAATATTAACTATTTCTCTTCTATTTAATAATAATATCTTTAAAATACCGTTAATTTGTTCTAGTTCTAATGATTCAATCAATTAATCACATAGGATAATTTAGACAATAAACTTGGTTTTTTTTTATTGAGGTTGCATAGATTAAACGTGGTGAACTAATTTTCTTATTATGAATAAGTTGGTATTTTTTTCTTATAATTCATTTCGAATGGAGTATTAATGTTAACTTTTACTACCTCTTATATATTTTGTATCACAACGAATTTGTCAAAATCACGGGGAACCATCGTGATTTTAAAAAGTTACAAATTATAGTGTGTGTTTGGTTATGCGATGATGAAAATTCATTTTGATTGAATTAATTTTAGTTAAAAACGAGTTGAATGTAAAATGATATTTATATTTAAATTCATTTACATAAAAATGAGTTGAACAATAAATTTTAATCTACAAATCACGTTTGAACCATCGTGATTTTAAAAAGTTACAATTATAGTGTGTGTTTGGTTATGCGATGATGAAAATTCATTTTGATTGAATTAATTTTAGTTAAAAACGAGTTGAATGTAAAATGATATTTATATTTAAATTCATTTACATAAAAATAAGTTGAACAATAAATTTTAATCTACAAATCATGTTTGAACCATCGTGATTTTAAAAAGTTACAAATTATAGTGTGTGTTTGGTTATGCGATGATGAAAATTCATTTTGATTGAATTAATTTTAGTTAAAAACGAGTTGAATGTAAAATGATATTTATATTTAAATTCATTTACATAAAAATGAGTTGAACAATAAATTTTAATCTACACGTTTGAACCATCGTGATTTTAAAAAGTTACAAATTATAGTGTGTGTTTGGTTATGCGATGATGAAAATTCATTTTGATTGAATTAATTTTAGTTAAAAATGAGTTGAATGTAAAATGATATTTATATTTAAATTCATTTACATAAAAATGAGTTGAACAATAAATTTTAATCTCCAAATCACGTTTGAACCCAAAAGCCACGTTTGAACCCAAAAGCTACAAAATTCCAACTTCCCAAAAGTTACAAAATTCCAACTTCAAATCAATTCTAGACACATAATCAATTCAAGTCGAAAACATCCTAACATATCAAAATTAATTATACACATCCAAAATTGATTTTACCTCATTTAGAAGTGAAACCAAAATTGTAAAATTATGATGGTTGACCATGATTCTTGTATATCCGATACCAAACATGCACTTGTCATTGTATACACATTTAGATGGCCTAGAATTAGCTACAAAGTATTGTTTTTGTGACGGATAGTAATTTCTTGCGTCTCAATAGTCGTTTAGTGATTGACTAATTTGAGAAATAAATACACACTTACATATTTTACTTATGCAATAACTTTTTATTTTGACTTCATTCGACCACAAACGAAATAAAAGAGACACTTGTATATTATGTGCAATGTATAGTAATTTCTTATGTCAAAATCTGCTATTCTTTAGTGACTTTTGATAGTGAAACAAAAGATACACTTATCTATTTTGATACGAAATAATTTCGTGGGTGAGTTTCAATAGTCATTTAGTGACTTTTTAATAGAGAAACAAAATACACATATATTTTGTGCAAAGAAATAATTTTGTGTGCCAATTTAAACTGTTGTTTAGAGTCTGTCTAACATAGAAACAAACAATACACATATTTTATACTGACTAAGTAATTTTGTGTCTTACATCTAACAATCGTTCAATATAAAAATAAAACACACACATTTTATGCAATGAATCATTTTCTTGTGTTAGCTTCAACGGTGAATATCCAACAGATAAACAAAAATTGTGTGATGAATTCATTTCTTGTGTTAGCTTCAACAATTGTTTAGTGATTGTTCATCAAAGAAACAAAAAATACATATATTTTATGTCGTGAAGTAATTTTTTGCGTGAGCTTCAACGATCGTTTAGTGACGGTCCAACATAGAAACAAAGGACACAATTACTTAATTTGTACGACACACATTTCTTGAATTAATGTCAAATATAGTTTAGTGAATGTTCAAGAGAGAAATAGACAACACACTTACACATTTTGTGCGACGCTGTAATTTCTTGTGTCAGCTTTAGCGATCGTTTAGTGGTTATTTAACAAAGAAACAAACTATACACTTATATATTTTATGTGAAATAATAATTTTTAGTGTGAACTTCAACGCTCATGTCATCAACATTTGTGTTGTATAAGATTTATACTTAATAATATTTTGAGATAACTCTAATGACACACTCTTTCGTGATTCAAATTTATAGTATTACTTTGATCCTTTGTAGGAACTGCCTCTAATAAGAATTAAACTTTACTATATTTATTTTGTGTCTCTTAAGAGTATTTAGAATTGATGATGACTCATATTAAACATAATTTAAGTAAACATAGATATTTTAAGAATTGTGAGATAAAATTTTTTTGACACTAAAAACTTGGTTCAACAATAAAAACATTTTTTATATACAAACTACGGTTGGGTCTAGCAACAAATTAAACTCTCAAAATATGACGAATTAAGTTTTGAATCTCGAATAAAAGAAATATCCAACCGTACCTTGAACAAGATTATTTCTATAGGAGGAAACTCATAACATAAATTAAGGCATTTTTTACTCAATTAAAATTTCATATCAAAGTAGCTTTTAGGATAAAATATATTTGAATAACAATGACTTAATTTATTTTTTATTTTTTTTTGTCTTAAAAGAAATGATAAATTTCATCATAATTAACTCACACAATTGTGAAGTCTTGAGTTCGAATTTGAGACAAGACGTCAAACCTTACAATATCGATATTTATCAATTGAATTATAACTTAAGAACACAATTAATTTAGTTTAAACTCAATAATAATCAAAATAGTATTTAGAAAATAATTTTATTTTATTTTGATGAAACAAATTAATATTATTTAAAATTATATTCATCAATTATATTTAGGTTTAATTATCATACACTAATAGTAACAATGTAAAATAATTTTACACTATAATTTAAAAGAAAACTATTATTTTTTCATGTTCATACCACTAATTTTAAAATATCTTTAAAAAAATGAGTAGTGTGACAACATAATGGATTTTCATGAGATGTAAGTGTAATTATTTTTAACACTTAGTATATTCTTAAATTCTTATATTTGTAGGATGTTATTTATCATACGTTTTTATGTTTCATGTAACATAAATTATGTCACATAATTAATTTCTCTTCTATTTAATGATAATATTTTTAAAATACTCTTTATATAATTTTTTTTCTTTCTATTTTTAATGATTTGGATATTCGATCGAGTAATCATGGAAGGTAATTTAGGCAACATACTTGACTTTTTTTATTGAGATTAAATATATTAAATTTGGTCAACTAATTTTCTTAATATGAGCAATTTGGTCTATTTTTAATTATAATGCATTTCAAAGGGATTTTTTTTAAGCAACTAATATTAATAATTAGTTGTTAATTTTGTTAGAGAAGAGGTTAACATGCGACCTTGTCACTTCAACTCCACCAAACCACCTTATGACGCCTTTCGAAGGGAATATTAATGTGAACCTTAATTACTTCATATATATTTGGTATCACAATGAGTTTATTGAACCAACATGATTTTGAAAAGCTACAAATTGTAGTGTGTATTTGGTTTTGTAACGATGAAAATTGATTTTAGTAAATTGAATGTAAAGTTATATTTATGTTTTGATATATTCACATAAAAATGAGTGGAACAATATATTTTAGTTTATAAATCATATTTGAATTGAAAAACTACAAATTCTAGCTTCAAGTCAATTCTAGAGGTAGAATCAAGTCAACTGAAAAATATGCAAACATATCATAATCAATTTTACATGTCTAAAATTGATTTTGGCTTATCTAGAAGTGAAACCAAACAGGAACGTAGATCTTGTAAAATTAATGCGGTTGACTGTGATTCTTACAAATCCATTGTGATAGCAAATATGTATTTATTATGTTTGGATACAGGTTTAGATAGTCTAGAATGAACTACAAGTTATTGTTTTTGTGACGAATAGTAATTTTTTGCATCAACCTCAATAGTTGTTTAGTGACTTTTTAATTGAGAAATAAAACACACATGTATTTTATACAAAAAAGTAAATGAGTTGAACTTGACCTATTTATAATTCAACTCATTTGGTTCATGAACTACCTTGATATATATTGTCATTTTTATATAATTGTATTTTTGTATAAAATAAACTTCACTTGAGAGTTGTTAAAATTTTTTTATTTTGTGTAAATATGAAAATTCTTTAAGATGATGTTGAACATTTAGTAAAATGTCATTTTGAAACAAATTAAAAATCATTTGAAAAATTAATATTAAGAAGTTCTTTATATCATTTGAAAGCTATTAAAAACACATAACTCCATTATTTTTAGAAAAAAACAAATTTGGTCTCTAATATTGTAAAACAAAAATTGCCAATAAGTCTAACTATTTGTTGCTCAAATTAACTACTTCTCGTGATAATATTTTGAATTATAAATATTATTTTTAGATAAAACTCGTGTCAATTAAAAGTTAGAAATAAAGTATATAGAAATGTTATCTTATTGTTTAAGGTAAATAAATACTTCTTATGTATACTACGAAGGTAAATAAAATTATTTTAAATGTTATCTTATTGTCTAAAATTAGTTATTTAGTTATGTTCAGTACGTAGAAATCTCACGCCGAAAGAGTTTTTTTAGTGTTCACCATTAGAGTCTCAAATTGAAAATTATACTATCTTACACTCTCTACTTCTCCTATATAAGAAGTGCACCACCAACTCCTGAGATAATTAAGAGTAATGAGAAAATTTATCTAAAAAGATATTGATTTTTAAGCCTATCATAAATTTAAATTATATGAGTTTTAGTTAATTTTTTTATAATTAATTTATATTAACATTTTAATTTAAAGATGAAAGAATACATTTGTTCCATTAAATTTTTTTTTTGTTCATTTGATTTAAGTTATTAAGTCGAACCAAGTTGCTCGTGAACTTAAATCAAACCAAGTTTGAGTTGAAAAATAAATTTATAACGAACTCGAGTTGAGTTACAAGTTGCATCAATTCTTCTCAAGTTGAGCCGCACTGATCTTAAGTTGGACTCACCTAAAACTATTTGTAGTCGTGGCTTCAATAATTGTTTAGTGATTGCTCAATAGATAAACAAAAAATACATATACTTTGTGTAATGAAGTAATTTCTTGTGTCAGCTTCAACAATTAGTTAGTGACAGTTAACAGAGAAACAAATGTCACGTTAGTGGTTGTCTAACAAAGAAACAAAACATACATTTGCATATTTTATGTGAAATAATAATTTCTAGTGGGAACTTCAAATGTCACGTTATCAATATTAGTGTTGTATAGGATTTCTGCTTAACAATCTTATGAGATAACTCTAACGCCACCCTCTTACGTGTTTCAAATTTATTGTATTAATTCGATCCTTTGTAAAAACTACAATAGTCCTTTAGTGATTGTCTAATTTGAGAAATAAATACCCACTTATATGTTTTATGAGATTCAATAACTTTTTATTTGGGCTTCAACCGACTAAAAGAAAAATAAAAGATACACGTATATGTTATGTGCAATGTATAGTAATTTCTTATGATAGGTTCAATGGTTATTTAGTGCTTGTCTGATAGTGAAACAAAAGCAATACTTATGTATTTTGTGTGCCAAATAACTCTATGTGTTAACTTCAAACAGTCATTTAATGAATTTTCTATAGAGAAACAAAAAATACACGTATTTTGTACAATTAAGTAATTTTTGTATGCCAATTTAAACAATAATTCAATGTTTGTCAACAAAAAAACAAGTCTCTCCTCAAGAACCTAGAGCAGTCGTCGGATTCTTAGTTTGTGGCTTTGTTTCTCTTTTGTTCTTCATCCATTACAAATGGTTGATTTAGAGTATTTTTTGCTTGAAATCACCCATCTACGTTGTTTTTTCTTCTTCATATTTTTATTAAGTGGTTCTCACATATATATTTGGTTGTTTCCTATTTCTTATAGTGTTCGTTGTTTAGATTGACAAATTAGTTTGATTAATTATAGATTCAATCAATAATTTGATTGTCAATGTTATTGATCTAAATGCATTAATATTCCAATTACTTTGATTTTGACAAGACATTTGTAGACATTTTACCATTATATATTATTAACTTGAATAATGCGAGTTTATTCATATATTTATTATTTTTAATTTTTAGTCACTTTAAATTTGTGTTGTGTTTCGAAGTACTTTATCAATTTAAATGAATTAATATATATATTTATTAATAGAAAAGTTATATTTATTTATTTATATTTATAACATACTAAAATACACGTTACATTTTTATGTGCAATGTAATATAAATCATGTTACATCATCAATAATATGATGTTGCAACATCTATAATATACTTATTTTTGTTTTTTTATTGTACCATTTTCTTACATATCTTGAGGATTAAAAAATCAACAATAAAAGATATAATTTCATTGTACCAAAAATAACATAACTTCTTTTGCAAAATTAATTTTTTGAAAACTTATTATTTTTACTTTATTATTATAGATAAATACATCAT
>JBBPBS010000968.1:13378188-13405410 GCA_037974835.1 Cicer judaicum
TTAGAAAAATTAAAATGAGAGAAAATCATGTTTATCACAATAATTTATAAATTTATTACAAAATAACTTATAATATAATTTGATAGTTTTGTAATAATTGAATATGATTAGAAAAATTAAAATGAGAAAAAATCATGTTTATCACAATAATTTATAAATTTATTATAAAATAACTTATAAAATAATTTGATAGTAATATAAATTATAAATTATTATTAAATAGAATATATATTTTATTATGAATAATATTATAAAAATAATTTATATATTTATTATAAAATAATATTATCAAATAAATTTTAGATTTATTATGAATAATATTATAAAAATAATTTATATATTTATTATAAAATAATATTATCAAATAAATTTTAGAGGTATTAAAGAAATTATGAAAGAAACAGGAGAAGTTGTTGAATGACAAGGGCATACTTTCAAGATGTACACATCAGCTTTTTGGCTGAGGTGGATGAAATATGATGAAGTGGCAAAATATGATGAGGTGGCATTGGAAGTCTGTTTTAAATATATATTATAGATATGATTAGAAAAATTAAAATGAGAAAAAATCATGTTTATCACAATAATTTATAAATTTATTATAAAATAACTTATAAAATAATTTGATAGTAATATAAATTATAAATTATTATTAAATAGAATATATATTTTATTATGAATAATATTATAAAAATAATTTATATATTTATTATAAAATAATATTATCAAATAAATTTTAGAGATATTAAAGAAATTATGAAAGAAAGAGGAGAAGTTGTTGAATGAGAAGGGCATACTTTCAAGATGTACACATCAGCTTTTTAGCTGAGGTGGATGAAATATGATGAAGTGGCAAAATATGATGAGATGGCATTGGAAGTATATTTTAAATATATATAAAGTAATATAATTATTATTGTTGTTGATTAATGAATGCAAGTACATCAATTTTTTATAAATTGTTATTGATTGTGATGTTTTATGTTTGTATGATAAAAAATTAAAAGTTGTTATTGATTGTGTTTTTTCAATGTTCATATGGTAAAAAAAATTATGATTCAAATGATATTGATTGCATCTTTTATTTTGTTCAAATATTTGACAACTCGAATTCATTTCATCCGAATCAAATTAAAAAAGTTTAATAATACTATGTGAATTTTGTTTTGGAATTAATTAAAGAAAATAACAATATTGTATGTATATATGGAACATAAACAATAAAAAAAATAATAAATTTATTAAAAAAATATATTTTAACTCTATTTATGAAGTCAATTATTTAAAAGAACTGATTTAAAAAGATGATTTATTAAATTAAATTTATAATGTTTAAATCGGTTAAATTCAATCGATTTAATAAGATGACGAACATTTTTGTCCAACGAGTAAGTTAGCAAAATTGTAATATATCCATTGTCATGAGAACTGAGTAGACTATTGCTCATCCAGCTGCTGCAGAATGCAAAAAATAGATTGCGAGAAGACATGCAATATCCGTTGAGCATTGTCTAACCTCTGAAATGTTTTCAAATTCCAAATTAGATTCTTCATCTTTGGAAATGTTTCCTAGCAAGTCTAATAATATATATCGAGCATGCCCTAACTAATCCAGATCTTGTGTGGCATGGGGTTATTCCTATGGCATTGTTTCTTCTATCATCCTCAATGTTCCCGAAAAATCCCAATATGTTCAAATTGGGCCAATCTTAATATAAAAGCATATTTTGTCAAAAGAAATATACCCACTCATATATATATATACATATAAATCCTTATACCCCACACTTTCTAATTATACTTCTGCCCCAAATTTTGATACAAAATCCTTTTTTTTTTGTTTTTCTTATTTTCTAAAAAAAAATTAAATATTACCAAGCATTTATCTAAAAAATAATTGAAAATTTTTGAAAAGTTTTTTAATATATTAAATTTTGTTTTGAAAAAAAAAAAATAATTAAAGTAATGTACCCAATTTTTATTTTTTTTGAGTTTTGTAAGCCACATATATTTGAAAAAACCTAAACTTTAAACTTTTGAAATACATAACCATTTTTTAAATAAAAAATTGCAAAACTGAAAAAGTTTAGAAAAGTTCTTGATACACTAAAATAAATTCAAAACAAATACATTGTAAATTAGTTTGTACTGAACATAAAAATATTCTGAAAAACTTAAACTCTAAAATTTTAGAACAACTTTATATTCTGAAAAAGCTAAATTACGTTTTTCAATATACATATGTCGAGAAAATTCAAATCTTAAGGTCATGTTTGGGATGATTTTTGATATTCTGTTTTAAAACTTTCAAAAACTTAAATCTATTTTTATTTTGAGTTTTTAACTTTTTTTTCTAAATTTCAATTCTTGATTAAATTTCAGGTTTTATTTTATTTGAATTGAATCAACTTTTTTTACCAAGTATAAAAAATTGTTGAGACATCAAAATAATTAAAAATAAAAATAAAAATTTTAAATTTTAATTTTTTTAAATTAGATCAAAGATTATTAATGTATAATTTATTTAATTATAATAATTTTAATAATAGTGGTTGAAAGTGATAGTTAGAGGTGGTGCTCGGAACGTAATCGAAAGTAATTGTAGTGGTGAACAATGGTACCGTGGTAGTGTTGGTGGTTGGTGGAGATGAAGTGTGTTGGAGATGGTGGTGGCGGTTGTTAGAGGCGGGTGGTTGGAGGTGTGCAAAGATGGTGGTTGGAAGTGGGTGGGTAATAGATGAAGGTGGTCAAAGATGCTACCTAGTGGCGATGGTGGTTGTGGCGGTGGTCGGAGGTGGATGGTCAGTATGAGAGATGGTGGTTGAAAGTGAGTGGTCAATAGTCATAGATGGTGGTCGGTGGCGGTCACAATAGTCGGAGATAAGTAACAGTCAAGATGGTTTATGGTGGCGACAGTTGTTATATATGAGTGGTTGGCGGTGGTGGTTGGAGGCGATGGCTGTTTGAGGTGGATGTCCAGTGATGGTCGTTAGAGATGATTGCCGGAGATGGTGGTCAATAAATGTTGGAATGATTATAATGCCAATGATCACATGTTAATTTAAAAAAAAAATATAAAATCTATTTATTTAGTTGAGTTTTAAAATTAAAATTATAAAACCTATTTCAAAAATTATTTTAAAATTAAGTTAAATACCTGCTCAACTACATTGTACTCAAACAAAATTTAGTTTTGAAATTCATTTTGAAAACTAAAAATCAGAAACACATATTCACTCTAAACGGACCATAATTTTTTTAAATAATTATATTTTATTAAAAAAAATAATAAATAGGTAATTTGTATAAAATGTTTGATTGAAAGTATAAGTACGGCGAGATTATAATTTGCCCGATATTGTAGGATCATATCTCTACGAGCTAAATTATAAATGTTTATTACATGGACTATTGGGCTTTTTCAAAAACTATATTTTATTTGGGAAGAACTTTTCTCACCCCTAATATTACTTTGGATGCAGCAACGCTATACATTAGGATAAACTTTTTAACGAATAAATTACAGAACTAAAAATGTTAAATTAAAAAATTAACGTTGCATCAAAATAATAACTTAAAATAGTCAAATAAATTAAAAAATAACACACGTGACTCTTGATTTTTTATTTTTATTTTTTATCTTAACCACTTTTTAGCCATACCAATTTGCCTCACTTTCAAGCTGCTTAGTACTTTTGGATTTTCTTAATTAAAACATAAAGTAAACCAGACGATAACTAAACTTGAGATAAAGATCACCAATAATGTCTATTTCTAATATATATATATATATATATATATATCTCGCAATTAGAGTTTTTAAAAAAATTATCCATAGTAAACCTTAGTCTGTAATAAAATTGACCTCATATTTAATCACAATTAACACAAATAAAATAAAAATACCATACAACTTAGAATGACAAGAAAAAAATAGAATAATATCAATTTATATTGCTATATATGGCTAGAAATGAAATTAAAAAGCAAAGAAACAACCCTTTAACAAGTTGGTAACTCGTTCGTGCCATTGAAACAAAAAACTGTTTTGTACACACAAGCATTTTCCTTTTCTAAAATATCATATGATTTATATACTTTTTGGCCGTTGGACGTAGTAATAGGAAACTAGATACCCTTCAATAAGATATATTATACATTCACGCATTCGTACGATCTTCCAATTGAGATTATCGGTTTAAAAATACATGGATTTTGTTATTTAAAATAATGTACTTTAATTTGAACCGTCTGGTCTATGATCATATTATCATTGTTATCTAAAATGTAAGAATGAAATTACCTTATTTTATAGGAAAATTGTATATAAATAATAGGGGTAAAGGATAATCTGTATTTACTACACATACAAATTAATTAAATAGTTATTTTGATTTTTGAATATGTTAGATGCTGTCACGATACGTTTTAAATCTAATAAAATTATAAAAAAAAAACTTAAAAATATATATTTTTGGGTCAATTTTTGTCATAAAATATGTTTTTAGTAAGTTATTTTAACCTTCAAATATATTTTTGTTGATCAATTTTATTCATAAATTACTAAAAAAAAAATGTATTTGCAATTTCAATTCATTCACGAATTATATTGATAATATGACTCATTTAAAATGAATAATTCATTTTAAAAAATAAAGTAAATAATATTAATTATCAATCTTTAAATATATGATTGTTATTTTTGTGTACATGCATGACTCATGGATATTTATAACGTCAATCTTTAATCTACTAACTTCATCAACTTTATCAATTTAGATTATCCAAATCTATATTGATAGTGCATCACACTCTATTGATCAAAACAGTATTCTTTTTCGACAGCTAATGTTAATAACCATCACCTTATCACTCTACTCCATACCTCCTACCCCAACTACCAAACTAACTTATTTCAAATTAATTATCAAAATGTATAACCAAGTAAATTGTTCAGGGAATTCCAATTTGAATCCTAATAAAAATTATTTATGACTAAATTTTATTTTACTTTCAATTGAGCTTTATTTTGTTAGGGACCTTTCTCCTGTTAACCATAGGGTTAGAAGAAAAAAAAAACTACCAAAATGTGTATGTAGATTCAAAATGATTACAAAAGGGAATTATTAAGAAACAAGGGGAAACCAAACTAAAGACCTTTAAAGCTCATTGTTTCTTACACTTATTATCCTCATCTTTATCTCAGTTTATCTTCACAGCTTTTTCCAAAAGGAGTACAATAGTGATATTAATTTAACAAAAGATGAGAAAAGTGCAATGTCGATGATAATTGATTTTTTGTTAAACTTCTTTTACAAGAGAGTCACAATCTGACAAAGTGGGAAAAGTAGAATTAGGAATAATTTATAAAATAAAAAATAGAATTAAGCTTAAAGTTAACCCAACTATTCAATATATAGTCAAGAACGGTTTTACCCATAGATGATCACGATAATAAAAAATTAGCAATTAATTACAAATCATCTACCAATACTAAGGAACACATTGTGAAACTAAAAGCTATATATATAATGACATATTTGATATATCTGAGTCTATTCACCATACATACAAGTTATAATATATAATTACATTATTTATTATAATAAGAACCTCACATTTGTATACTTTATCCATCCATTCATTGAATCAGCCACAATCATTCCCTCTGCCTTCCTCTACCACAACAATCCCTGTCTAAGGTCCATAACATCAAAATCCAAACAAAACATATAAGCAACCCAAATTAAGCCAACCAAGTGCCACACCATCTTCTCTTCATCACACAAATCACAAGCTTTGACTGTCATTTATGGGCCCCACTTTGATCCCTTTCATCCTCAAATATAGTATCCCTAATTCCCTATAATGCCCTATCAAGTAAATAAAAAAATATACCTTTCTTTGATTCGTTTGAGGTGAAAACTAAAAATTAAATTACCTATTGGTAAGGTATCCATCAATGAAACAAAAGGACTTTAAAATTCTTTTCCAACATTATTCTCTTATTAACTAAAATTTATGTATTTCACAACACTTTATATGAATGAGCATATAGAAATCATTCTAAAAAATGGTGAAATTTACATAAATTTTGACCAATAAAAAGCAATATTAAAAAGATAGCGTTAGAGTGAAATAATATTAAATTAATTCAGCATTCTATAATTTTTTTTCGCCTATTTTAACCAAGACTTCCCACAGCCGTTGGATCTCCCCAAATACATCATCTGACGGTAACCGAAACCTACAGCAAGGACACGTGTTCCTTTTCCCAAGCCACGGTAAAATACAGACCCAATGAAACAAGTGCTGACATGGCAACTCACACACGTCTCTCCCCACTCGCATCTCATCTTTACATATCACACACTCTCTCCCACCAACACTAACTTCCACCGCCGGTAAAGCCACCACCGTCGCCGCCGAAGCCGCCACCTCCTTAACTCCCTTCCCCCCATCACCACGACCGTCACAACCCAAAACTCCCACCAATCTCCAACACCGACTCACCGTCTCAACAAACGGAATCAAAACAGATCCCAAAAAACCACCAAGCGGCGGCGCAGAACAAGAAGAAACCGTCAACAATGTAACGGAGAAAATATTTCTTAAATTCACCCTCCAATTACAAAACGGTGTGTTTAGTACTTCGGGGTTATGTTTATGTGTTTCGCAGAACATGAGAAGGAGCAAAACTGCGTCGAGTTCACGCTCTGTTAAAGAAGTTGAGATTGGAGGTGGAAGAGGTTTAGGTGACGTGGCGTAGTTTGATTGGATGTGGCGAGTGAGGAGATGGAGAGAGGAAAGAAGGTGGCGAGAAATGAGGAGAGTCTTTTGGGGGAGAGAGAGAGTGTGGAGATGATGAAGGGTTAGTGAAAAGAGAGTTGGGGAAGAGAGGAGGAAAGTGAGACGGCGGTGGTGGCGGCGAGTTGAAGAGAGAATTGAGTTAGTGAGATGTGTGAGGTGAGTTGGAGTGAGGGTTGAAAGTGAAGCCATGATGGTTGATGTTGTTTCATCCATAACCAATTAATGAATATTGCTTTGGAAGTGTGAGGGAATGTTGTGTGATCATGAAAGAGTGTACTACTACATCTACATGTGTGTGTTGGTCATTAGTGTCATCATCATATATACTCTGCTACTTCCTTTTTGTATGATCCAATGTGTCCTTGATCTCTGTTCCTTTTATTTTCTACTCAAAGTTAATATCACGTCGGTTACGATATTTTCTCATATTTTAGGAACATGTTATATTGGATACTGCACTACTTCACTTTTTTACTTCAATATATTTCCTTTTCTATTTTTATTTTTATTTTGACTCAACTCTACCTTTCCTTTTATACTACTTTAAATAAATTATTTTTGTAAAGAAAAAATTAGTCTTTTCATATAAGTTTATATTGAATAACTAGCTGTACTTTTTTTTTAAAAAATATACACCTTTATTTAATTCTTTTAAATATTTTGAGAAACATGTATATAAATTATTTATTTTCTTAACGAATGTTAATTTAGATAATAACGACTTATATGTAAATATGTCTATTAACACATTTTTAATGTATTTCGGTATGCTATTTTATTAACTGTCATAATTTAATTCAATTTTTTAATATAAAAAAAACTATTTACTTTTTATTTAATACATAAATTTTGAAAATGACAAGGAGTATTCTTTTAGCCTAATTTTTATTTTAATTTTCCGTCATTTAAATTATTTTATATTATAATATTTAATAATATATTTACATAATAAAATATAATTTGATACAACATAGTAGACATATCAATTTTTTATAAAAAATTGTGGTAGGAGAAATTATTGTAAACAATGGCGATAAGTTTATTTTATGGCGGTCATAGTTGAAGAAGAAGAATATCAATTTAGTTTTTTTTAGTTTGAAATCAAAATGTTTGCACAAACTTAAAATCTCAAATGATTTCCTCATCAACAAAACTAATGATAATCATAATTATTAAATATTTGTAAATATTTATATTTATTCAATATAAAATAAAATCACTTGAACAATAAGGTACTAATTAGTCGTTTACAATTTGATCACAACTCAAATCAAATTTTTTGAAAAAAATATTATAATTTTGTAATTTACAGAATATAATTTCTGTAAATTTGTTTTATAGGAATTAATATAAATAAAATGTAGATAAATTTGTGTAAAACACGAGGAATATATGTAATTAAAACAAATAATAGACTCTAATTAGTTTCTAATTAATAAATGATTTACAATGAATGTATTTAATGAGAAAAAAGTGTTGAAAACTAATTTCATGATTATAAATAAGTTCTAAAACCAATTATATTATGTTGTAAAAAAATTTGTTTTATATAAGATCTATAAAACTCTAAAAAAAAATTTCTTCACATAGTAAAAAGTTTTTACAATTTAAACCAAAACGTAATTAAAATAGTAAAATAAATTAGATTGTATATTGCTAAGGGGGGCAACGTGGAAAATTAACAATGATACATGTATATCATAAATTTCCAAACATCAATTTAACACTTTATTTTTTATAAAACATTTTTCCATAGAAATTATGAAATATTTTGTAGAAGAACTAAAGATGGTGTGACAATTGTGGAGATGAAACGATGAACAGTGAAGTTAATTGTCCATATGTTAATGTCTCTTGAACTTTTCGTTATCCCCTTAATCTTGTTTTAGTTAATGTCAACAAAAACAAGCAGAAGAGAAAATTCCATTTCCAACCATGGCCCATGTCCGTGGCTTGTTGCTCTTGTCGCTTATAAAATACTCCAACCAAAACAATAATGCCATTAGACATTTTCATGCATTCTACTCATCGTGGATTTTCTCACCCTTTATTATTTACTCGCACACATGCTATTTCATAATGCATCCAGATGAGATCTAGTGTTTTCTTACCATTATTGCAAATTACATTCATTGGCGTGCGTGAGTGTGAAAAGGAAAATGTCCTTCTATAAGATGATGGGCATTCTAGACCAAAACATTATAATATCAGGACAACTAGTCATTCCTGTTGTGGGGAAGAGCGACATTCGGTGGCAAACCAAGTTATGATTAAAGGATAATATACTAAACAGATATCGGATGCTTTACTAGCAAGAAAATGTTATCAAGACAGAAATGAATTATAGATGTAAAAAAGAAAGTTGTAAAATATTTACTATTAAAAAAACATCAACATGTAATAATGAACATAGAAACTAAGTATATAAATTTAATATGACATATGTGTATAGATATATTCTCAAAATAAATAGATAGACACAATAGATGCCCCACCAATAAAATACCTAGGGTTTGTTTGGCAAGACAAATAAACTAGTTTATAGCTTATAAGCTAGGAAACCTTTTGGTTAACACTCATTTTACCACAAGCTTATAGCATTTTTTAACTCTTCAACTACATCTGGCTGTATCAAAATCAATGCACAATTCATTCCCACGTCTCATCTCACTAATTTGGTGATTTCTAGAAAAATATCCTATACGTGGAGCCATTCTCAACATAAATTGTCCCTATTTGTTCCAGCTTTTCACAAAATATTAGTCACCATCTCATCATTCCACACTGCATCAATCTCTATACCATAAAGTTGAAGGGGGAAAAAAGAAAGAAAAAAAAGTCATCCTTAAATGCGGGGAAACTGGTTAACCACGTCTATGAAACTGCTAGATCCGTCTATTACTATTAGATCAAATTAATCAATAGTCAAAAAGTTATTAGTGCTAACCATGTGCAACTTTTTTATAATAAATCTTGACTGAACCAACAGTCCAATTTTGATGCCCTGAGATTGCAACACCATCGCAGTTGAGGCCGCATCGTAGTTCTAAATTGCAGTCTCCAATCACAGTTAAAGCCGCAATATAAAAGTTTTAGAGATTTCTATAACGACTTCGAAATCTTAATTTCGATCATATTAGCCACAATTGCCTGTATTTTTCCGTAAGGTTTGCACCATAACCACAATTTGGAGCTATAGGCCACATATCGCAGCCATGACTTTAAACCTTTGATAGGTGCTGCTTAATTTCTGCACCTCAGAAGTTGAGCGCCCTTCTCTGTTCTGGCCGTATACAAAGGACAGGAGATTTACTTCAATGGAAATAATCACATCTCATAATCCAACTCTTCCTGCAAGACATACCCTTCTTCCCTCATTAAACCAAGCAATCCTTCCAGCAATGCATAAATCTCATCGGACATTTCATTTGACATATCTTTGGCAATGAAGCTCTGTAATCTTCCACTCGTTTCAATCCAACTACTTCCCTGGATCTTCTGCAACCCAATTCCTTTCATCCTTTCCCTAATCTTAAGAGCTTCTTCCCATCTCCCAGCACGCGAATACAAATTTGCCATAATTATATAACTTCCAGTATTTTCAGGCTCAATCTCAAACAAATGATCACAAACAAACTTCCCCATTTCAACGTCGCCATAAACAGAAGCTCCATGCAGCAGAGCACCCCAAACTTTAGCAGTTGGCTCAATTGGCATCTCAGAAATCAATTTTGCCGCTTCCGAGAGCTTTCCAGCTCGACTAAGAACACCAACCATGCAAGCATAGTGCTCAACCACAGGTCGAATGCCACATTTCGAAGGCATCGCATTAAAAACATCCCAAGCTTCACGCACCAGCCCAGAATGAGCACAAGCCGTCAACACAGACGTTAATGTCACTGGATCAGGCCGAATTCCTCTATCTAACATTTGATCATAAAGCCCAAGTGCCAAACTAGCATCTCCATGAGCAGCATAAGCAGATATCATTGCAGTCCAAATTATCAAACTCCTACTCTGCAATCGATCAAAAACCCGCCTTGCCACATGAATAAACCCCAACTTTGCATACATATCAATAACTGCAGTCGCTACATATATATTTTGGTCATAACTTCTTCTAACTGCATAACCATGCACCTCTTTCCCCCCTTGAAGATTTGAAAAATACGGAAATAAAGGAAGAATGCTGGCAAGTGTAACAGCATTTGGCTTCAATTTAAAACCAAACTCCTGCATTTCTCGAACCAAATCAAACACTCCTTCAAACTGGTCATTCTGAACCATACCAGAAATCACAGCATTCCATGTACTCAATCCAGGGTTTTCCATTCCCTTTAAAACATCCAAAGCCTTATCTACAAACCCATTAACCATATACCCAGAAATAATTGACCCATAACTAACTTCATCCTTCTCACTCATTTCATCAAACAACTTACAAGCGTAATCCAAACACCCACATTTTGCATACATAGCAATCACAGCATTACAAAGCGACACATCAATCTCAATCGCTTTCTCCTTCACAAAACAATGAACTTCGATTCCCAATATAAGATCCTTACTTTGTCCACACGCCTGCATCACACTAACAATCGTAACCGCATTTGGTACAATGCCTTCCACACCTAACATCTCCAAGTATAATCTCTTGCATTCTTCGTAGAACCCACTCTGAGAATAACCACCAATCATCGAGTTCCACGTCACAATATCTCTCTGCATCATTTTATCAAACACCTTCCTCGCCATTTCAATCCTACCGCACCTGCAATAACATGTAATCAACGCGTTGAGAGCGAAAACGTCTGAGTTGAATCCACGTTGAAGAACGTAACAGTGAATTGCCTTTGCTGATTCGAAGCACGAAGAAGAAGAAGAAGAAGAAGAAGAAGAAGAAGAAGAAGAAGAAGAAGCGAGCGCCTTCAAAATGCAGGTTACGGTGAAGTTATCAGGAGATATTCCTGTGTCGGTGGAGGAAACGAACGACGAGAAGAGGTTAAGCGCGTCATGGAAGAGGCTCTTGGAGGAGTAGGCGATGAGCATAGCGTTAAAGGAGAAGGTGCTTTTGTGGGGAATTTTGTCGAACACGCTGCGTGCTTCTCGTGTGAGATTGGATTTTGCATAGAAGGTGATGAGCTTTGAGGCGAGGAAATTATTGGGTGTGATGGAGAATAGGAAGAGGCGCGCGTGGAGCTGTTTTCCCTGACGAACGAGGCGGTGGTTGGTGCAGTGTTGAATGGTGGAGCCATAGGCGGAGATGTCGAGGCCCCCGCCGTGGGTTTTAAGGAGGTTTCTGTTGGCGTTGAATTGTGTTCGAAATTGAACGTTAAGCGCCAATGCATTCCTGATCCTCATTCCATCATTGCGTGCGTTTCAACACGAGGTTTGTACTCCAACCTCACACGAGTGGGAATTTTCGAGTAAACCTCCAATTTTATGAGCCTGTCGTCACTTAAAGTCCCTTATTTAGTAAAAGTTTAAATTAATAATTATATTATCTAAATAGACCTTAAAAGGTATATCTTAATGTTAGAGATTGGACAAAAAAACTCACGATTTTATATTCAAGAACTATCGTGAAAAATGAACAGGAAGAAAGATATTGAGAAAATTAAAATGTTAAATTTATCTATATAAAGAAATAAGATGAAGTTTACCACGACAGAGTAGAAGAATTAAATTTTAGTCCTACAATCATATATATATATATATATATATAATGATTATGATTGAAGTTATTTAAATAATACATGATCACTTAAAAAAATTAAATGATTTTTTTTAATTTAAATTGTATAGTTATATGGTCAAGAATATTTAATCATTTCATTTTCTCATTATAAAACTTTCCTCGTTTTATTATTTTATTTTTACAATTGATTGTGTTCTATTTATAGATAAATTATCTAATTAGCTTGCAGTACAAATTAACTCAATTGTTTTAATGGAAACATAATACTATCACTAACTAACACCAAAATTGGCTTATTCAATCGTATTACAATTCTACTTTAAATTATTACATTTCAACATGCCTCCTTGATTCGAACTATCGAAAGTTAGTACATCAAGTTCCCTTATCAGCTTCACAAACTAATCCCTCTTCACTACTTTGGTAAAGATATCAACCAACTGCTGATATCTATAGGACAATAATCCATTACTAGCCCGTTTGTGTTGAGTTATGTAAGGAGTTGTGACTTCATTTATGATACCTCTTGAACTCTTAGGAGGTGTACTCTCATCCTCCATCAGTCCATAAGAATTTTATTATTCTATCACTTTGTTTTTCCATCATCACCTTAAACCTCTTGAACATATTAAGACATCACTATTTTCCCTTATTATCATCAACCACGTTATTCTTCAAAATTCATCTACAAAAGCGATAAGGTATTTGTTACCGCCTAACATAAGTATATCAAACAATCCACAAATGTCAGAATAAACTAGATTCAATATTTCAGTAGCTTTAATGGGAACTTAGAATTAAAGGCTAATCTAGATTGTTTCCCAATCAGACATATAGTACAAGATTTTTCTGGCACCATTACTTTAGGCATACCTACCACTATTTGTTTAGACTTTAATTGACTTAAAATTTTAAAGTTTAAGTGACCTTATCTTTTATGTCATAGTAAGATATCATTATCAAATATTGTTGCTGCCAAACACTTTTCTTCCGGAACCTTGATATTTGTCTTGAAGGTTATAATATTTTTGGCCAAAGTGGACTTCAAGATCAATCTTTTGGTTTTATCAAACATTTTCAGTGAAAAACCTTTTTCAACCAACTGATCAACAGTCATAAAATTATACTTTATGCTTGGTACAAACAACACCTTATCAATCATAACATTCTTGACATCTTTTCTTTGAATTTCTGCATTTCCTATGTCTTATAAAACTAGAGAACTATTATCAACCAACCTCACTCTGATTCTTTTGCTTGCGTCAAATCAGTCAACCATTCCTTATTTCCAGTCATATGGTTGGAACAACCAAACAACCAATATCAAGATACAACACCTTAGTGCTTGAGCCTTCTTCACAAGTAGTAACCATCAACATAATATGATATGAGTCTGAATCCTTATGTGCCACATTAGCTTCAACTGGAGTATACTTTGTATAGTGGAATATGATAGTTCTTTTGGATGCACTATGATTATCGGTGTAGACAATAAAAATTGAAGATACATCGTGGTAGCGGAACACATGGACGACAACGAGACATATGATGACGTCAGGGTGATTGAGCAAAACGAAGTTTGGGCAACATTGGTACGTGGGAATAATGGAAAGAAAATTGGTTGAACATATAATAATAGTTATGGGGAATAAATGGGGTTAAAATCTATCAAAAACGGTATATTAAGGATTAGAAGAGGGAAAAGTCCAAATATTGAAATAATAGTGTATATATTGTTAACACTTTATTTTTTTATCTTTTTTTTCTTCTCTCGATTTAGTATTTTATTTAATTTTAAGTAACAATTTGATCTATTATATCTTAAAATACCAACAATGTTATCATTTCTTTACAAAAATTTAGAAAATTCATCAAAATCTTCAAATAAAATCCATAAAATTCAATAGCAATTTTAAGAAAATTCATATATTCATCAAATGCATAACTCAAATATTGAAATAAAGTTATATTTTTATCTCCAACAACATCAAATAAAAAATGAAAATATGAATTTATTTGAAGATTTAAGTTATGAATTTGATGAAATATGTATTATATTGAATATGGTAATTAATTTTATGGGTTTTGTTTAAAAATTTTGATGAATTTTTTGAATTGTTATAAAAAAAATATAACATTGTTGATATTTTAAGATGTAAAAGATCAAATTGTTACTTAAAATTAAATAAAAGACTAAATCGAAAAGAAAAAAAAAAGATAAAAGACTGAAGTGTTACTTGAAAGAGAGAAATGCAAAACTACTTTTTATAATTTTAAACAAACATAATAGCTTTTATTTTTCTTAAAATCATATAATAAAATCATCTCTATATGAGCCATTAAATTTCACATTCAGCCGAAGCCAATGTCTAATATTCCACTTCAAACGAAGTTCGAGAGATGGTTGGTTGTTTCTTCGATTTCCAAGAGACCAATGAATTCCCTAGGAAAACACAAAATCCACTAAATGATCTGCAGGGCATCCTCCCAATCCGAGTCACAAAAGGACTTAAGTTGTAAAGTTGAATCTGAGGGAAATAAAATGCCATGTGCTAGAGACGTTTTGAGATACTCAAGAACATGGATGACAACATCATAATAAATATTGGTGGGAGAGCTCATATGTTGGTTGAGTAGTTGCATTGAATACGAAATATTTGGTCTGGTATTGGTTAAGTAAATTAATTTTTCCACTAGTCTTCTGTACACAATTGGGTCAGCAAGCAAAGTTCCAAAATCTCTGAGAAGTTTTGTTCCTTTAAGCATATGAGTGAAGGTTGGTTTTGATGCAAGAAGACGTTTATCAAACAATAATTTAAGAGTATACTTGTGTTGGCTGATGTAAATAGTGTGACTAGAGTGAACTACTTCAAGTCTCAAAAAATACTTCTAAGTACTAAGATCGTTGATTTTAAAATTTCTAAACATTATTGTCATATCTTATAGATCATATATATAAATTTTGATATTGATTTATAATTATTTCTTTTGTCATCATGTGGTGTTAAGATTAACATTATCGACAATGTTATTGTTTATAATATTAATTTTGACGCATCTTAATATCAAAATAAATAATTATAGATTAATGTTAAAATTAAATATAATTTATTGAATAAATTTTAATTTAACGACTCATAAGAAAATATTTATCGAAAATGAGATTATTGTCTATTGAATAAGTGAAACTCTTAATATAATCTTGAGTATAATTTTACCCTACTCCTAATATATATATATATATATAATCAAGTAAACAAAATTGGTGCCGCCTAGAATAAGAGACTCTTTGTGACTGTGGGGACACACCACTCGGAGAGTCTCAAATCCGCCGCAATTCTAAAGTCCGCCGTTATATTGTTCCTTATATTGAAAATATTATTGTTAATAATCTGACATAAGTTTGTTTCTTTTATATATGAGTATGCAGGAATATCAATTCGGAGTGTATCAAAATTAATTCCTCCAATTCTATTTCTTAAACCTGAAAAACAAAATTCAACAATATTTTGACTATAGATAGACAACTGGCATGTGGACACCCAAAAACCACGCTATTAGCTTATCTTTCTAGAATGCAGATGCAGTTAGGTGTATGAATTACCAAATTACACATATATAGAACTAATCCTATTAATATACATATATAAAGTTAAAAATAGAAACATGAAGTGCAATATAGTAAAAATGCAAAAACAACAAAACAAAAGATTTGTTAGATTTGTTGTTTTCAAAGAATAATTTAACTATAACAAATATAAAAACCCACAATGGAAACCTTTTTCTCCACTTAATTCTAACCGGGGCTCTCGGAGAACAAGAGTCTCCCAATATTCAAAAATATCATCCATTCAAACACAATGCATACCTTCCTTTTCTTCATCGTTCTTCTAATATTCCTCACAACCTCCACGATTGCCACCTCTACAGATGAACAACCACCATTGGCGTCACCGGCTCCACCCCGCAAGGGAGGCCACCACGGTCGCCGCCGTCGCAACGCAGCGAAATTCTTCGGTTACATTCGACAAAACCAAACAGCGTATTTGCATAACCAAACAGAATTAGCAAACGAGTTCTTACACGCGCACAATTGGGTGAGAAACGAGTACAAACTTCCAGCATTAACGTGGGATGAGAGTCTCGCGAGTATCGCGCGAAAATATCTTATGGAACGGTATGAGGATTGTAAGTTGGTTCATTCTACCGAAAATTACGGTGAGAATATGTTTTGGGGAAAGAAATTGCATTGGACACCTTGTGATGCGGTTTATTATTGGTACATGGAAAAAAAAGATTATGATTTCAATACCCTTAAGTGTGAACCTCCACCAAAGTTTTGTGAACACTTTACGCAAATTGTGTGGAGGGACTCAACGCACGTTGGTTGCGCTTTGCAACATTGCCACATACCTGAGTCTGGCATGCTCATCGCGTGCGAGTATGACCCACCGGGTAATTATATCAATGAGAATCCTCTCCTTCATTCAACCTAATTAACCAACCCATAACTGCCTTAATTTATGAAATTAATTAAGAATCAGTTGCACCATAATTAAAGTCATGTCTGGACGATCAATGTCTTCACTTAAATATTCTGATATATGACTTTTTATAATTTCATCTACTTTTTTTAATATATTATATCACATGTATGTATGTGCCCCTTCTTTTTTTTTCGGGGTTTCTTTTAACTCGTTAATTTGGTTGTATTCTGGTGGAAAATTGTACATTTTGTATAATTGATTTGGGTGTTTTCGAGCAATACAAGTTAATTAGTGAACATGTACACGATTATATATTTTCTTCTTTTACATTTTTTTTATTGTTGGAAAACAAAAGTTCAATACACTATCTTTATATATATATATATATATATATATATAATGTTTATTTGTAGTTAGATTTGTGAAAATATGAAATTACAGTCAAATGAAAAAGGTTAGTGATGATGCATTTTTATAAATCAACATAGCAGATTACATGTTTTTTCAGGAACAATTTATATATTATACCTATCAAAGTTTGGATATAATTAAATATAAATAAAAAAAAATTAAATGTAGTTCCTTAACTATCAATCACAACTCAACAACAAAAAATATAAGTTTTTTGTGATGATTTGGTGTGAACTTTGGTAGAAGACTTTGGATTGGGTTTTTGGAGTGGTTTCAACGGATGAAAATTATGAAATGCATTTTTTAATATTACAAACATTTCCACGAACATATTATATGTGCACATTGCGTAAAAAATCATGAATTAACGGGACAACCATGTTATATATGAAGAATAAGGAAAACTAGGAGAGTATGAGGGAGAGAAAGATGTTCAATTTGTAGAATGTGAAATTGGTCATTAATTCGCTACAATGGACATAATGCATAAGATGACTTTGATCACTTCTTCTCTGTGAAGGACCGCTAATTTTTTTTATAGTTGATGGCTTAACGTTTTCATATTGAAAATGGAGGAGGAGGTTCATAGAGAAACGTTCATACACAATGGTTATAGAGAAAATGGAGTGATGGACATGTTGTTAGTGTAATTCAATGTAATTAGTTAAGTGTAGTCATTGTTAGTTTGGTTTGTGTTAGTGAGCCTGTGAAACAATTGGACCAGTCATGTAAGCTCTAGTCTTAGACTCATAAGCTTCAGTAGCTTCTGAACTCATATTCAGTTGATGGCTTGTAAGCTTGACTTGTATAAGTTCAGTTGTAATGACAGTTAGTTGATTAATAATCATCAAATCATTCTCTCTCTCCCTCTCCCTCTCTCTCACACACTCTCTTTCTTTGTGTGTGAGTGTATGCGCACGAAAAATTTAATCATTTTTTTCTTCAACAAAGTGATATTTTGAACTAGGTTCTTTCTTTGGGCTAGGAAACACGAGTTGAGTGTGAAATTTATAGTGAGGAATTTCAATAAGGAATCACATTGGTTCCTGGGGATTTGGGAAATACGAGTGTAAAGCGTAGAAACTGAATCATGACACACTCGAATGACTTATTTGGTGAAAATTTACAAATTTTTTAAAATAAAATTGAAGATAAACAAATAGTTAATTAATCACTAATTATAATTTTAATTTATTTAATTTATATTTTTTTAGTGATTTATTCAAATATTATGTTAATTAGATTGCGGCAATTGTTGGAAAACCGCCCTTATGTCGACCTTTTGAGCCTTCTAATTACATAACAGAGAAAGAGAAGCCACATAAATAGAGGGTTTCTCTTAGAGAAGTTAAGAAAAGCAAAGAAAAATGACGAGAGCCACACCTTTTTCTAGAGAGATGCTACCTCCCCCACTTCCACACCTACCTAATTTTTAATCTATATAAAATAATAATTTTAAAAATTATATTTATTATAATTAATATAATAAAATAATTATTATTATACAATAATAAAATATTAGGTGAAGAGTAATATAATTTAAAATCTACATCACCATCAAATTTTGAAAAAATCTATATCCGCGTCAAAATAAATTTTCTCCGTCCAAATTAAAACTAAGGGTTTGAATTATACCCGTAAGTGAAGGTTGTGTTCTGGGCCTATTTTGAAAAGATGAGGAGTACTTTAATATTATATACTACATCTGGAAAAGGAAAGAAAAAAGATCTAAGGTAAGCGGTAGATTCGGATGTTGATCTATGTTTGGCTGAGAGTATGTAATATATATGAAGTCAATGGCAGTTTTTGGCGCCTAAATGACATGGCAACTTATTAAATCAGCAAACAAGTGCGTAATGCACACGTCGCGTAGACCAGACTCCGCACCACATCAACCAATCGCGATAACGGCACTGCCACCGCGACCCGGTCAAGTCAAGTCTCCCAAGAACTTACACACAACGGAATACATCAACTGCCATTTTCTTTCACTTCTAATCCTTTCACCTCCACGTCATTGTTTTCATCATTTTCAACTTCATTAATCAATTAAATCACACAGCGAGTTAACTAACTAATTCAATTAATTCCAGTATCTCTTACACTCCCACCATGCCTAGAGTTTCTCTGGCACTTTGCGTATTTTTTGCCTACTTTCCAGGTAACTAACTAACCGATTCTCGCATGCTATAATATAACATATCTATGTGGAAAGTGTTTAACTTATTAATGTGTGTGAATTGCGTTTGCATTTGCACAGGGTTGATGTTATGTGCAGTTGTGTCGCTGAATTCAATTGAGATCTTCCAAAACCACAAGTGGCTAAAAACGACTTCAACTGTGTATTTCCTTTGCAAAGGGGAGATCAAGGCTGTGTTTCAAGATGTCAAGAGACCTCGTGTCTCTTATGCTTTCAATGGCCAACAATCTTGGCAGGTTCTCAACTAAATGCTTTTATTTATTACTACCTCCTCGGCTCTATCTGCAGAACATCATTGAGTTAATAGAATTAGAAAATTGATAGTAGTACTAAATTTGTTAATTATTGATATTGTTTTTATAAGTTTGTTTTTCAATAGACAAAATTGGTTAATGTGTTCGTTGTAGTGTTTATTGTTGGTTGCAGAAAATGATGTTAATTAATTAAAGAGATGTTAGTAAAAAGAATAATTAATATAGTTGAAAATTAAAAAAGAAATAATATAAAAAGAGATATAGAAATTTCTCAAGAGTTTCAGTTATATATATAAGGAGTATGGAGGTAGTAGTACACATGTTCTAACTAATGTAAAATTAAAATAAAATTGGTTTTATTTCCAGTCCGAGTTAGTTAATTAGAAATAAATCAATCAAGTAATATACATGTTGTAGTTGTAGTGTTTGCACTCTAAAATTTGGTTAAACGAGAAAATAAGAGTTGTGTAAAAGTACTCTGTATATTTACAAAATAAATGTATAATAAGTGGAAGTAGTGTATATATTCATATCCAGCTATTTAAATAATGGTCAATTAAATACTGATATTGACTTCATAGACACATCAACACGTTGTCATCGATAATATTTTGCAAAAAAGAGAAGTGATCGAATATAATCACATGTATCTTGTGTTTGTCTTCAATGTGAAGTATGTGTGTTACATAATTAACCGCTATCTTTCATGCTAAACTTTGAGTAGTTTGCTTAGGAATCTGACATTGAATTCCAAGCGTCTTCATTCAATCTTCATGTTTTGATTGCATATTGCATGTTTTTACTGTATGAAGCAACTAGTGAGATTTTGGTTTCTGCTTCCAGCTTTTAAGCAACTTTTTTAGTAAAAAATGCAAGTGGTGTGGACTTTATGAGGAAAACAGCATTACTTCAGATGATGTTTTGGACGAGTGGGAGTTTTGTCCTTCTGATTTTACTGCACCCCATGGTGAATATACTAAGTTCAAGGAAAATCAATTCAATGCTACTTTTTTGTGCCCAGATTGCTTATCTCTTGTTGGGGGTGAGTATCTTTCAACTTTTGCTTTGGAGATTCTTCATAAACATAAATCCACAATCATACTAGTTGATGTCATTGAATATTATTTATTAGTTAGTTCATGCTATTTGATCAATGAATCCATCAACTAGTTGTTTCGAAAAAAATGTATGTTTTACCTAGTTGATGCATTGCAAAAGTTGCATAGTTATTCAAAATATGTAATTTCAATTTTGATGAATGTTTCTCCCAATCTGTAGTCCTATTACATTTATGTCGAAATGACCAAACAACTTCAATTCGCTTTTGTAATGGAGTTGCTCACCATGATTAACATGGCTATTAAAATTAAAATAGCATATGGATTGGTTAAAATTCAATAGACTTTTGAGGTTCTAAAGAAAGAAAGAAAATGTTAAAGCAAATTACTCTGTCCATCTTTTTGTGTTTTCTCTGTAACCATCCTCTGTAATATGAAAAGATAAACAAAATGCTACAACTAAGTCATGATAAATTTGTTGTTAGGCCATTAGCTCATACATTTTTAGCCAAATGTCATGTCTACCATTGTTTAGTAACATACCTTGAAAGAAAAAATACATCAACGCATTCATTTGGTTTATAGCTGATTCGAAAGTTCATCTTGGTACCCAACCATTTGCATTGAAGGTTTAGTTACACACTAGATTAATGCATTTTCCCTTGTGCTTCACATATAATTTGGTATGAGACTAAACAACTACAAGAGTTGGTATATCATTTGACTACATAGTGTACTGTTTATCAGCAGTAGTGTACAGAGGATAATAAAATATGAAAGTTATAACTGTTGGTTGCAAAAATAGTGTATTGAACTATGATGTTATTAAAATCTACCTTGCTGAACCAACGTTTATAACTTAAACTGCATTGCTCACCTTAGAAAAGTCAATTCCTATCTACTTATAAATCATGTAATGGTATTTTATATCAACAAAACTATCTGTATTCCTGCTCTGCAGTTTCTAGCTCTTCTGGTGAGCGCAGAAAGCACATAGCAGTTGTAGTTTTTCTTGGTGCTTTGGCCTCTATCATATTAATTCTTGGAGTGGTGGCTGCATATAAGTTCTGGTTGAAGAAAAGAAAGGAAGAGGACCAGGTTTGGTTTCTGATGTTACTGGAAGAAGGAGATGAAAATGAGGACGAGCTAGGCCTTGGTAGCGATATCATAATATGATGATAGTAAACAAAATACCTCATGTACAGTGTAAGGTTAACCACAATTTTTTTTAGGCAAAAGGATGAAAGTAAATTTTCTGTTTGATATGTAACTATCCCTCTCTCCATAATAAACATTTATGAAAACAGAAAGATAAGTGCCTTTTGTTCATTTGTAAATTGTATATACAAATTAGGGGCTATGCTGTACTTTTAAGATTTTTTTCTCAACAATCTAATAGAAACAAATAAGCAAGATATATGTAAAAAAGTCAGAGATGGCATCAACTTTATTGGCATTATGATTTAGAGCATATTATAGTCAGTGTTCCCCACAATTCGTGTTCAGACCATGTTTCATGTTGGTACTAAAAAGAAAACACCAACACATACTGCAAAATGCAATCCGTAGGACATGATAATAATAATAATAACAATAACAACAACATAGATCTTAACATGAGTATTTCATTTAAATGCATGAGAAGTACAATTGTTGAAATATAGCATTCAAGATATATCAAACCTAGAGGAGGGTTTATTCAATAATAATTAGTATATTAATGGAATAAGCCCGTACATATATCAGTTTACAATTAACTTTTGAGCTGTCCATCTAAACTCATATTTCAATTATAACCAAAAGAAAACAAAAACTCTAAGAGTTTTTGCTTTGTCGATCAATTATATACAGCACTCAAGGAGAAACATGATATAGTAATATCTAATTTTTGAATGGAAGTGACTGTTTTCCGATCTAAAATTACCACCAGAGTTGCTGTGTTTCAATAACAGCAGAAATTATATAGCGCAGTGCATGAAATTGTGCAGATAATCCATTCCATTAAATATCTAACCCAAATACAGTCAAGATATTGGTACCTAAAAGAATTTCAGAGAATAACTTCTGTTAGTATAGTCAACAAGTTCTGTAGATATAAGTTGTTTCCATGGATCCAGATTTTTTTTAAGTGTAGAGATCACTTTGTAAAGTAAGGTTAAGCACAGGGATACAAAGAGATCAATTTGTTATAAACCACTCTAGAAACTCATAATTTTCTCACTAGTGTTCTCCACTTTCACTTAACTATGTAAAGTACTTTCAAGGACCCAAACTCATGTGATCTACAAGCCTTCAATTATTTTGACAATAATTTCTTATTAGATGAACTCCAATCATTAAGTTGTTTTTTTTGGGTACAGCAGTCCCTAATACTCCCTCTTTTTCTATTTATAAACAAAAGTGAGTTAACAAAAGTCGATGTATTTAGACTTAATACATCGACTTTTGTTGACTCATTTTTGCTTATAAATAGAAATAGTGAGAGTTATTACAATTCTAGATAGAAATCATAAAATGAGATAGAAGTATATTAAATAATGAGAGAATTTTTCAATTACATCAAATAATACAAGATTTATATAACAATTAAGTTACAATTAATTGATATAACTAACTATCTCAACTAATTAACTAACTATTGTTTAATATCCCTTTGCAAGCTGAAAAGTGTCTACTACACTTTTGGATTGGAAATTACAAAAAAAGAAATGTCAGAAAATACATTGACTACAAAGAAAGAAGAATGTTGCTTAATTATCCATATTTTTATGGATATAAGCTAGAATGCCAATTAGGCTAATTACAAAGAAAGAAAAATTATATCACCAAATTTTTGGTGTCCTTGAAAAACGTTTAACAAACACGTTAAAGAGAGTTTTGAAAGAAATGTAAACTTGTTGGAGACATATATTTACGAAACACCGTTTACAAGAAATATTGAAGGATAAGTGCATATTTCCATAATGTTGGAGATGTTGGAAATGCTTTGGACCACAACGATCAAGATTTTATCCACATGAATAACTTTGATTATACTTGGACTTCTAAAATATTTACCAAATTTGTTGCACCTTGTCGTTTGCCAATAATTTCGTATAGAAGTTTTTGTGATCGAGTAATTTCAAAATTCGTGATAGATATGACAATAATGCCTCACTTTTGAAATGTTGAAGAAATGAGTTGAATGGAGAAAGATAGGGAAAAGAAGTGGAAATAATGATTTTTTTTTTGGCATAAATTTTGTTGGCAAACATTTTACCCCTAATACCCATTGTCTTATAGTTCTTTTTTATCATCAACATCATCGTTATGATGATACAATTTTAACTTGGAATTTGAGAGGAAAGAAGAAGAAAATGAACAAATAGTTCAATAAGAATAAAAAGATAAATCAATTAACCTTCAATGAAATTTTCTCAAAAAAAACTTGAGAAAGAAAATAGTTGAATGATTGTTTCTCTGATACCATATTACAATTCTAGATAGAAATCATAAAATGATATAGAAGTATATTGAATAATGAGAGAATTTTTCAATTACATCAAATGATACAAGATTTATATAACAAATGAGTTACAACTAATTGATATAACTAACTATCTCAACTAATTAACTAACTATTGTTTAATAAGAGTAGTTGGTTTTACTAATAGGGATCCTTCATTTTGCTCATAATAAGGCATAGGAAAACTAACTAGTTATATTTCCAATAATCAATAGATCCAAAAAGAAGAACATGCAATGATAAATTGCTAATTCATTAGTCTATTACCTATCGACTATAACTATTTTTCAAGTGTTGTTGGGTTCTACTTTCTAGATTCATGAACCAGTTATATCAGTAAGATATCTCTCTCTCTCTCACACACACAACATAATGATTAACAAAGGTAAAGACAAGAAAACAACCTTGAGCAATTAAGAATCCAAAACTCTAACTAGAAGAGCAGCTCCTGATTGACTTGTCAAAATTATAAAGCTCTTTTGAACTGGAACCATAAATCGCCTTAATTGTATCCCTGCAAAAACTACACAGAAAAAAAATAGTGGATTGAATAAGAAACAAACATTTTGCGTGTATTAGTTTCAAGGATAATGTTCTGCTTGTTTTGCAATAAATATGATACTTTTTGTGGATCAACAGATTAAAAGACAATATGGAAAGTTAAAAGAATAGTAACAAAATCCTTAACGAAAGTGGGCTAGGCTTGGAACTTGACAGTAGTAGTATGAGCAATTCTTGTGTTGTAAGGTAAGGAGTCATGGTTGATAGCTCAAAGGCTCAAACACCTTAGGGGACATTCCAATTGAAGATGTGGCCTTAAGAAAACTGGTGGAAGATATAAGGATTAATGAACACCATACAGCCATGCCATGTCATAATGAACCCAATAGTTAACAACTGTATCTTTCATATCAGTGACTTTGCATCCTAACAGACAGATAACAACCCTCAACAAACTACAAAGTAAGCTTCTTAGAAAATCTTGACACATAACTGCACCTAATGCAGCTTGAGTTAAATAGATATAATCTCAAAATTGCCGACCCCTTACCAGTTACCATGGCTTTAAATGCAGGTTCAGATAGAAAAAAACAAATTGTTCCAATTTCATGAAATACTTAAAAGATTGCTAACCTTCATTATACTGCCAATATTGATCACTAGATTATTAGCATTACCACCTAACAAAGCAATTTCTTTCATTTAAAATAAATATAAAATATATACATTTTCACTTAGTAAAATTTCTCTATTATGTGATTGTCAAAGTCTATTGAATTTTAAGCAGCCCATTAAAAACAAAGGTGAACCTGCATGCCTCCTTGTTGAAATTCTTCTCTTTAACTCCAAACAAAGATTTAAACACTTCCGGCTCTGCACGACAAAAGTATGGACGCTCTGAAAAAGAAAAAAAAACAGAAAAAGCACAAGTTAAACTCCAAAGCTAACATTCCAACAAAGAAATTAAAAAATCATAAAATTAACAAATGAAAGTAATAGTGTAGCCATTTTACCAGAGTAAATGGAACATTTTCTAGTACTCTTTTCATAATGAATACACCATCCATCTTGTCCTATTAAGCTATTGTAAAGCTGAAATTCAATTCATCACCACATATACAAAACGAAGAAAACAACATTAATAACAAATGTCAAACACAAACTAATCATCATTATAATACACACTAAATGGAATCTTCAATTCTCCATAGGTCATTTACAACCAAAACTTTAAAACTTGAAGGATTATTTTTGGCGTGGGATAGTTTTGAAAGCAAAAAGTGGAGGTAAGAAAACGGACCTCAACATCAGCTGTGTTTGTAAAAATTTCTTCGGGAGATGGATAAGAAGGACCCTTTTGGAGCTTACAACAAGCCCCACAACCTTCAACACAATGCCATGATAATTCCTTATTTTTGCCGAAACTGATTTTGTTTTGCTGTTGGGTTTTGTCAGTTTTCAAGGTAGCTGTCCGCCGCGAACGACGTGCCGCCGAGCACGTAAATGGCGGTGCTGCCACGAGATTGGCGGCGGGAATCATGATAAGGCACCTGATGAAAATGGAAGAAGTTAAAAATGATATTTGAAGAGGTGAGAAAGAGAGATATTGGGGAATATAGAAGTTAAAATTCAATTGTATAATGACAGTAGAAGTTTTACAAAGTAGGAAGAATTTTCTGAAGTGTGGCAGTTGATTATCAGAACTCGGGTATTCCTTCAATTATCCTGAAATGCATTGATTAATTTTTTCTGCATTGAATAAATTTGTTTTAAGATTAAGATGTCGGTGTCTTCTTCTAATTACTAATTATTTATTTTTATAGGGTAAATTACATATCTTACTTTAATTTAATTTAATGTAATGTTTTAATTTTTTTATTTTGATTTTAAATAATAATTTAATATTTTATGTTTTAAAATTTTAATAATATTATCTTTTTTTTATAAAAATTCAAAAAAATAATTAAATTTTTCAAACAAAATTTATAAAATTCATTATCATCTTCAATAAAATACAAATTTAATCAAATTTATATCTTAAATTTTGAAATAAACTCATATTTTCATTCTTTATTCGATGTTGTTGAAGATGAAAATATGAGTCTATTTGAATATTTGAGATATGAATTTGATAAAATTTGCATTATATTGAAGATGATTATTAATTTTGTGGATTTTGATTGAAAATTTTGATGATTTTTTTGAATTTATGTATAAAAAAAGATAACATTGTTGAAAGTTTAAAACATAAAATATCAAATTATTACTTAAAATTAAAATAAATGACCAACTAAAAAG
>JBBPBS010000968.1:13407736-13451994 GCA_037974835.1 Cicer judaicum
AATAAATATTTAAAATTGATGCATAAAAAATAAGAGATAAATATTTGTTAAAAAATCACGGAAGAAGTATTTATAGCCGATACATAAAAAACATGAAACAAATATTTGTTATTCATATATATTACAAAAATACAAAAAAATATTTATGAATAATGCATAAAACACATCAGACCAATATTTATGAATAAATTATATAAAAGATCACGTAACAAATAATTTTTAGTGATACATACAAAAATAATAAATAAATATTTAATATTGATAAATATTAAAAATAATAAAATAAATATTTTTTATTGATATAAAAAACACATAATAAATATATATCAATAATTTTTTTATTTAAAATTAAATGTGACATTCGCTAAATATCATGGAGTCGCCTCACACATGTTTATTGATAGTTACTTAGAAAACGAATAACAAATTATTCAAAAGGAAATAAAGGAACAAATCACTCACATTTTTTTAGGTAAATACCATATATAGTCTCTTAACTTAATTTTAGTTAACGATTTAGTCTTTTATCTTTTCGTTTTGGTCCTTTGTGTTTTTAAATAATTTCAGCGTTACCCTTTAAGTGAGTTTCTATTAAGAAAAGTTAAAAAATCTCTCCTCTGTTTTCTCTCTCATTTCTCTTTATGTTGTTTGGTTTATGTTGTCGTCTCTCTTCTCCAAATTCTCAAATTCACGAACCCTAATTTTCCCATATCCCATCTCTCGTTCCCCTTTGTCTTCACTCTCCTAAGCTCAGTCCCAACCTGCACAAGCTCAACTTCAGCATGCACAAGCTCAACCAAGAACTTTTAGGCCAAAGTTCAAAATATGGAGGAAATAACATTAGGAATAGTCACATGGAGGAACTTTCACTTTTTGATATTAAGAACTCTTTGATATATCACTATGTTTATGTATTTGTCATTCTGTTTATTAGGAACAAGTCAACATTCTGTTTATCATGTATTTGTCATTATGTTTTGTTAATTGCACGTCATTTGCTGTCTTTTGTACCACCTGAAGCAAGAATGAATTTTGAGTTATGAGTTATGAATGAATAAATTTTGAGTTGTGAATGAATTTTGAGTTGTGAATGAATTATGAGTTATAAATGAATTATGTCTAGGATTCAACAATGAATTATGAATGAATTACTGTGTTATGATTGAATTTGAAGCAAGCATGAACAACAATGAATTCTGTCAAGGATTCAAGAATGAATTACTATGTTATGAATGAATTCTAAGTTTTGAATGAATTATGAAGTAAGTAGGAACAACAATGAATTCTGAAGTTGTAAATGAATCCTGAATTTAGGAGAGTGAAGACAGAGAAGAACGAGAGATGGGATATGTGAAAGTTAGGGTTCATAAATTTGGGAATTTGGAGAAGGAAGATGACAACAGAAATAATTTTTTAACGTTTTCTTAACAAAACCTCACTGAAAAGGTAAAGCTGAAATTATTTAAAAACATAAAGAATTAAAATAAAAAAATAAAATAAAAGGCTAAATCGTTAGCTGAAATTTAATTAAGGGATTATAAATGGTATTTAAAGTTTTTTTTTTAATTATGCGAGAATGCTGCTTTAGTTCAATTAGATATACAATCAAAATGGAACAACATGCACGAAAATGATGAACTAAAAGCTGTAACATGCCAAACGAGATACCTTCGTTTTGAACGGCACAAACTGAATATTCAAGTGTAGAAACAATGACAAATACAAAGAACCAAAAGCAAAATTAGCCAAATCTCTTTATTGATTATAAGAGAAGTAATATACAAATAGATAGAGATATAGCCATAAACTTAAACCCAACTCCAAAAAAAATATAATAACACCCAAAGAAGGGTTTATTTATGTATTTATTTTAATAATCTAATTTTTTTTTAAAACTTATTTATATACTCCATTTTAAAAATTATATATCAAATTATTTTTTTATTGACTTAGTTAGATTTTTTTGTTCTTTTTAATTTTTTGAAAATCGCAATTCTAAAAAGTGATTTTTATATACTTTTGAAAGATCGTCATTTTAAAAAGGACGATTTGATGCGATTAAAAGAATTAGAGAAAAAAACTTTAATTAAATAGATTAAAAATTAAATCACTTCTAACTAAGTAAAAAAAGTAATTTAATATATAATTTTTAAAATAAAGTATATTTATAATTTATTTTTAAATTTGAGTTATTAAAAAAAACTTAAATATAGACTTAATTGCAGTTTTGGTCCCTCATATTTTAACTGAATCGCGAAAATAGTCCTCAATTTTGTTTTTTTTCAATTTTGGTCCTCAAACAAAATTATAGTCCAAAATTTGATGAAATTTCATTTTTTCAAAGTAGTACTATACCATTTATAATAATAGATTTCAGATATAATTGTTGCAAATAAGATATTAAGGTATGATGTGATTTAAATAAATAAAAAAAAAATTCATCAAATTTTATACTAAAATGATAACTACTTTTACGTTCTAGTTAAAATAGAAAAAGGCCTAAAATATATTTATTTACAAAAAAAAGAATCTCAGCTCAAATTCTGAAAGCATTAATTTATAAAATAAAAGTTCATTGTGGTTGTTTTTCATCAACAACAACGTCAACACTCGCGCCGCAAGACAAGAACCTATGAAAAATCCGAAACCAAGCATTGCAAGAAACTTCCTTCATTTTCCTCAAAACCAAACACTTCCTTCTCCTCCTACTACCTTCATTTGGTTTCTTCACTTTGTCTTTCACCCTCCCAAAACATTTCTGTGTTTTCTCCGGAACCGTTTCTTTTCTCGAAAATGTATAGCTCCTAAGATACATCTGTCTGCAGGAGATACTGTCCACCACCCTTGGATGACCGTACACGTGTGACGATCCTCTTCTTCTGTCTAAGCTCACTGATTTCACAAACTCTGCATCGGATTCCGGCCACTTGTAGAGATTCACATACGAGGCCCGAACCGGCACGCGTGGGTCACGTGCGTCGTTTACGCAGTTTGATATGCAAACAGAGTTCATCCTCTGTTTTTCTCTTTGTTTGTTTCTCACTTGTGGGTTTAGCTTTATATGGCCTTTGGGACTTGGAATATAAATTAAAAGAGGAAATTCATTAACAAATAATAATAATTTGGAAGAAAATAAATAATAATAATAACAATAATAATAATAATGATGATGAAAAGAAAAGGCTTGGTTTACAAGAAAAGTGGCTGGAAAGGAATAGAGGGGATAATTAGATTTATTTATAGTGACTTTTTTTTGGGGTTATGTAATCATGTGTGATGATTTGCAATGACTACTTTTTTGTTTTTTTGTTTTTGTAAATCTCATTAAGTTGAATGTGTGAGTTTGTGGTGTTACGCTAGAGTAGCTAGTTATCTTTTCAACTATTATATTTACAAACAGAATTGTTAGTACTCTTCTGCTCATCAGTAATAAAAATAATAAGTCAAGTGAATTGATAATAATGTTATCATCACCATTAAATAAAACGATTAAAAGTCCGTAATTTAAAATAAAGAGGATTGAAATTGAGAAACTAAAATTAGGAGGATTAAAATTAATATTATTAATATTCTAAAATTTGATGTTTTTGTAAATCAACTTTCTCACAAGATGATATTCAATTCGCATCCAATATTTGCAGCAGAAGATTCAAAACAACAAAGACATCAATAAATCGGTACAAACTACAAAGAAGTATATTTACGATTTGTGTTTACCAAGAAGATCACGAATATCTATGTCGAATTTGGGTTATCTGCAACCACTAACTACACATATTTATATAATCTATGAGTGACTGTGTGACCGTTTGATCGAAATTGAAGGGTTGAAATTTCTAATTCAATAATTTTTGTCATACCGTAGCTGACTACGTGAATGTGTGCAATCACTGACCTCTGCAAATCTAAATTCATCTCTCTAATATGTAAGCTTCCAATGAATTTTTGAAAGCAATATTAATGTCAACATTTATGTTATTGTGGATAGTTGAAAAAACTTATCCAAAATGATGTCATATGTAAGCTTCCAATTAATTTATGAAAGCATTAATAGCAACATTTATGTTATTGAGGAAAGTTGAATAAACTTACTATATATTTTACCCCAATTAAAATATAAATATAAATAATAATTATAAAGTTGATATATATAATCTAAAATATAAATAGAATATATCAATTTAAAAATATTATTCATGCATTTATTTGAATTTATAGAAACTAGATGGAAGGACAATAATTAATATTCATTTGAATATAATGTAAACGGCATAAACAAATAATAAAGTAAGACTTTTAATAGATTTAATCACATTTGGATGAAGTTTAATATGCAAACTTATGAAAATACACGGAAAATATTATTACTTTCACTTTTTCTAATGAGGAAATCATTTGATCATTTAATAAAGATTAAGATAAGTGTATAAATAAAATAAAGAAGTAATACACTTATCAAATTACTCGTATCATATATTGGTGTTTTAAAACATTACCATTAATGTGAAATGTAAGATAGCGAATTGTGGGTGAGTTGTATGTAATTCACTACAATAATAATTTATATTTGTGGTTAACTTAAAAAATATTTGTGGAATGTATTTGATGTTGTTGAAAATAAAAATATGAATTTATTTGAATATTTAAATTATAGATTTGAGGAATATATTGATTTTTTTGAAGATGATCATAATAAATTTTTTGAGTTTTGTTTAAAGGTGATGATGAATTTTTTAGATTTCTGTAAAAAATAATAATATTGATGACATTTTAACGTATAAATGATAAAAAATAAATATTATATAAAAAAAAAACAAAATAAAATAATAAATTATTATATGAAATTAAGTTGAGGGAAAATATGTACTATTTTGACTCAAAATTCATATTTATAAGTTATGACAAAGGGATGTGATTTATCCATAATGTAATTTCTTTTAGTAGCAATGTATAAAATTAATTTCAATAAAATGATGACATTATAAGTGCATGCAATACTGTATCTTGTACGTATTTTAAATATTAATTTTTATATTGGAAAATTAAAAAACTAGGTTTGAATATAAATCTTAAATATATTGAAGGCTGTTTTTGACAGAAACGTATTGAAGTTTTATAATCGCTAGATTGTCATGTTAAAAACCATTGTGGTTCACATAGATGATTGGGAGTGTCTACTTGTGTGATTTTTGGTTCAAGTTTAAAATTTCACAATAGATTATATTTGAATTATATGACAAAATCTCAATGAGATTGATAGTTAGATTACAATTTTGTATGATAATATGTGGTTTTTTTTTTAATAATCTCATTTTAAAAATAATTTACTTAAATATTCTCTTTTGAAAATTATTAATCAAAATATCTTTTTTTTTTTTTTTTAAATTACAAGTCGCTATTTAGAAAGATGACTTCATTAAGGAAGTTCGTGTTTCAAATGACAACTTTCTTAGCTATTTTCAAAAAGAAAAATTCAATTTTTTTTCTTTTAAATTTACAAAAATAATATATATATATAATTAATATAATTCATAAATACAAATTTAAAATTACGATAAAATTTTAAATTTCATAATTCATTCATAAAAAATATCACAAATTTTACAAAAATTACAATAAAATTAATTTCGAAGGTGGTCTCTAGTACCACATTGTTGAGGTTTTCTCACAGGTACAAGATTTTGACGATGCCTTGGTACATCACGAGTTTGTTCTTCTTATTTTGGATCTTTGTCTTCTTGCTGTTAAGGATGTCTAGGAGGAAGTACTGCAGAAGAACTACTTCCACCTTGAGTCTAGTTGAATATTTGATTCAATGGAGTATATACATTCCCAAAGCTTGAAATTTGAAATCTTTGTGGATACAAATTATTTAGTAATTGGGTAGGGGACTCAGGATATTGTAACGAGTGTTGAACGTGTTATACAACAATTCCTCTTTTCTTAATGTAAAGGATAGTCGACGATTGTCTTATTGATGTAGTTGTTGTCTGTCAAAAAGAAGTTGTTTCCCTGACGTGAATCCGTAAGATTGATGCGACGTGTGTGTAAAAGTATGAGAATGTGGTGTGTGGGTAAAAGTATGAGGAGGCAGTGGAGTGTCAAAAGGTGTTGGTATATAATATTGATTTTGTTGTGTTGTGTTGGACATTGATTCATGAAAAAAAATGTTGGCTAGATTGGGGTGGAGGTTGAGGTGGATTGGCACGAGGATCAACCAATTAGTTTTCTACAAAAATAAATCGTTTAGAATTTTTGCAAAACCAAACCATGTATTCATAACTTGATTTAAATTCATCATTTAGAGGTTGACCATGAAGAATATGATTGTTTCGTTCATTCCACTCTTTATTCTAATTTTCATAGAATAATGTCCAACTATAGTCAACTTGTTTATGCCAATATACCTTATGATACTTTTTTATGTTCCTCGGGGGATGTGAAATTTCTTGAGGTAGTCCAAATTATAGTTTCATTATATCGATTTGATGCATTTCTATTATGTAGAAACAAATCAAGTATGTAGATGCATTCCATAACCAGTTGTCTTATGGATTATTGTATGTTAGACATACATAGGGCCTCTAGAGAAGAGAAACTGATATATAACAAGTTTCTTAGTAATATATGCATAAAAAGAAATAAAATAATAGAAATAAAGTAATATTTTAATATATTACATCGTTAACGGTTATGTGATCAATTTTTAATTGATATCCAACGGTATGATAACGAGGTGTATCGCCAAATTTCATACCCTTTCCATGATATCTACGAAATAAATTTAAATGTTAGTGGGTTAATTAATAATTTTATAAATATAATATTTATCTTTTTGCGATCAGAAAATGAGGTTCAAGATTACTTATTAGTGCAAGAAATGACATATAGTACCATTCTCAAGTTTGAAGTAGAAACTTATTTTCAATTTTCAAACACCACACCTTACCCATGAATACAATTTTAAAACACAAAATACTTATTCTTTTCAAAATTATGAATCTTACCAACATGAACCATATCAACCAGAACCATATCAACCAGAACCATACCAACTCGAACCATACTTTGACCAGGCTGAAACATCTGAACCTGAACCATCTCAACCTGAACCGTATATTCCACTAGGTAATGTGGCCGATTTTGATCAACAAGAAATAAGTGAGGATAGTGAAGAAGAAATATACTTTGACGAGGAGAAGGACAAGGACGAGGACAATGACAATGGCGACGATCTAGAGCCAAAACCTCATGTAATTACAACAACATACAATCCATATGCGTAATCTAAACTTGAATTATGTTTATCAATCCTCCGAATTTGATATACCTTCTAATGAACCACCTCCATTAGATGCATCTCTTGAGATTGGAATGAAGTTTAATAGCAAACCAGATTGTCAACTTGCAATTAAAAACTGTCACATAAAACACTCACTCAATTACCGTGTAGGGCAATATAATCAATACAAGTATATAATTAAATGTACGAATCTACAATTCTTGTTCATATGCAGGGTTTCACTAAGCCAAAAAAGTAAGCAATGGGTGATTGGTTGTTTGAAGGGCCCCCACAATTGCGCAAATTCCTCTATGTCATGGGATCATATCAAGCTTGACTCTAACATCATATGAAAAATGATAAATTCGCTTTTGAAAGTCGGTCCATCACTTAAAGTGAAGGTGATCATTGTACATATTCGAAAACAATACAACTATACAATCACCTATAGAAAGACATGAATGTCAAAGAACAAAGCTATCGAAACAACTTATGGGAACTAGGAAAATTCTTACAATGACCTTCCAAGGTGGTTGTTGTCTATACAAAAATTTCTTCCAAAAGCTATTGCAGAAATGGAAGTATCACTTGCATATTATAATAATACTCTATTACATGGGTCAAAAAATTTCAAACGACTATTATAGGCTTTCCTTCCGTGCATATATGAGGTTAAATTTTGTAAACCATTTGTCTTAATGGATGGAATTTGGTTGCACGACAAGTACAAGGGAACTCGTTTGCTTGTTATTGTACCAGATAGAAACAAAAATACAATTTCCATTGCTTATGCACTTGTGGAAAGTGAGACACGGGGTGCTTGGAGCGTCTTTTTTTTTTTTAAATTCTAAGAAGGTACGTAATACCTCAAGTCGACGTTTGTTTGATTTTAGATAGATACAAATCTATTAAAAGTGCTTATAATAATCCCAATAATGGTTGACATGATCTTCTGTCAATACATGTGTATTGCATCCGACACATTACACAAAATTTCATGAGAGAGTTCAAGGACAATGAACTTCAAGGAAAACTTGTTTGTGTGGGTAATGATCTAATTCTTCTTAGTATAATTTCCACTTATCACTATATAATACTTGATAATTTTTACATCATTTATAATAGGATATGCATTAAATGAGCCATAATTCAAATATTATTGCAGTGAAATCAGGATGGTAAATCTAGAGGCTTTAAGATGAATCAATAATATCACCCTAGAACAATAGACTATGACGTATTCTCAAGATCAACGATGGAGACACATGACAATAAACATTTATGAGTCAATCAACGCAATCCTCAAGGGTACACACAATCTCCCAATCATTGCTTTGGTATAATCAACATACTATATATGGAGAGTTTTATATGCAGAAAGGGGATAACAACATCAGACATCATTAGCATTTGGTCGAGTATACACAAACGATTGCATGGATCAGATTAAATATGAAGTTGGTAAATCTAATACTCACCAAGTCATGCAATTCGACTGAAATTGTTATTCTTTCATGGTGCATGAAACAATAAACCCAAGAGAGGCGCAACCAATTGGTCATTTTAAGTCAACTTTCAAAGAAAATGGTGTGATTGTGAAAAATTTCAGGCTATACACGTTCCTTGTTCACATGCCATAGTTGCATGTTCTTAAGCTTGTCAAAACTATTTAGTGCTTCTACTTGACGTATACAATGTTGTTAATGTATTTAACATCTACAAGAAGAGTTTTCACCTATATCCAATAAAGGATATTTACCCACATATGAAGGTGAAACATTGTATCACAATCCTAAAATACAGAGAATTAAAAAAGATAATCCAAATAGTATCCATATTATAACTGAAATTGACGTTAAAGAAAAGGTACCCAAAAAATGTGGACTATGTCGTTTAACTGATCATACTTGAAAACATTGTTCAAATGTTACAGACAACTCTAATCAATCAATGTAATTTAAAATTTGTATTTATGTATTTTTATAAATTATATATATATATATATATATTTTATTAATTTAAAAAAAATTGAGATTTTTATTATTAAAAATTGCTAAGAAAGTCGTCATTTAAAACGCGGACTTCTTTAAGGAAGTCGCCTTTTTAAATAGCGACTTTATAATTAAAAAAAATATCTTAGTTAATAATTTTTTAAAAGAGGGTATTTAGATAAATTATTTTCAAAATTGGGTTATTAAAAAAAACCCCATAATATTTCTTCACTAATCTAAATTTTAATTATTATCGTACGAACATTTTAAATAAAAATTATCTCTTAATTCCTATTTCCTTCTTGAGTAGCTTTAACAGCACATGGGGCCTATTAATATAACAGTGAAATGATCATCCTCTAGATGTTTGGATTGCAAGTTCAATGCTCCTAATTGGCAGCTAAAAGAGAAGGAACATCCATGATTCCATTGCCATAAAGAATAGGCATGAAGAAATCATTGACAAAAATATAATCATAACTACCACCATACGAAACCATATATATTGGCTTTAATGAAACTTGAGTTTTACTCATAGTTATGGTGCAGGTCTAATCACTATGCTTCCTTATTCTCACTGTTCACTTAATTATGAAGCTAATGTATAACACTATAACATGATGGCCAGGGAAATTTATTTGGATTAATTTATTTATTGTCAAATCATTCAGTGTGTTTATCAAGTTTTTAGCATTATATGCTATGGTTTATAACATGTAACACGAGGGAATTTTTTTTTTAAATACAGTTTTGGTCGACGAGCGTAATAATATTGAATTTAATTTGTTAATTAGTTATCTTGAATAGTTATTTAAATTAATGACTTAATTACTCAAATTATTTATATAAAATAACATTAATTAATTAGTATAAAATAATTAATTAAAATAATTAACTAGTATAAAATAATTAACTAATCAATTAATTTAACTAAGTAAACAATTAAGATATCTAATAATTTCAGTAGCTAGCTTCATAGTGATTGCTATTAATTCGCAATCGGCAGAACAGTAATATGCTTTGTTAAGTAGTGTTAGACCTTAATCATACGCTAAATTTGCTTTTGTTATCCTTCTATTATTGCTTGCATATAAGTGATACAAATGAAAGGAATCATAAACACTAACGCAACATTTTTTGAGGTTAAAAACCAACTTTAAGAAAATATCTTAATAAAAATAACTAAGTCTTTTTAATATTAATTTTATTTCAAATTTTATCTTCTCACTTTTTAAGAGGTAAAATATTGTAATTAAATGTTAATACATTTTTTTTATATTTACGAAAACATTTACTTGTTGTACATAATTTTTAAATTTATTTTTGGCCTAACTAGACTTATTGGGAGCCTAAAGCCTAACTTTTACTTGTTGTACATGATTTTTAATTTCTTTGTTTGTTTAATTACACTTTATTGGGAGTCTAAGACTCTTGCTTTGTCCGGTCTTAATTAATCCAATATGTACAATTTTTCTTAAATTTATAGAAAAATTGAATTCTCTAAAGTCAGAGAAAAATGTACACATTCATACATTCTATACATTGGTGTCTGACTAATCTTGATAAAACAATATAAAAACTATCGATTTTGATTTTAATTTTAATTTTAATTTTAATTTTAATTATATACTTCAAAATATTGAGTTTAAATATAAATCATCCGATCTTAATCAAACAACTAACAATATTTCTAATACGTGATTATCGACGGCAAGAAATCCAAATCCACTTTATAAGTCACAACTCATAAGCCATTTTTGTTTGGTCTATAAACTGAGTACACTCGTCTATTTGGTGATAACATTTTCTAAACTTGTATTCTTTTTAAAAATATTTAGGAATAAAAATATGTTAAATTTCAAGATATAAAGCCACCAAATTTTTCGTCCATTCAAATTCAACATATCAGTTGGTATAAAATGTAATTAGTTATTAGTTAGTTATTCTCTCTAATTATGATGTCATTTTATGATTTACATATATTTTATCTTTTCTATGGCTTCTATCAAATTTGGTAACAAGTCCAATGTGAGTTGAAAGTCCACTAGAATCATACAAAAGCCTTGCATACTTGAAAGACGATGACTACGACGACTCTTTCTCCTCAACTAGCATTGCACATCCAATTGGAAAATTGTTTCACATGCCAATGTTTGGTCTTCTACATAGTGTTTTCTTAGTTATTTGCAAATATACACATGAACTCTCCTGCAAGCCAACAAGTAATAGAATTAGATAGAAACCATCCAAGTTCAACTAAGAGCCCTTCAAGCCCACAAGAACGAATTTCAGAGGACCTAGCAACTAGAGTGATAAAAGAAGGCAAACGAACTTATAGAGATAATGCACAATTCAGTGCTACAAGGGATATGGATTGATCAATTTATTTGTTAGTTACTCTATGCGTCATTCAACTATTGGTCTGACCTACGATAATGCACGTGAATACAAATTTTATTTGGAGAACAAGTTGGCTATTACTTCAAAGTGTGCGAAATGTTTTCCAATTTCCATTGACAAAAAATATATTTCAAAATGGTAAGTGAGTTTGGTTTAATCTTAAGTTTTCTTAATTTTATTGATTATATTTTATTTATGTATTTAAATCATCTATTTTTGTTATTTTTATTCTTTTACATTGCAACAAAGGCATGCATTTACAAAAATGATTCTATTAATATCTAGTTTGACAATTTTAAAAAGAAAAATAAAACATCCAAAAAACCAAGATAAAAAAATATGGACTACTTAAATAGATACATATAGTTTACAATTTAAAAAAAGATTTATAACATATATAAAATATGGTTCAAATAGTGTAACAAAAATAAAATACACATTTAGTTAAAAAAATGAAAATATAATAGACATACTTAGTTTATTGATACAATCATATGAGTTTGCATGAAAATTTGTTCAAAATTGATGATCAATTATACCCACTACTTTCTCATTTCAATTTTGCAACATATCAGCATAATAATTCAACCTCAACATTCATTGGGAGACCATTGAATTCATATTTAACAACCATTTTCATGCAAATTTATTGTTAGTGAGATGTTGATTTCTGAAAAATGGTTAGAATGGACATTACTCAATATTTAGATATGGTCCACAATACACACTATAAAAATGATGGCCCTAGAGCTAAATTAAAAAAATCGAGTGAAATGGTTTGATTTGCATGTATAGAACGATAGAGTGACACTTCTAACTTCATAGTGTCTAACTTATTTGCATGGGACTAATGGTTGTCTTTGACAATATACCATTTACTTGTAGATTTTGAAATACACTAATGGTTGCATGGGACTGATGGCCGAGAGACGAGCAAATATGTGTGCGTGCATGCGTGGGAGCGACAACGAATGAGGGGGTTGAGAGGGATGACGACTAAAGGGCTTTAGAGGGACGACGATTGAGTAAGAAGACAGGTAATTTTCTATTGAATCTAATTAAAATAAGAGTTGATTTTCCTTTAGTTTATGTTGTTGTGATAGTTGATTATTATAAATAATAGTTCAAAACATAGACAGAAGAATCGAAATATAACAACAACAATCGTAAAATATTGTGCATGTGAATAAGATCTTTATTTTGAAGATAAAGTTGGCTATTACATCAATGTGTGTAGAATGGTTACGATTGACAGAAAATATATTTTAGAACATATGGTAAGTGAGTTTGGTTTAATATTAATTTTTTTTAAACTATCTTCATTAATTTTTATTTATTTATTTATTTAAATTATCTATTTTTTATTCTTTTGCATTGCAACAATTACATGAAATGACAAAAATAATTCTATTAATATCTATAATCTGACAATTTTAAAATAGATAAATAAAATATCCAAAAAACCAAGATAACAATATATCGACCATTAATAGATATACACGTAGTTTTCAATTTTTAAAAAGATTTATAACATATATAAAATATGTATATAGGTTTGCATGAAAATTGTTGTTCAAAATTTGTTAGATATTGGTTATAAAGGCATGACCGAACAAAAGATCACAATCACGACTTTGGGAGGAATGCACGGTTGAAGACCCAATGCTTTCTCAATTCAATTTTGCAGCAATCTGATGAATAGTTAGTGATCACTCTTCATCATATGCATATTTTTCACTGTTTCTAGTCTTAGTTATCTTTTATTCATTAGTTAATTTAAGGAGTTATTTGATATATTTTGTTGATTTTGATTCTTTGATTTAATGAAATGTTTATATTCTTATTTCCTTGATTAAGTAGAGATTTTTTTCATAGTTTTTGTGTGTTACTTTGTTTTAGTGCAGTGCTGAATTTGGTAGAGAAATCAACATGATCTATGTAGAGTATTTCAGTCATACCTGGAGTTGTAGATGTCCAATCAGAGTCAAAACAAGTGCACATGAAAGCTAATATCCATAGTTAGACCTTACATGAAGGTACCAGAACCAAATTCAGACTTAAAAGAGGAACAAATTGCACTAAATGTCAGAAAGAAGATGTTGTGCGCTTGAAGCACACATGAGGCGCATTTCCACAATATTTTTGCATCCTAATTCTGTCCAGGTGCACTTGAGGCGCGCCTGAGGTGCACGACACGCATCAAAATATATTAAAAACACGTTATTCTCATTCTTTAGGGATCTTTTTGAATATTGGAAAGTAGTGAGACTTGTGCCCTAGCAGAGAAACTCAAATACCGTCGTTTCTAACACTATTGGAACAGTTTTATCAAGAATCATTCATGAATCTTTCTTGTAATTCTGCTATAATCTCTATCTTTTCTATCTCTGTCATGAGTAACTAAACGCTATTTGTTAGGGATAAGTGTAATAAGATGAAACTCTTATTCTTCTGATTTGATTTCTAGTTATATAAATGAGTTTATTGAATTACTTTTCTTATCTCTATGTTTAATACTTGCATGAGCAATTTTAAAATGTTTTACAATTTGTATTGAGAAATTTATGATATTATAGTATAGGGATAAATTCAGGTCATGAAACCAATTAAATAAGTTGCAAAGGCAGTATCCACTAAGGAATTAGGGGTTGCTTTGGAAATAAAGGTTTTGTCACTAAAACACTAGGGAAAGAATAATAAAGAGAATTCGATAATAATTCAATAAATGATCAATTTTAGACACCAAGGTTGGATTCAAAGTGAAACTCATCCCTGATATTTTTCTTATGATAAAGGGTCAATTTTATTATTGTTGTTAATTTCAAATATTATTTCAATCAATTTGAAAACTTTTTGTTCAATTTCAGTAATTAAATACAACTCGATAGTAAAACGCATTCCTTGAGTTCGAAACTCGGTAGTTTTAATTATTACTTACAACGATTTAGTACACTTGTTAAAACACTATCACTTAGAATTGAATAACACTTAATATTTGTATACGGTCTACAATGGAGTATAAAAATGATGGCCCTGGAGCTAAACTACAAAATCGAGTGAAATGGTTTGACTTCCATGTATAGAATGATACTAGTGAGACTTCAAATTCAGGGTGTCTAACTTATTGCATGGGACTAACGGTTGCCTCTGACAGCCATTAATTGTTGCATGGGACTGATGGCCGAGAGACGAGCAAACGTGGGTGCGTGCGTGTGTACGAAACGACATAGGGGGTTCAAATGGATAACGACTGAAGGGCTTGATGGGGACGACGATTGAGTAAGAAGAGAGATAATTTTCTATTGAATCTAATAGTTGGAAACATAGGCAGAAGAATCGAAATGTAACACATAGTTTCCAATTTTAAAGAAAGATTTAAATCATATATAAAATATGGTTCAAATCGTGTAAAAAAAAAATACACATTTAGTTAAAAAAAAAAATAGATACACTTACTTTATTGATACACTTATATGAGTTTGCATGAAAGTAGAACTTCAAAATTTGTTAAATATTGGTTATAAACGTATCACCTAACAAAAGAACGCAATCACACCTCAAAGAGGAATACACGGTGGAAGATCCTGCTTTCTAATTTCAATTTGGCATCATATATTCATATACTAATCTTCTACCCTATATTAATTCAACATCAACATTCCTTGGTAGACCATGACATTTGTATTTAACAACAATTTTCATGCAAATTAAATTAAGTGAGATGTTGATTTTTGAAGAATGGAACAACACTCAATATTTGGACGTTGTCTACTATATAGAGTATAAAAATGATAGTCTTGGAGCTAAACTACAAAATCGAGTGAAATGGTTTAACTTGCATGTATAGGATACTAGTGAGACTTCTAACTTCACAGTGTGTTACTTAATTGCATGGGACTAATGGTTGTCTTTCACAATTATATCATTTACTAGCATATTTGGAAATACAATAATGAATGCATGGGACTAATGGCCAAGAGACGAGCAACATACTTGCATGTGTGCATGCAAGCAACCACAACTAAGGGGTAGAGAGGGAAGACGACTGAAGAGCTTGTGAGGGACAACGATTGAGTAAGAAGAGATGTAATTTTTTGTTAAACCTAATTAAAATAGGAATTTATGTTCTTTTAGCTTATGTTGTTGTGATAGTTGATTATTAGAAATAATAGTTGGAAACATATATGCAGAAGAATCGAAATGTAACAACAACTATCGTCAAATGTTATGCACATAAATACGGTCTTTATTTTGAATTTTATTTTGACTATTACTTCAAAGTCTGTGGAATGGTTACAATTGAACAGAAAATATATTTAGGACCTATGGTAAATGAGTTTGGTTTAATCTTAGTTTTTTAATGAATTTGATTAATTTTTATTTATTTATTTAAATCATCTATTTTTTTATTCTTTTGCTTTGCCACAAAAGCATGCCATGAAAAAAATGATTCTATTAATATCTATAATTTGATAATTTTAAAAAAATAAAGAAAACATCCAAAAAACCAAGATAACAAAATATCGTCTATTAAAATAGATACACTTAGTTTCCAATTTAAAAAAGAATTATAACATATATAAAATATGGTTCAAATAGTGTAACAAAAATAAAACACACATTTAGTTAAAAAAAAATTAAAATATAATAGATACACTTATATGAATTTGCATGAAAAACGTTGTTCTTATTAAATATTGGTTATAAAGGCATGATCGAACAAAAGAACGCAATCACGACTTAGGGAGTATTTCAATTTTGCAGCATATATGTAGATACTGCTCAATATTAATTCAACTTCATGCAATTTTTAGTGAAATGTTGATTTATGAAAAATGGTTAGAATGAAACAAAGCTCAATATTTAGATACGGTCTACTAGGCTACTATGAAGAATATATAGAACGATACTAGTGAGATTTCTAATTTCACAGTGAATAACTTATTTTTTAAATATTGGTTGAAAAGGTATGACTGAACAAAAGAACGCAATCACAACTCTAAGAGGAATACATAGTAGAAGACCCACTTCTTTCTCATTTAAATTTTGCAACATATCTGCAGATATTGACCTTCTACCCTGCATTATATCAACCTTAACATTCCATGGCAAACCAAGACATTCCTATTTGACAATAATTTTCATGAAAATTCATTTTTAATGAGATGTTGATTTTTGAAGAATGGTTAGAATGAAACAACACTCAATATTTAGATACGGTCTACTATGCAAAGTATAAAAACGGTGGCCTTTCTGCTAAACTACAAAATCGAGTGAAACAGTTTGACTTGTATGTATAGAACGATACTAGTGACACTTCTAACTTCAGAGTGTCTAACTTAAATGCATGGGACTAATGGTTGCCTTGTACATATATACCATTTACTAATAGATTTGGAGATAAACTTATGGTTGCATGGGACTGATGACCGAGAGACGGGCAAACATGAGTGCGTGTATGTGTGCGTGCGAAGTAATTTTCTATTGAACCTAATTAAAATAGGAGGTGGTGTACTTTTAGTTTATATTGTTGTAATAGTTGATTATTCTAAATAATAGTTTTAAACATAGGCAAAAGAATTGAAATGTAACAACAACAATCGACAAATGTTGTTGTCTTTATTTCGAAAAACAAGTTGGCTATTACATCAAAGTGTGTGGAATGGTTACCATTGACAGAAAATATATTTCAGAATTTATGGAAAAAGTCAGTTTGGTTTAATCTTAATGTTTTTAAAACTATATTGATTAATTTTTATTTATTTATTTATTTATTTAAATCATCTATTTCTATTATTTTTATTCTTTTGTAATTCAACAAACACACAAAAATGGTTCTATTAATATCTATAGTTTGACAATTTTAAAAAAGATTAATAAAACATCCAAAAATTCAAGATATCAAAATATTGAATATTAAAATAGATACACATAGTTTCCAATTTTAAAAAAGTTTAATAACATATATAAAATATGGTTCAAATAATGTAATAAAAATAAAATACACATTTAGTTAAACAATTAAAATATAATAGATATACTTAGTCTATTGGTACACTTCTATGACTTTGCATGAATGGGAAACTTCTCTTTGATAACTAAAATGAGAAACTTCTCTAGAACAGTAGCCTTGTTTAAAGTGTGATAATTTATACAAAATCTCCAACTGTTATCACAAACTTGTTTTTCGATCCCGTTCTTCTGTAAATGAGGGTACCAGTAAGGCCTAACATTAATTGATCAACACTCGTTCTACTGTAAAATGAGGATACCAACACAGACACCCTGAAACTCATCTATAATTTGTTGTAACTCCTTCCTTTGTAATTGTGAAAGTTGCACTTTAACCTTCTGACATGTCTCTTTTGTTTCCAAACCCCACAATAACAATATCAGTCATTTTCATGAGAGCTTGAGGTGATACCAGCGTCTTGGATGACGTAGGATCACCCTTAATTTCTACCACAACTCTTTGTGTCATAAATTTCATAGTGAGGGTCAATTTACCTTGACCTCCCCCAAGGTTGCCAGCCAAGCGACACCCAATATTAAATCCACTCCTCCTATTTCGAACATAAAGAAATCTTCAATAGATGTGTAGCTTTCCATCTGAATTTGAATTCCTTTGCAACATCCATGGGAATCCTTTCCTTGTCCATCCCCCAACCAGACGGTGTATGCGACCGTTAGTTCGACGGACAATCCCAAACCTTTCACCAATTTATTTGATATGACGTTATGACTTGCCCCATTGTCTATCAATATCAGCATCTTCGTTCCTTGAACAACCCCTTGCAACTTCATAGTGTGAGGTTGTGTCATACCCCTTGCATAACATTTGGACAGGTCTATAACTTTGCATTATGGTCCCTCCTTTAATTCATCATCTTCTTTAGAGTCCTCCTCCATCTCAACATGGGCCAACTCCCCCTTAATTGATTTCCTCATTTTCTGTTAGCAGAATTACATGCAAACTACACTCTGTGCAGTGATGACCTTACCCAAACGATTGATTGAAGCGAAACCACTTTCGTTCCTCAAGTCTCTTCAAATATTCTAGATAAGGAATGTGTTTAACGCCTCTATTTCAACTCTCCATGGTACCTCCAGCCTAATTTGAGCCGCTGCACTATATCCCGTAACCATTCCGACCAGATTTCGTGAATGCAACATTTTTTCCAGCAACCAGGTTGGCCCAAACCACACTCGACCCAGTTCCTTGGTAGCGCACCCCAATTTTCTTGTTGTGATTCACGTCGTACTCCTTTGGGCGCAATTCCCTATGTGATTATTCCATGTCTCTTGCCACCTCCATCGCTCAAACCAGAGTTCTTGGGTCATGGGGTCGAACAAGGCCGCAAAGCCCTTTGTGCAACCCATTCATAAAATAACCATGCAGTTGTTCTTAAGGAACCAATTTCGCTTGTGATGTGAGTAACTCAAACTCGCGAATGAACTCACCCACACTTCCACGTTGTTTCAAACCCACAAGATGTTTGAAAACAGCCTTGCGAAGTTCCCCTCCGAAAAGACACAAAAGTGCCTCGGAGAATCCCTCCCAAGTCGCGTTTTTGTTCTTGTTCTTGTCTAACCAAATGGATTGATTCCTTCAAAAGTGGGTAATTCCACCTTCTTTAACCACAAACGTGAGGCTGGCTTTTCTTCCTCTTATGAGTCCCCCTCATCGAATCTTGCTAGTAATTCTTCACACTCTTCTCCGATTTTGATATACAATTCTTGGGTCTTTCTTTTTTATGCTATGATCAATTCTTGCATTGCACTTCTCAATTCTAACATGCCCTCCTTCAATTGTTCCATATCTATTCGTATTCCAAGAAAGATTGTTTCTTGCTCTCTGGTTCATTTTTCCATACATGATTCTATGATACTTCCCATGGTTGTTGATGATTTGGGTACTCAAGAACAAAAAAAACTAAATCAACTAGGGAAAATTCACGAAAATTTCAGTGCAGTAATGATCAGGGATGCTAACTTCTTTTATTAAAGTGACACGTAATGTATTCCCACAGTACTTATCTAGTGATTTTTATTTGGGTCTTTTAACATTTACTGCACTGAAAAGGAAGGTTGAAGATGACCAATTGTAGTGCAACAATTTCTGATCTAGATCCTGCTTATCACCGAAAGTTCCTAAAATCAATCTCTTCTCAAAGGCCATAATAAATATGTCTTCGCTGGGCTTTTCTACCTTGAGAGTGGTTGCGTTAAAGTTGGGTAGGTAGCTCTTCGAAGGCTCGATCGACCTCTATTAGAGGTCAAACAGGTCGGCCAACAAGAAGGGTTTCTCACCATTGGTTGTGAACTGAACAACAAAAAAAGTACCTAAGTCATCAAAGTTATTAATGGAACGGGTTCGCAATCCTATTGTTCATTTGTGAGCTACGTCCTTCAAAGTCCCATAAAAAATCTTGCAACTCAATGCATCATCTGCTCAACTAATAAACATTTGGGGTTGGAAAGTTGAGACATGTCGATGGTAGACTCCCAGCTACCCCCTATATCTCCTCTAAGAATGGTTGAAATACCCTTGGAATCAAAGTCAGCAGCTTGGGTTCTCGTTCCATTATTACATAAAAGCCTTTTTGTTTAGATAACTAAACTCTAATTCTCAAGATAATCTAATCGAATTAACTAAGCCTTTTTGTTACATTATTATTATAAAATAAAAAAATTACTATTATTTCTAAGAATAGATCATTTGTTAGTTGTTAGTTACTAATTTGTGAATACCTCTATAAATAGACTTGGTATAATTATTGGGTATGTTGTTTCATGTTTATAATTATTGGGTGAGTTGTTTCAGATTTAAGGAAAAAAATTATTTTTTAAAATTAAAAATTATTTTTTAGGGTTTTAAAGATATTTGTTTGAGATTTTTTAAAAATAATAGCTCATCGCATTTGACTCTTGCGATAGATGAAAGAGAAAGATGACCCACGATTAAAAAACATCTAACTTAATTCGTTAACTAGAGAAATTGATGTTATTACCATTTATGTTTATATTGTATTGTCATTTTGTTCGACCATCGTCTAGTTTTTTATCCAATAAATTTTCTTCTATTCTTCGATTTCTCTAAATGTGTTTACAAAATATATTAAAATAATAAATTTGAAAGTGATCAATTTTAAATAATTTTAAATATTTCAATTGTTCTAGTACATAATATTGTTGTACATATTGAAACTATGTCATGTGACAAGGATTCTAGAAAATATTAACTAGTGTCTGATTATGGATAATGAAAATATATCTTGGTGACTAAATAATTGAACTTCTAAGTGACTATGGATTAATGGTAGATTGCCTTATGATTAAATATGTGATTTTATGGATTAATGGTAGATTACCTTATGATTAAATATGTGATTTAATATTTTTGCTGACTTAAATATCAATTTAAATGAAAACTAAAAAAGATGCAAAAAATTATGAGTGATGAAAGAATTGTTATAAGATAAGATGATAGTAAAATCAAACTATTTCTAAAATTTGCATAAAAGAAATTTGAATTTTATATATATATATATATATATCATATACATTGATATGTATAGAGTATTATGTAAATTAATATAGATAGAGTATCATGTAAGTTGGTATGAATAAAGTATTATATAAAAAACATAAGTTAAAAAAATTAAATCTCTAAAAAATAATCTCTAAATTATTTAAAATAAAAATTATTTTTATTTAAGCTAAAAACACTTCAAATTATAAGGCTATCAACAATTATTTTTATCATCCAAAGTGGAGAAACTGCGAAGTAGAGTTTGACCGGTTCTTAAATTGATTACAGTTATCATAATAGTTACTAAGAGCCAATGAGTAACCTCATTTGAACACAAAGTGGAAGGTGACAGTCTCCAAAAGGAAGATGAAATTCAAAATTCACAATGCATACATCAGAAAAAGTCTTAAGCACAAACTTTAGGTCTAGTAGTCAATTTTCATGCAATAGCAAAGTCCTGATCAACTTCTTTTCTGGATTCTTCCCAAAGTCTATGTTCAACCCCCAATTTCCTCAGCTCTGAAAGCCCTTGCTCAACTGAAATATGAAAATCCATATAATTAACTGGATGAAAAACTTTATCGAGGATATTTAACAAACAAGAATACACCCCTTAGCATAATTAAAGTCGTCATCGATGGAAGTAAAGTTTAAGCATGATCCACAATTTGCAGAAAAGTTAGATATTTGGTATTTATAGTTTTTAAGTGCAACGTGTTGTCTGAAACAAGTGGCTAATGCAAGTATGCTGTAAACACACTCCTGAAAGTGTCTTCACATCATATCAACCAAGAAGACTACTGTCCTTACCTTGTCCTTACCCTAAGTTTATACACATCAGTGCAATGTTTATGCATCTTATTTATATTATTCAACTATCTTCCATGATTTAGCTTCTTTTTTAAAAAAATAAACAACTTTCCATGATTAGAGGTGATTTTAGTAAAACATCCACCCAAGCAATATGTAATAATGGTGACCCCAAAGTTGAACATTTTTCTTCCCAACCAATTAGCATAAAAACGGGTTGTTAAATCCCTGTGAGATGCAAACTAATTATTTAATTAAAAAAAAATGTTAGACACTACCATCAACAGCATCGTGTGAGGTAGGTGAATGCCCACTCCGACCAATCCAAAACTGAAAACGTTCTTTGGCAATGTCCTCCTCTATACCATGAGCCTTGGCTCTTCTCCAAAAATAAGTCAGCCAGGCCTGCCACGAATAGTAAATCCACTTAGAAAGCATGTTTCAGTAATGCAAACATACTTCTCAATGAGGGCGACCATCCACTTTACTGGTCAAAGTGTTATTGCAAGCCACCAATATCTATAAAAAGGCTAACGGGATAGAAGAGTGATGTAAATTATTAAAAAGTAGCATTACAAAAATAAAATTAAAACAGAGAACCATGCAATCCAGAATCCAGGAAAGCATGCCTTCTTGGTATAGAAGACAAATGTACTACTCCATACGTTCCAAGAAGCTACCAGTGATATAGAGTACGGAATGGTTCATAGATAGAATGGAATACCTCCTTGAAAAGAACATCCTCAGATTCCTCTGGACTCAATTCTACAAAAATACAATGATATACTTATATTGTCGTTTGCACATTAGCAACAAAGCACAGATATGCTTATCCAAAAAATAAAAAGCACAGATATTTTGGAAAATAATAAGGTGTGGGAGCACGTACCAAAGGCTTCCATAAACTTAGGATCCCCTGGTGATTTAATATCTGGCAACATCCAAAAGTGTACAGAGTCAGAATATTACTGGTACATATAAAAAATATTTTAGTCCTACATGTTTTATACTAGTGGTTTGAAGCATTAATCGGTGCAAAGTTTCAACATTTGCTTCTCTCTCAACAATGTATAGCCCGAAGTGCATGATGTGAGTTTACTATACACATGAACCATAAAGATAACTCGAATAGTGACATAAGCAGAAATGCATACCTGAGACTAGTTGTCGAGCAGAATTTGGACGCCTCTGTTGGGCTAATGCTTGCACAATAGCATCCTCAACCTTAAAAAAACAACCAAAAAATTAATATATATACACATATATAGAGAGAGAGAGGAAGAGAGATTAGCATTTCTTATAAGTATATAGCATTTCTTATAATCACCAATGCATTTGTAGAACACCTTTAAAGAAACAAGCTCCTTGAGTCCCATTTCAACCGAAAGCATACTTTCAATATTTCCTTCTCCATGAAGATCATTAATGTCTGGAACAAGATTGCTCCTCTTCTCTGTTGCATCATCACCTGCTTCAAAATCATAACCATTATCCATCGAAAATTCACATGCCCATGCAATAGAATAACGAAAATCATCACCATAAAAAAAATATATATAACACAGCAGAGATTAATTCTACAATGCAGGCAAACTAATATGAACTGTAGAGTCCAAATTTTTATTTCATGCCTTTTTCCCAGCATTCCTCCTTGGCCTTTTGTCCTGCAGAAACAACGACCTCAAATGGAAGAGGGGCTAAGGATGACCAAAGTTCATACTTTGAAACTGCAACATCTGCACAGATACCTGTCAACCATGGCAAAAATTACACAAGATTGCATGAAGTGAACTATAAAATTATTCATTTGTGCAACTCAGCCAAATTCAAACTAGATATACAACCAAAATATAGTTTTATATGCATATAATAACACATTTGACTTTTAAAAAAACTGATACTTAAAGCTTTGATAATGTATTCTAGTGTTGCCAAGAGATGCCTTTTTGCCCCGCCACCAAAAGAACAAAAAGGAAGATAAATCACCGCCTATTGTTAGCTTAGTTTATTATACAGCTAAATCCCAATATGCAAGCAAGTCCAATTATGCACTAATTAGTATTTGATAGGATGTTATCTAAGCCCAACTCAAATGAGGCTGATGTGTGGGTGGGTCTGAACCTCGTTAAGCCTAAAATTTGGAGTGTATGAAAGGAAGAAAAAGAGAGAGGAGTAGTGGCCACATGGCAGGCAGTTAGTATTTTCCCCAAATAAGAAAAGAGTACGGAGAGTGGGGGAATGATTATGCATTCATCAGTTATTATTACCTTAGCGATTAGGCAGTGAGGGAATAGTTGTCTCTCTACTGAGGAGCTTTTGCTCTGGTTGTCTCATTGTAATTAGTTTCATATTTCCATTTTAATTAAATACTATTTCATTCGCCATAAATATTTCTACTATGCTCTATCAATTGGTCCGACCTGCCCTTGTTCATGCGCCCTAAAATGATTGATCAAGTAACTGCCGTGGAACTCCGTTTGGAGAGTTTGGAGTCTGGTTTGGTGTCACTGCGTGAAACGGTTATTGCAGAAATTTGCAATGAAATTCGCAGCGCGTTGGTGAAGATCGCACCCTCTCTCAACGAGTTGAGTCTCTCTGCGAAGAAGGTGGAATTGCCTTCTTTTAATGGTGAAGATCCTGTTGCTTAGATCACGTGAGCCGAAACTTATTTTGAAGTTCAACGCATTTCCGAGGCAGTTCGCATTCAACTCACGAAGTTGAGTATGGAAGGCCCCACGATTCACTGGTTTAATTTGTGGATGGATTCAACAGAGTCCTTGACATGGGAAGATTTGAAGGAATCCATGATGCTGCGTTTTGGAGGGGGTCGTTTGGATAACCCTTTCGAAGAGCTTAAAGAATTCAAGCAACAATGTTCGGTGGAGGAGTATGTTGCAGAATTTGATTTGTACTCTTCATCAGTGCGGACGCCTTCCTTAACAACAGTTCCTTGGCTATTTTGTGGGTGGATTGTGTCACGATATCAGGTCTCATGTTCTTACGTTCAAACCCAGGACTAGTTACCAGGCTATGCAACTCGCCGTTACATGGAGAATGAGTTTGCTGCTTTGACGCAACCGGGTCAGACTCAAGGAGTGCGACACAAATCGGGTCAACCTCCTCCTACGGCTCGTAATCAGAAGTCTTGAGTCCAGCGTGATCTAGACCCAATTGGTTCTCAATTTCGATCCAATTCTGGATCTCTGTGGAATTCGAATCTGACCTGCCCCCAAATTCAGGCTCGTCCACTTTTTTGGGTGCAACGCGACCCACTTCCTCTACTACGAGTTCATGCGGTAGTAACAGTGAGGAAGTTTGTTGTTCTCAGGGCGAACACAGCCGGGGGTTTCGTCATTTGCCCATTTCAGAGATTCACGAAAAGAGGGCGAAGGGGTTGTGTTTTCGGTGCAATGAAAGGTGGCACCCACTGCATCAATGTGCTGGAAAACATTAGCGATTGGTTATTTTGGGTGATGATGAGACGGTCAATGGCGGTGGAGAAATTGCTGTTGGAGATTGGGTTTTCCTCAAATTAAGACCCCATAGACAGCAGTCAGTGGTTCGGAGGATCCATCACAAGCTGGCTCCTCGTTTTTTTGGATCATATCAAGTGGTTCAGCGAGTTGGAGAAGTTTCTTACAAGTTGCAATTACTTAAGAATTCCAAAATCCATTACATATTCCATGTCTCACAATTGAAGAAGGTTGTTGAGAATTATCAGGTCACGCTTGAACTGCCACTAAATTTGGAGGCTGATAAGGGAGAAATTATGTCTGAAAAAATTGTCATGGAGAGGCTGATTTTAAGTTGGACAGCATAGGAGAGAGTTGTTGGTTCAATGGAAGGGACTTGATGTGGGTGAGGCTAAGTGGGAGGACGTCAATTCCCATATTTAAGCCTTGAGGACAAGGTTGTGTTTGATGGAGGGGGTTATGATAGGATGTTATCTAAGCCCAACTCAAATGAAGTGATGTTTTGGTGAGTGTGAACCACGTTGAGCCTAAAATTTGGAGTGTATGAAAGGAAGAAAAAGAGAGAGAAGGAGTAGTGGCCACATGGTAGGCAGTTAGTATTTTCCCCTAATAAGAAAAGAGTACAGGGAGTGGGGGAATGATTATGCATTCAGCAGTTATTATTACCTTAGCGGTTAGGCAGTGAGGGAATAGTTTTCTCTCTACTGAGGAGCTTTTGCTCTGATTTTCTCATTGTAATCAGTTTCATATTTCTATTTTAATTAAATACTATTCCATTCACCATTAATATTTCTACTCTGCTCTATCAGCATTACAATAATAGTAACGACAGCTCTTAGAAGTAAGAGTTATTTAATCTTTTTAAGCTTCAATTACTAAATATAAATTGACATTAAGTTAGGAAGTTTGAATTTTATTTGAATTAGTGTTAATTAAGTCTGCATCTATAAATATCTTGTTTGGCACTGTAAAATGATGTACTTAGAAATATTATCTCTCGGCTAGTGTACAGGTAAATAAACGGAAAAATGTTTCAAGGTACAGCGGCATTTGTGCATATGACCTAAAGGACAATTAAATTTCCTTATGCGAGACAAAACAGGAAGAAGTACTTTGTTGGATAGTTTTTGTTGAATATAAAGAGTATTGAGAAACATATGGAATAACCCGTGTGTGTCAACTACACAGCGGAATCTCTTTATATAGGCACAGGGTATTAAATAACCCTAATTTACAGTAATACTAACGGGCCAGAATACTAACATACTTATAGCCCATATAATTATTTATATTCTAATATAATATTTAACACTCCCCTCAAGCTGGAGCATATAAATCAAATGCACCTAGCTTGCTACATATATAACTAATTCTAGGACCTCGCAATGACTTTGTAAACACATCTGCTAACTGATAATTGGATTTGACAAAGCTAGTGATGATGTCACCTGATTCAATCTTTTCTCTAACAAAATAGCAGTCAATCTCAATATGCTTGGTCCTCTCATGAAAAACAGGATTCGAGGCAATGTGCAATGCAACTTGATTATCACATATTAGTGTCATTGTGTTGGTCTCTTCAAATTGAAGTTCTTTCAGTAATTGTTTCACTCAAATGACTTCACATGTTACTAGTGTCATGGCCCTGTATTCTACCTCAGCGCTGGATCTTGCAACAACATTTTGTTTCTTACTCTTCCAAGATATTAAATTTCCTCCGATTAGTACACAATACCCGGAAGTTGATCGATTAGGGTTGTCTCTCAGTTGGCTCTAGATACTATGTTGAATATAAAGAGTATTGAGAGACATATGGAATAACCCGTGTGTGTCAACTACACAGCGGAATCTCTTTATATAAGCACAGGGTATTAAATAACCATAATTTACAGTAATACTAATGGGCCAGAATACTTACATACTTACGGCCTATATAATTTACATTTTAATATAATACTTAACAGTATTAAAAACCGGCTCAGACCTGCCACTCAACCCATCCAACTAGGAAATGGTGATATGACTGGCTCGAGCCAAGTATTGCATCGGCCATGCATTGAACTAGTGTGAAGTGGCCGATGTTCCGAACAAATCAGTTGGTTTCTAGACTTGGACCGGTTTTTTAACAATTTAAAAATTGTTCCAAATAAAAAAATTAACTATAGGCCATATAATTTGCACTAGGTCCAATGATCAATTTTCTTAGATCACCGACTTTTTCATTACTTTTGGATGCCTCTTTTGTTTGGTGGGCAGTCTGTATATAGAGAGTGTAAGAAAATAGATTTTTCAATGTGAGATTCAATAGTAAAGTTTGGGAGAGTTTTCAAGTGTGAGAGTTCTAACTATTGAACATAACTAAATACTCAATGTTGAGCAATAATATGATATTTAATACAACTTATTTACCTTTACAGTATTCATAAGTGTTAATATTTAAATATAGGCATATTTTTCTTATATAGTGTAGATAATTATGGGAATAAATTAGATTTGATATGATTCTGATTTGTATTTACTTGTATTCTTGTGCAGCTAGAAGTTATAGGAAGGAGTTTTGTTCCTCCTTGATCTTTTCGGTTACTATTCCATTGCCATGTTCCCATTGAGCGCTCCTTTATTTTCAATTGTTTTCTCTTTTCCAATGTGATCTCTTCCTTTTTCCAACTATTGTCTCTTCCAACCACAACCGCCACCATCAAAAACATTTTCAAACAATTTTTCCAACGAAACCATCTTCATTGTGTGCAGAATCTCCTGATTCTACACTGCCACAAAATTTTCAGGCCCAAAACATGTCCCACGCATGCTCACGCACCTTCAACCACTGCATTTCTGCCCATGTATCCACGCGTACGGGCAGTCTGGTGGCAGTCAGGTGAGTTTTTTCGCTGTCACTATTCTGGTGAGTTTTTTCTCCTCCTTTTATCTAAAACCTATAAAAAATAATAAAAAATTTATAATTTTTTTATGCTGACAGGACCCGGGCCCTGAAGAGAGGTATCCGTGGAGATGGAGACGAAGAAAAAAATCTCCCATGGTGGGGTAGGGGACATCTCTATAAATGGAAGAGTAGAGGTGGGCAGAAAGGTGACATTTTAGCATGTGCGCAAGAGGGAGAGAAGAAGCATTTTTTCGGTTTTGGAGTGAAAGCCCAGGGAGAAAGAAGCTATCTTCTTTGAAGGAGTTATAGCGCTGGGTGTTATTTTCCTTGATGTAATAGCTCTTGGAGTTACTTTTCCATTCAAATATAATGACTTTTTTCAGATTGGGTTCCAAACAAATTACTTTCTTGTTATCTATTTGCTGTCCTACATTTATTCTCATACACCATTTTATGTCTTACAATTGTGCAGTGAAATTCTCATTTAAGTTTAGGCGGTAGTTTTCTATTGCAAGTCACTCTCAAACCATTTCTTCATTTCATTCATCTTACATGGAACCTATGGTTGACATATGGTAGCGATAAGTGATTAGCATATGGAACCAAATTAACCTATTGATATCAAAATGAATTGTTTGTCATGTCATGAAGAGACGCTATAATCACACCACCAGAAGCAGAAGAAGAAAATGATGCTAAACCAGACAGTAGCTTACCATACTTGGCGGCTAAACCCCAATAACGAGCTAGCCAACACCTCTTAAGAACGACTTCCTCCTGAGAAGGTAGTTTATATAGTGAGTATTCCAAATAACTTACAAATATCATTGGATTCCAGCAACTCTGGAAGTACCTACCATTTCTTTCTGAGTTAATATCATTCTTTGTGTCATTGATCGAAGAGCTTTCACCTCAGATTCAGCTCCATTAAGCTGTCTCAGTGCGGCTTCAGACTCTACTTTTGCACTCTATTTGTGAGGAAATAGTTAAACCATAAATGGTAGCCTGTATTGAGAATATTTTAAAAAAGTTGATGTATTTACCTTGACTTCAGCTTGCAGAGATGTGATTTCCTTATCAACTCCGTCGTTAGAGTCTCTGGAACTTTTAAGTGCAGCCTATCAAAAATAAAACTGCCATAATAAGGGACTGGATAAGAAACAGCACATCCTACTATTTTGCTAAACAATAGCTCCATCTCCATTCACTTAATAACATAAATTAACTACATCGTGGGTTGTATGATATGCTCAAAGTTATTTCCATGTTACCTCTCTTTGACGCAATGTTGCCTCCTTTCTGCAATGTAATAAGATTGGGTACATAAATACTACCAAGTGAAGGAAAACCATTTGCAACAGGTTTAACTAAAATTTACTCACCTGCTTAAGAGTTTAGCCTCCAAAGATACCCCTTCTCCGAGGGAAGCAACCTACAGGCTCGGATAAAAGGAACGACTAAAAACTGCATATGCAGACTAAACAGAAAGTTCACTAGTGCACAACACATAAACACACATATCTAAAACACAAATATCTAAGTAAAAGTATTAAAAAAATTAGAATTAAATCAGTAGAAAGAAAGAATTTATTGATTAGGGAGAAACTATTCAAAGCATGATTCTTTTTTTTTTTTCTGGTTAGTTGAAGGACAACAGGACAGGACCCAAACTCCAAACCTAATGGCATAGGCGGACCCTAAATACAACCCAGTCTATCCAGGTAAAGTGAAAATAGAAGGCTCAAAAGTATAATTTAGACTCACAAATTAAAAGCAAAAAGAAAATATTATTAATCACAAGCAATGCAGCAAGCAATTGAATTACAGACTCGTTCTTGTGTCAACCTGTAACAAGCAAACAATCATTCAGACGGCCATAGTCAACATGTGGAAACTACAATAATGTATAAGGATAAAGAAATGAAGGTGGCACCTGCTTCTCAAGCTCCCTGACTCTGGCCTCTGCTTCCTTGCATCTCTCTTCCTCAAGTCTAAGCTGTACATGTTAGAAACACTTGAGTACATATAACTGATGTTAGGTCACTCACAAACAGGAGAGAACATTGAAGATCGCATTACCTTGTCAAAAATACTTTCATTCTCTTCCCTTAGCATATCAACCTGCAGACGTTGGGGGTTTTGTAACACATACAACTCTCTTGTATAGAAACGTGAAAACGATATTTGCCACAACAAAGTAATTAACCTCATCACGAAGTGTAGAAGCCTCACGGTGGTCTTCTGCTGAATCTTTTGGTTGAATGAGTCCAGTATCAAACGGAAATCTGCAAATTTCCCATCGAATTTGTTACATAAAGGGAAAATAAAAGAAGACTATAAAACCAAGCACACGACCAAAACGTACAAGCAATCAAATTAAGACGAGAAGTAGAAATGTACAAAATATGATAAATGATGAATGCAGTTTTGAGTGGTATGATTGTTCACCTTTTATCTTTGGGCTTATTAGTATGAATAGGAGGAGGGTCTATTGGTGGCGGAATAGAAGCTGGAGTTATCTGGCTCTGGCTCAGCGGTGGTCTATTACTATTATTAGGTGCTGGACGAACATACGTGGGTTCTTCAACATGGTTCCTAGCTAACTAATTAAGTTAGCAGCAGAGCATAAAAGTTGGTTAGTGATAAATGTGGAGTGGAACTGGAATGGAAGGTAAAGAATCTCACCGAATGAGATGGAGATCTATGAGTATGAGTCGTAACAGACTTCCTGGAGAGAGTGAGAGGTGGAGGAGCAGTGTAGCGAAATCCTAGATCGTCCTCGTCATCGTCGTCGGTAGCCTGGGAAGCCATGACTTGAGCGAGGCGTTGAGCGGCGGCTTTTGCGGCGACATTCTGAGTCCTTTTAATGGTTGAAATTCCAGTGAGGGTGAGGGAAGATGAACGAGCATGTCCATTACGCGAGTTTGATGGGGACGACGACATCACATTCCCAGATTCACTGCTCCACTGCCGGGTAGAAACCGGACTCTCTGTTCCGTTCCGCTCCATCTGCCAATGCTTCCTTCAGACCAGAACCTTTACCCTTTCCAAAATGTCCATTTACTCCCTCGCTAAACATTGCTCATCATTACTTTTTAGTTAGTTACTGCTTCACTAATTAAATATCTGTCTGTATATCGCGCGTGCTGTAATGACTCGAGCTGACTGTGACCAAGACCGTAGATACTCTTTCTCTTTTAATATTAAATTATAATATACAATTTAAATATAACCCACATTTATAAAAATAAAAAAATAAAAAAGATTAATTTATAATATAGGATTTAACTATAACCACACTTATAAAAAAATTTGAATCAGTTAATTCTTTAAGACACTTATTAATAAAATATATCAGAAATGATATTTGTTTTTCCATCCACCGTCAACAATTAAAATTTTCAAACTCTTCAGCTACCATTGAAACAACACTATATAGTTGCTCATATGAGAACATAAACTTTGATAGTTAAACTTCAACATATACACCTTATTTCCAACTTATTTCCAATGTTACTTTTACGTATAGCATTTATTTAAGTTGGTTTATTTTTGCAATGTTCAATTGAATATCATTGCACTCAAAGAATTATATTAATACTTATACTCCTTTAATTTAATAATATCGTATCGGATAAATATTTTATGAAAATCAAATATTTGATTGAAAGTTACTATCTTATAGATCATAATCTACAAATTTTGATGTTAATCTAAAATTGTCCATATTTTATTAAAATATATAAAATTAACATTTTAATGTATCTTGATCACATAAAAATTATTATAGATTAATATAAAAATTTATATATATATATAATAGATTGATTACTCATCCAATCATAATTCTATATTTATATTTAAAAAAGAGTAGTTTGAATTGTGTTAGGTTTAAATTATTTTGCAAAACACAAATGAACAACTTTCATAATGGAAAAGTATTATAAATCTTTTTAATAAACACTCAATTTTAAAATAATTTTTAAAGAAATGTGTAAGTAAAAATTTTGATTTCAATAGCCTTCAATAAAAAAAAAAATTGCATTAGTATAAGTGTTATATTCAAATATGACCTATTTGAAGAAAAAATTTAGAGATAATATATCAATACAAAATTTATAAAACTCTATTTAAATCGCACTATAATATCTTATTTTGTTGTAGAAAATTTATTTATAAAGAAAATATTAGAGTATGTGACAATTGTCTATTAATACTACATTTAATAATATTCTACATTCAATAATATTGAATATCTGAACTTCAAATTAACTCTATAAACCTCGTATATAACATTCATAAGACTATAGTGATTATTTTGAAGGGATACCAAACTCATTTACAATTATGCAATGTTAATTAAAAAAAACAATTACAATTATGCAATGTTAATTAAAAAAAACAATAGATTTAATCAGAACTATTCAAATTTAATGAATTGCAGTTTAAAGAAGACTCACCAATTCCTTTTATAATGGCTTCAAAAGAGTTTTAAATCAATCTAATTATAGACATAATATTGAAATTTATTGTATTAATTTGAACCAATATAACCTTTTATTACTTATTATTGTCTCGCAAAATATATCTTAAGATGACTTTTGTCCATTAATAAATATTAATATATACATATCTCATCATCGAATTATTTAGAACGTGACAATTTAATTTTGTAAATTGAGATTGAGTGATTGCTTCTCTCATTTTTTTTTCACTATACAAAAAGTTATCAAGATTTATTAATAAGAAATTTTATTAAAAAAATGAAACAAGAACAAAATTATATATATGTTTATTTATGTCCTCCTTCGAGACATAGACGTATTAATTCCTACAAACAAATCGTCAATCAAAGTCTCAATGTCGTCGGGATGATACTTAATGTATTTATCACTATGTCTACCTGATTCTAGATGATGTTTGAATCTTCCGTGAAAAGAGCGATAAGCGGGTATAACCAAAGCAGATATTGAAGCCCTCAGCTCCGATTGAAGTTGGTCATCACTCACCATCCAACTGCTCTGTGTCTTGTGGATCTCTTCAAGCATCGCATTAAAACACTTAAACCTCTCTCTTAAAACTTGTTTAGACACCTTGTTTCCTTGTTGATACAAACCATCCGGGTTCAGGCACTGCAACACTCTACTCCAAGTATCTATCTGATAATTCTTATGGTGCAACCTCAGACTAAATTGCTTTCTTCGACACCAATTATCACCCATGGACTCGTGAAGATCACCACATCCTTTGATTTTCTGCACTATGTATCTCCCATTGTTCATTAGAAAAACACATCGTAAAGACGTATCTTTATATAGCTTGGACTTTCTTTCGGTATGGGCATCCAAAAGGTCCATGATTGCCATCAATTGAATCGCAAAAGGTGATCTATTAGGTGTCCCTTCTGATTCCTCTTCTATTGGACTATTATTTTTTTCATTTTGAGTATTGGTTGTAGTTGCCTTTGTGCCCTCTTGTAATACTGTAGTATTATTATCATTGTAATGAAATTGCTCAAACACTTGCTCCAATGTGTCTTTGTACTCACATGTATATTTAAGATAATTCATGACATAACGGGTCAATGGATGAACCGCACCATAAGGAACCGGAATCCTTTCATTGTCACCCTTAATGGAGTTTTCTAAATCACTAAACATCGCCATGACAGCCTCTACGATCCTATCCTTTGTTGTGGCTATCTCGAATGCAAGCTCCTTGGCACACTGCTCTATATCATAAGGATATATGGAGGAGGAAGAGGAGGAGGGAGAGGAACTTTGGTCGTTAATGAGTAAGACAACAGGCTCCACGTCATCTCTTAGAGTCTCATACATATCCAAGAATTTGAACAATTTTTCTGGTGATGGTTTGGTTAAAACCACCGCTTGTGCAAAATTCAAAAAATTGATGATGACACCTTTTGCAAGACTAGCAAACATGCCTTGAGATACAGAGTGTTGATCTGGAAATATGGATTCGTATCGCTTTCGTTCAGCATTAAAAAGCACTGTCGTGCAATGTCGAAACACTTTGTTCCACGTGGCAATTTCTCCTTCTAATGATTCCCATTGCATTTTATAAACCTCATCCATTCTTACTCCCGTGAATCCCAATCTTCGCAATGCAGCTTTGAAATAATTTCGCCTAAAATTGGTAAAGGTCATGTAACACTCTGTATGGTAGCCCATGTTAATCATAACGTCGGCAATTTTGTTCATAATGGAAATATTTTCTGTTGAGAAAGATGGCAATAAGTCGTCGTCATCATGATCTTGATTGTTGGGCCTTGGGATTTCCCTTTCATCCTGAAGTTGAAGGGAACCAAAGGATGAAGATTTCTTTGGTGGTAATGACGGTCGAGAGTAATTAGTTTTGGACTTAGGGTCCTGAAGAAGGGCACAAAGGTCATTATCTAAAATTGACATTGCTTTTTCTAGAACGGAGCTTGTTTTGTCTAAGCAGGAAGCACTCAAACTCAAGGTGTTTGATAGTTTGAAGATGCGATCCACACCATTTAGAAAGTACTTGTCAAATTTTGGCTCTTGCCCAAACCTGCTTCTCTTGTATTTATCCATCATATAATCCAACAATTTGGTCAACACGAGTACACAATTAGGAACTTCTTTTTGAGGAGAACTTGTTGTGACGCTGTTGAGAAAACAATCCACGTCCTCCAAAACTTGTGGGAGAGAGGTCAGATCTTGTTCATGGAGATGCTCTTCTAAATCTCCTAATTCCCATTGTTGTCTACCATTATTACTATTACTGTTTCTTGACGAGAAACTCCACGACTTATCCATTAATTGATCACTACTAAACCTACCCGCTACGTACTAATTATTTTGATTCTCCATGTATTCAAATTTATTATTATTGATGAAATGAGAGATGAAGAAACTTGATATTTTTTCATTTTGTTCACCTTTTCAAATCCAATTGAAATGTTTTAGTTAGTTTGATAGGATTAATTGTTGATCTTTGATGTTCTCCTATACTTACGGTGCACCTTAAATATTTTATTTGTTGACAGCGTTCTTGTACGTATTTTTCTTTCTATTTTATTTCACTCTTGAGCTATTTAGGTGGAAAGATGATGACCCAAGGTGTTTTAACCAATGACTCTAATATCAAGGCATCCCGATATTTGTGGGTAATGTGTATCTATTAATAACTTGTTTCTTTTTTTAATATAAATAAGTTTTTACATTTACAATAAGATTATTCAATGCATGTAATAAAAAATATATATGTGATTCAGTGTATAACTGAATTGTAGCTTGTAAAGTACCAGATATGTCATCGCCTCAATAATTGTAATTATTATTTTTTAATATTCTTTTATAAAAGATATGACTCGTGTTCGTGTATATTGTAACTATGCTGAACATATTATTTTGATATTAAATTTATATTCACGAGCAAATGAATTTGTTGTTATGTATATACATGTTTTGTTTATTTTTAATCACAATATTTTGGTAAATCATATATTCAAAATTAAATGGATAAATAATGAACTACATCAGAATGTTTGAAAATTAAACTACAATTAATTACATGGAAGGATGCAAAAATCTCAATCACGGGAGGCTAAAAAATGAGATTAAACATTAATTTCATTTTTACAAAATTAAATATTAAGTAATCCTAAAAGTATTTCAAATTCCCTTTTTGACTAATTGACTAAGTTTTTTTTATTTTTTTTCATTATCATATATGAAATAATATTTAATCTATATCATTCATTTTTGCAATAAGACTATATTTTAAATTGGTAGCTTAATGAAATATACATTAGCACGATTTTTTTACTAAACTATCATTTTAGTCTTTGAAAATATAAGACGTTATTTTAATATCGACAAAAAATTAAACTAATTTTCGAATCATCAAATTATGATAGATGGAAGCGAAGAAGAAGCAAAGCAAATGGTATTGAATTTTTTGCTATAGAAAAGGTTGAAGGGTGCACCATTAATTTTGATGAAACTTTTTAATTTAAAGGTAGAAAAAGGTTTCGAACGATGTAAATTTCAGGTCTGGAAATGGACAAAATAAATCCAATCAACTCGAACATTCAAACCAAATTAACTCAGAAATTACACTATTTTTGGTTTAGGTAAAAAAAGCAAACATTATTTATATTAGTTATAAAAATCAAACCAAACCAACATTATTCATATTTTTTATATATGTATTTTTTACATAAAAATCTGACCAATAAGACAAAAATATTTATACAACAATTAGGCTCATTAAGTTAAGTCATATCTCAAACCCTAGTTTGATATCTTCATATTCACTTACATACTTAGTTAGAGGGATGAATGATTGAAATTATCATAATTTGTTAAAGAGGAAGTCCATACAAATAAGATGTCGCGCTCACATTTTGAATTTAATTGTTAGTGATAGTAAGGGATTCCTGCAAGTTTGATAAGACATCCCCAACAAGGTTTGCTAGTTTTAAAAAGTGTGCAAAAGAGTGCAATATACATAGTAAGGCAATGATAATTCTTAATATTCGAACTCATTGGAACTCAATTTATTTGATGTTAGAAGTTGCTCTAAAATATGAAAAGCCATTTAATCGACTTCGATATCAAGATAATTCATTTGTTGTGTTTCTTGTTAGTGAAGAAGTAGATATTCCTAATCATTTTGATTGGGAATGTGCACATGTGAACTTTTTAAATATCTTTTATGATGCAACACTTTCTTTTTTTCTGATTCATTGCATGTTACATCTAATACATTCTTCAAAAAGTTGTGTGACATTCAAAAATCATTAAAGAAATAGACTAATAGTGAAGATGAAAAGTTGAGAACGATGACAACAAATATGCAAGTGAAGTTTAACAAGTATTGGGATAGTAATGTTTTAAACTATCTTTTGTTTGTGTCTATTTTTCTAGATCTCGATTATAAGTATGATTTTTGTTTTACTAAGATGTATCACATTTATAAGAGCAAAGATATTGTGGATTGTGTGTTTTAAATTTTAGAAATTGTTGAATTACGTATTATTAGTTGGGGTTAATATCGATGACATGGCATGAATGAAGAATGCAAACTAAGACATGAATCAAGAATGCAATCTAAGGTTATATTTATTTTGATCTATTCAAATTGAAAATAAATTTCATGTTATAATTTCTAATTTAATATATCATTCAAAAGTCTATTTTAGAGAAACAAATTAAAGTTGCATCACTTTTACATTCTTTTTTTTATTATGGCAAAAAATTGAAATTTTTATAGTTTTATTTTTTTGAAATTCAATCATCCGAATCTGACCAACTCATTTATCATCGATTTAGTTTGGTTCGGATTCAGTCACAAAAAACAAGTAAAACTGAACAACAGTAACACGTGCAAATTTTATTGGTTTTAATTCATCCCATGCAAATTTTATTGATTTGAATTCATTTTTCATAAAAATCCAAACAAAACTGACCGTATACATTCTAGGTCTAAATGCATGGCAGAAAAAACCTTAAATCTATATATAACTAGAAAACTACATTACCATCTAAATATTTACCGGTTATAGCCTCAAATATCCTTTTTTTATTGGGATGTAAATATCAGTGACATAATCTTCTACCTAAAAGTCAATATATATTGTCTACCTACATAACTTTGTATTGAAAGCGTTGACAAGAGAGGGGGCACAACCCAGATTTGTTGTAAAATTTCAAAGAAAGTTAATTTTATAAGAACTAAAACAAAAGATTAAAAAATTATATAAATTAAAATCAAATTTAATATATATATATATATTTGTATAACCAATCATATATTTAATTAAAATAAACATAAATAATAATAATATTTTTGGGTGTGATACATATACCCAACAACCTATAATTGATTAAAATCAACGGATGCATAAAACAAAAAAACAAAAATCAATAGATGCAATGCTATTTTAAATGTGTTATTTGAACTAACAATTACAACTTCACGACACAAGACCAACATAATCACCCACGATCTAATATAATAGAAAGAAAAAAAACTTAAATGGGTATATATAGTTTGACCGAAAAATCTATTGTTGATGGTAATGTCAGATATTTTGGGTCACACACATATATTTATGTGTTGAGGTTATTATAATTAGTCAAAATAAAATGATCTATTTCATATAAAGTTTATGATTAAATAAGTAATTATCATAAAAAAATAATTGTGTATGTATTGTGAGTATTATTTATATTTTTATGATGGATATAAATAGAGATAACAAAAATTGGATAGTCGAAATTATCATATGTGATATACATAAAGGGTTATAGTCGACAATTGTGGACACAAAATAATAATACTCTTCATCCAATTAGAGAATATAGTAAAACAAAAATAATAAATCAACGGTGGAAAGATCACCGGTTTATAACTAAGAACATCATTTACACCAAAAATTCATGAATTCTTTAGGCACATTGCATTCATCCACTTGAATTGACATGAGATTTTTAAAAGAAAGAAAGCATTTAATTAATTAAAATAAATAATTAGTGGTTCATTTGCTTGCATTTTCCATCCTTCACAAAATTGGGGTGTCCCTTAGGGTTCAACCCAAATTTATTACCTTCACTTTATAAATGCTATTAGGGAACATTTTCTCTCCTCCATTACTTCTTATTTTTTCCAATTCACAACACCAGTTCTTCATTAATTATCATTATTAATTCTATTTAAATTTTATCATTTTCAACAGTTTTAGTTTAGAAACATTTTTCTTATTGATGATAGTTTTGATTAATATGAACTTTTTTTACTACAGATTTATATTATATAATTAAAAATATGTTAATTAAGACTAGTAATCCTTTCATATTGTTCCAACAAGTGGTAATATAGGCATGATGAATTTTAGCATTATTTGGGTATATTTTTAAGGTCTAATATTTAATTAACGAACTTTCATGATCTTCCAAATGTCTTCATTGATTTTGAAGCTTGAAGTACATTATTGATAAATAAATAAATAATTAAGGTTCAAAATTCATTTTTTTTAATGGTCTAAATTTGTCAACGTTCCTTTTTTATTTTAATACTCATCACGGTAAAATAGTGTTGGTGTGTATTCGTTCCTCTTTTGTGATGTAAGCTTTTGAAATCGTTAAGATTAATTATAGGTCTAGGAGTAGTGTTTGTTTCTGTTTATTTGGCATCATTGACTCCCCTTGATTTGATTTTGTGGCGGTCGACGTGGCTGCATTTTGTGAGGAAGCAATACTTGAAGATGATGAGAAGTTGTTGAATAGAAGTTTGAACATATAAAAATAATAGAAGAGGCCATGGTTATAATTTAGAAAGAATGTTTAAAAGTTTCTGGATTTATAGATTGAAATATGTTAATTTTTTGTTTTATGATAAAGATGAATTTAATTTAATTAATTTTTATTATGATTTTAAATAAATTAACCTTTAGTTTTAATAATAAAACATGTTCAATCAACAACATTGATCCAATCACCACACACATCTTTAAAAAAAATTGCCTTGAAAAAACATCATTAAAAATTGACTACATCAATGTTTTTAAATTAAAAAAACACATTAAGAAGTTTTTTTAAAAGTTTTTAGAAATTGCATGAGTATAAATAAAAATTAAAAAAATAAATATTTCAGAGGCATATGATTAATCATTCATATTTATTGAGACTAAATGTATATTTAAGTCTTATTTCTATTTATATTTTATTTTACTTAAGAATACAAACCTATTTTATTCTTGGAAAAAATTATGAGATTGAATTTAGTCAATGAAAAAAAAAAGAAATGTAACTTTTTATTTTGAAAAAATTAAAGTGGGGTTATTTAATTTCTATCTTCTTTGCAATTTATTTAGTTGATCAATGATGGAGAAGAGAAAAATAAAATAAAAAAATAAGATTATTATTTAAAATTTTGATATAAGAGAAAATGAAAAGGATGATGATAGAAAATAAATGTGTATTCATAAAACAATATAAATGTCCTTAAGTAAGCATTAGATATGTGTTTATAAAACAATATAAATGTCCTTAAGTAAATATTATAACTTTGATGGATTGTGTAATAAGTTAGATTTCAATGGACTCTGTGAGAATTTTTATTGATATTTTATGATTCTCATTCTAACTTCCAAAAATTCAAATTTTTTAATGTTTTTCTTAATATTTTTTTCATCTTTGTTCTCTCTTACCTTATTTACCTCCTCAGTCACATCTATTTAACTTTTTTAGTTTATTTTCAGTTTTGATTTTTTTTTTATTTTTGTCAATTCTCTATTTTAAATTCAATAATTTTAGTTTTTACTTCATTTTTTTTTAACTAAAAAATATCGATTTGACATATTTTAAATGATGTGGTATACAATTTCATAATATACAAGTATACAGATAAAATAATTATTCACATGTCATTGATTAAATTACAAATAAAAAATTAAAGTTGAAATTATTCACATGTCATTAATTATTCACATGTCATTGATTAAATTACAAATTCACATGTCATATACTGTCATATTTTAAGATAAGAAATTCGATTTCGTAAATTAATAAAAATTAAGAGACTAAAACAACAATTAAGTTTAACTTTTTTTATGTCTAGATATATCTCTCATCTTTTTCATTATTTTCTACAATTTTGTAATTTCTTTTATGCATTTATATCTATTTCATGGCTCCAACACTCTCTTTCTTTGAGACAATCACACTACTAAATTGTTGTTTTTCAGTTATTCTAGTTTTTATAAAAGTATTTAATTATATTTTTCCTTAGTAAGTGGTCAAATATAATTTGTTCATTGAAGAATCATCACAAACAACATAAAAAATAAAATAAAAAAATTCACTTCTTAAAAATGACAACAATCTTTAGTTTAACATATAATGAATCTTTAAGATATTACATATGATGATAGTAACTCTTAAAATAAAAATAAACTAAAATATAACTCGCGCGTTGCACGGAATATATAAATATTAACATATTAATAGTATTGTGAATAATATTTTAAAATTTTAAAAATATAATATGTATAAAATTTAATATTTATGAATAAAATTTTAAAATTTCAAAAATAATACAGTTTATTCATTTTGTTTGTAGAGTACTTTTTCAGTTTATTTGAGTAGTTATTATATATGAGTTGACAAACACACATTTAAGAATATGTAAAATATTATGTATAACGTAATTGTAATTAATTTATATATTTAGTATTAAAAATTCACAGTGATTATCATCTTATAAACAAAATTTATAAATTATATTTAGTGTTAAAAATATTAAAAGTATTTTAATAAATATTAATATATGTAATTATCTACCGCAAAATCAAATTAGTCATGCTCTTTTATTGTGTTGTCAAATCTAAATTTATTTTCAAAATATTTTTAGAAAAATATAATATGGACAATCTTCTTTGTCTTTTGAATAGTCAATATATTTTCATGTCGTAGATGAGATCAATTAAAATAGATAATAATAGTTGATTACTCTATTTTAGTTTTGTACGTAGAAAATTATATATTGATTGTACTTTAATTTATAGCTCATGATACATTAATATTTATACATAATATTAGATGCTAAATAATAATAATATATAATAAGAATTTTCCAACTATATCTACTTCTTTGAAAATAATTGGGTTGCAAGCCACCAATGGTAGAGATTGTTTGAAGAAGTAGAATTTTTTCTCGAACATACAATAATAACACTCATACAAAGCTAAATATATATTATTGTTGGATACTTCTCTTCTATAAATTAGATTGATAAAATTGAATATTTCTCTTCAATAAATTAAATTGATAAAATTGAATATATATTATTGATATAAAGCTAAATAGATATTATTGTTGGATACTTCTCTTTTATAAATTAGATTGATAAAATTGAATATATATTATTGACATAAAACTTCATATTAATTTTTTAAAATAATGTAGAATTAATGTAAAAGATGTTGGACAAACGTTATGAAATAATAATGTGACAATTAATTTAGAAATCTTTTATAGGAAACTAAGATTTAAAAAATTCTTTATAAACACTATTTTATAATAAGATTTTAATGGATTTATGATAGAATCATTTTTAAGAAATTTTATCAATTTATAATATTGAATGATAAAATATAATAAATAAATAAATTATAAGGTTTAAATAAATATAAATAAAATTGATACAATTTTTAAAAACATCAAATCAAAAAATAGTTATAGTTTAATATCATCGTAAGTAGAATTTATCAACATATTTGTAACTATAGTAGCCATCTATAAATTAACGTATTATTTCTACTATTGTAACACACAAAAGTTCATAAATATGGTTTTCGTTAGAATTTTAAATAATTAAATGAATTTTAATAGTGTTGAAAAAATATGATTACTACACACGCTCTAACACAATATTCTTAATAAATATTTTTTTATTTTTTAAATTTTATATTATTTTTATAAAATTTAATTCCACATATTTAAAATCAAGACAATCATCATTATTCTATTATGCATGAAAAAAATTAGCAATTTATTTTATTTCGATAATCGCTACTCATTATTCTATTTTTTTTTATTAATTTAGTTTGACAAGGGGAAGACATTGCTCCTACGTATCCCAGGTGTAATAGGGAAATCAAAACATACCTAGTTCTTTGGTAGAAAATATTTGTGCGTTGATTGATTTTATTATTATTATTATTTTTTATGTATATACGTATTAAAAAAAAATATAATAATAATAATGAATATAATAATAATTATAATAATATTTGTCTGTTTTAAAGTAAAAAAAAATTAATTTTTTTTAAAAAAAATTCGTAACGTGGCGGTATGTGAACAAGACAAATGGACACGACGTTGAAATAATCTATCAAATAATTTGCTCGTACATTGTCGGATCTGTCGCGACACAAAGACCACTAACGATTGAAAGTGAATAATATGGTGCAGCGAGCGAGGATGAATTTCATCCAGCGGCAACAACCATTAATTCTAATCTTAAGGGTAAAAACATTTATCCGTTATAATTTTTTATTTGATAATAAATTTTCTATTAAATTATAATATGATGAAATTTATTTTTTATCTATAGACATCAATTAGTTATATTTTTTATTATTTTATATTACAAAAGAAAGCAATTTTAGGATCAAACGATTAAAAAATAAAAGAAAGCTTAACATATGAACTTATTTATATATAAAAAAAAAACAATAGAAAGAGAATATATATATATATATATATATATATAACTAATACGCAGACTGAAGAAAAGAATAAGGAAATGGTACCTTACTAGACAGATTACTTGAAGATCAGATTCTCTCCTTCTCTCTTGCTAACTAATCACTCTATTTTTTGTGTGCTATCAGTTTTTGCTTTTCTTCCCCCCATTTGCCCTCTTGTAGGAGACTATTTATAGACTTTTGGGTGTAGATTGCAAAAGACAAGATAATAATTGTCAATTGATTACCATTAATCTATTTTTTTCGGTTTTCTTTTCTTTTAATTGGCCACAATTATACCGATTCTTATTGCTGATTTATTCTTCGGTTTCTTGTCTATTCAATTGATCACCATTATTCTGATTTTTATGACTATCAATCAATTTCTTTTATGTTTTTTTTCATTTATTTTGATCATCATTGCATCGATTTTTATGACAATCAATTCGTTTCTTTTCAATTTCCTTTATTTTTATTTCTTATTATTATTTTTTTTATTTTAGAAAATAGTTTGAACAAGAATTATAGGCAAACAAGAATCGAAAACACTTGTGATTGTTTAGAGCTTATATTCCTAATTATTTATTTTTATTTTTATATTTCTTTATATATTTATTATTATTGTCATTATTATTATTATTATT
>JBBPBS010000968.1:13452004-13480408 GCA_037974835.1 Cicer judaicum
TTATTATTTCCTTTTTTAATAAAAAATAAAAAATAAATCGAACAAAATTAGGTGTCAACACTGTTTATATAAAAATGTTGTTTGTCTAATAAAAATTAAAAAAATTATTTCAATTCTTTAATATTATATTTATAATGATTTTTTAAACTATCATTAAAACATACCTTAAAAGTAAAAATATAACTACATATTTTATATAAACGAGGAGAAACGAAAAACATGAATTTTACTCATGTAACGAGAAGAGAACATATTAGAACAAAGACATAAATAAAAATAAAAGAAATATAAAAATGTATTAATGAATTAAAGAGAGAATAAAAAAAATATACAATACACAAAAATATGGAGAATTGGGAGAGTTTGTGTATTAGGGAATCATGTAGGTTTGCAACAGCATCAATTCTTAAAATCATATTCATTTTTTGAGTTTGATTTGAATCCTATAAAATTTTGAATTAAGTCTTTGAAAATTGTCTTTAAAATTTTGAATTAAGTCTTGTTGAAAATTGGAAATACGGAGAGAGAATAAAAAAAAAAAAAAAAGTGATAGTCTATAAATATCTAATTTCATGGAGAAAAACTTATTTCTACTCAAATTTTAAAAAAAAGTCTAACAAAGTCAAATCCATTTTAAAAAAGAATCAATTAAAAATTTAAAGATTTTAAATAACATAACTTTTTGTAAATGGTAAAAATCTATTTGAATACCACTATTTCTACACCTTATCTATAAAAATAAATCAATTTTAATTTAATATTTGAAGACTTATTTTTATTATATTAAATTCTTGAACTAAAAACTCCATATTTTCCATCATAAAAGAATCTTTTAAAATGTTTAGAAATCATAATTCAATCCACATCTAAGTATAACAAGTCTTTCTTGTAAGGACTACAGTGGTTCTTTCTTTCTTGTTATCTCAAAAGCAAGCAACAAAGCAAATTCGCCCTGTGTTTTTGTTATAGCGGCTTAGATAATAATAATAATTAGAGAATCGAATCTATTTGTCCATTTTTGTTTTGTTTCAAGAATTGGAAGATGAGCCCTTGATTGTGTTGCGTTGATTTGAATTGCCGGCTTCTGAATTTGTAAATCAATCCGGATAGATTGATAGAATGGGTTGTTTTTCGTGTTTCGATTCGAAGGAGGATGAAAAGCTGAATCCTAATCCTCAGCAGGAACCCCATCATCTTCATCACGATCATAATCTCCCCTCCCATCTTTCCAGATTGCCCTCTGCCTCTGGTTAGTTAATTTCTTTCTCTCTGTATTATTTATTTATCTATATCATTCCAATTGAGTCGAATCATATGGTTGATGATGATCTGATTCTGATTCTGATCTGATGATGATTATTCCGGTGTTGAGTCAAATTAACTTTTCCTTTACTAATATTTAGGAAATCAGATCCCGTTAATTGTATTGTATTGCACTGTATTGTATTGGATTGTACTGGATAGGATATATTTATACATGCGTACATCCTAGTTGAAGTTGACTTGACCTGACCTCACCATAAGCTAGTAATATCATTGATTGGACAATGCAAGCAACCTATTAGCTGAGAAGCTCTTAGCCATTTTCGTTCAATTCATATCATATCATCACTCATCACATTTGCTGCTTGCTTGTAATTCATCTCGTCACAGCCGAGCCTAGAAAGCTAATTATTATGTTGCATTGTGTTGCGTTGCAGCGGCGGAGAAACTGAGATCAACAAGTAACGGAGCATCCAAAAGGGAATTGCCTGTTGTTCTCAAAGATGGACCACCTGGTCAAATCGCAGCTCAAACTTTTACTTTCCGTGAACTTGCGGCCGCAACAAAAAACTTCAGGCCCCAGTCCTTTTTAGGGGAAGGTGGTTTCGGAAGGGTCTACAAGGGACGCCTAGAAACCACCGGTCAGGTATTATATTATCCTTTACTCAACTCATCATTATCTTCTCCATATGATATGGTATAGTGATTACTCAGCCTGCTGACATTTGTTCATTAACCTCTACAGGCTGTTGCTGTTAAACAGTTAGACCGAAACGGTCTCCAGGGTAATCGGGAATTCCTTGTGGAGGTTCTCATGCTCAGTCTTCTACACCACCCTAACCTTGTGAATCTCATTGGATACTGTGCGGATGGGGACCAACGCCTCCTGGTTTATGAATTTATGCCATTGGGATCATTGGAAGACCACCTTCATGGTATGGTTGTGTTCTTCCCCTCCTCATACTGGGATGTGACTAGAAATTCTTTGCTCTGGTCCTGTATTTTCTCATAATATTAAGAGAAGGGTAATTAGCATTCTCTTTTAGAAATATCATGAACCCCAATCAGTAGCCAATACGTTTAAAAAAATAAAAATAAAGTCTCATTAGTATCTGGAAGGTCTTATGCATGACTAGTACAAAGGAAGATGATATTAGAAATTGTCTGAACTTTTGGATTTCTTAGCAAATACTTAAGGTCAGATGTTACATAATCTAACATAAACGATGAAATTATGGTATAGGTTAAACTATTATTGTGAGTTTTGCAATACTAAAAATATAATACTTTTAAAGCCGTAAAAATGGTAACCTGGTATTATAAGTACTGTATAATTTAATATTTCTAAAGTGGGTAAAAAGGGTAACCTGGTGTTATAAAGTTCTTGCCATGGTAGGGTCCAGGAGAGGGTCAGACCAATTGTGGGTCTATCGTAGGAAGCCTTACCTTGCTTTTACAAGGGGCATATTTCATGACCTTAACTCCCCGGGCACATGGCAACAACCCCATTCGTCGCACCAAGGCTCCCTCCCCTTTGCTCATCTTCTTTAAATAGCTGTGCTAAAATTAAATCTTACAGTAGCCAGTGTATTCTAGGACATACGTTTCTCTTTTAGAATCTCATTTCTGTTTAGTGAGTAGGTTGCTCTTTTAGGCAACCAACTAACCAAGGACAAGTTCTTGTAGATTAGCATTTGTTCTCCGTTTTGTGGCATTTATTTTCTTACATATATCTATGTTCATGATGCCATGTGCTTTTAGTTATTATTTTCCATGCTGTTCCTTTCTAATATATGACTATAGCTGACTGTCACATAGAAGCTGGCAGTAGGATCGCATGATCATTAATTGAAATTGTAGCTTGCTAATTAAATCATCTGCAGCATCAATCGGGATGATATATAGTGGTATCCCCCACAAGTCTTTGCTTATTAGTGTTAGCAACAATAAGATGCAGATATAAAATGAAATTGAAGTCAGTTTAGGTCTATAGTGGGAGTAATGCTGCATACATGATCTACCCTCCCCATACCCCTAGTGGGAGTCTGGCCGCCCTTTTTCGTCATTTAGAGGTAGAGATGATTGCCGGGACTTAGTTTTTGCATTGGAGCAAGGCTTTTTGACAGAGAAAACCAAATGTTAGCTTGTTCTTAATTAAAGTAGGATGACTTCCAAAATTTCATATAATAATAATAAGACAAAATACATCATGCGAGTCTTTAAGTTTCACCAAAGTACCGATTTGATCCTTTAAGTTATTTGTAACATTTAGGTTTTAAGTCACAAAATATCACACCGTTACCCTTTTTAACATATTCCGTTATAAAAATGCACACGTGTAACTTGGCAAATTTTAATATTCTTTTATCAAAAAAATAATATTTTTAAATTAATTTTTATTAAAAAGTTCCTTCAAGAACTCTAACATCATTTTTTTCCCTTCATCATCTTACAGAAAATCACCCTAAACCTAGAAGTGTAAGCCCAGATTTACTGAAATTCCTAACTTCATTTATCAATCCCTAAAACTTCTTCTCTTTCCAGGCCTTTCCCCGCCTATCTAGCTAGCTAGCTAACCCCAAACCAATGGAAGTGAAAATCAAAAAAGGAAAAACAAACATAGCGAGAGCCTTCAGCATAACAAAATTGTCTCACTGTTTAGTTGAAATTTCTGGAAGATGATGATGAAGGAAAGAAGATGAAGATGCTAGAGTTCTTGGAGGATTTTTTTTTTACTAAAAATTAAACTACAAAAATTATATTTTTCAATAAACCAATGTTTAAATTTGCCACGAAAGCTCCGTAATGACAGTTGCTTGATAGATGTAACACATTGCAGGCTTTTTTTCGTTATCAACAAGCTTGAGAACACGTACAAGAGGCTCCATTGCCTTAAGAGCATAAACAACATCAATCCAAAATGAGGTTTGAAGTACAATAGCAGTTATCTTCTTTTCCTTAGGATCTTTACTTGCCTTTAAGTTCAACCATTCATCAGATGTGAACATCTTTCTAAAACATGGTCTTTGTTGGTGCTATCTTTGCATAGTAAGGTATGTTGTTGCAAACCTTTGGACTCCAGCTCTAACCAATTCCTTATTTGTGAACGTACTCGTTAAGATCAAAGTCATTAAGTGGTTATTAATGAAGCCTACATGACCAATTCCTTTTTGTATAACCTTTTTGACTTTAGGTATCTTTCCAATATCTTCTAGCATCAGGTCTAAACAATGTGCCATGGAGTCCAAAACATTTTTGGACTCTTGACTGTTAGAAGTTTACCTATAAAATCACAATTTATACTTAATGAGTAACAAGCTAAATAAGAATAACATATAATTAAGCATAGTACTTACCGGCCAAGACATAATTACTTCCTTTGTCGGTAACTAGCCGCACAATATTACTTTCACCAATCTCCTCAACAAAGTTACCCAAAGTTCAAATTACATCTCTCCAGTTTTCCCACACATGAAGGAGCATCAGGCGATCTCCAATGGGAGAGTCTTAACTCCATAAGACTTGTTACCAAATAGGTACCTCTATTGGGGATAAAATAAAATGAGTGTCTATGAGGGAGAAATGCTTTACTAAGCTATTTCTCTCTGCATGTCATACACAATTTTAACATTAAAATTGTGAAATGTAATTATATAGAGTTATTGATCGATGATATAAAGTTATTAGTGAGACCTATTTAATTATTTTTTTGAGGTGTTGGGTTAGTGGGATTAAGTGCTTATTAAGTACTATTATTAAAAAATTATAAATGAGTGATGTGTACACGAAGACCCATATTAAACTTCAACATTTCCTGTAAATATTCCAACTCTTTTTTAAGCATTGGATTTTTCAGCTCATGATAGCTTGGAGGCTTCAAATAAGGACCATAGTTACAACTTGCTTCAATCATTTTTCGACTTTGCAACATTTAAAGCAATCCATTCCTGGAAAAGAATCGAACTACATATGACAAGTTCTAGCTCTTGCTTCCTTTTCCCAAAGTTTGCTTTGGTTTTTGGTATAACACTACATCGAAGGGGCCTTTTGTACTCCTCTTGGAAACTGACAAACTCAATATCATCTTCTATTGTACCTTTGTCCTCTTCAACCTCATCATCATCTTCATGCATACAACTCAATAAATCTTCTGTTTCCCCTTTTTTCTCATCACAGGCTTTCTTCAAATCAATCTAACATCCTTCAGTGTTTTGCTGATATGACCCACTTCTCCTTTTATTTCCATTTGATATCTTTTGGCCCCAGAAATTCCTCACCTTGAAGTAAATAAACAAAAATTACATGTAACCTTCTTCCTATTTTTCTTGTCCTTCAAACTATTCCATTGTCATCCTATGTTAATGTTATCACCTGTTTGTTTAAAAAGCGGAACTCTAAAAAGATGCAACTGAACCACTAGTTGTTGATGGTTGTGATTGAGTTGTCATTGCTGTTGGAAACAAAAAGAAAGATGAAACAGAAAGTCACAACAGAGGAAGGGAGAGCAGAAAACGAAGATTTCAAACTAGAGTAAGGAAAGAAAAGAAAAATACAAAGGCGAAAGAAAAGAGTTGTGAATGGTGCGGAAACTGTAGCACTACAAAGGAAAGAAAAATAAAACAACAACAAGCCTTATCCCACTTAGTAGAGTTGACTACATGGATCAAATGGCGACATAACGTTATATCATATAGCATATCTATTTCCAGCTCATTAATCTCTAGGTCTTTCCTAATAGCTTCTCTTATAGTTTTTCTAGGTATTTCCCTGTATATAGCAATTTGACTACCCTACATTTAATCTACATGTCTCTTCTCCACATACTCAAGCCACCTACGAAGGGTTTCTACCATCTTTTCTACTATAGGTGCTACCCCAACTATGTCTCTATCGTGGTCATTCCTAATCCTATCTCGTCTAGTCGTTCCACACATCCAATACAGCATTCGCATCTCTGCTACACTTATTTTATATTCACGTTGGTTTTTTACCGTCCAACACTTTGTCCCATATAACATCACTGGTCTTACTACAGTTGTGCAAGAAACTCTATTTCAACCACCCAACTTGAATTCTATGGTTTACATCTCTTTCTATTTCTCCGTCGTTTTATATTATAAACACAAAATACTTAAATCACGTGACTTGTGATATAGTACGATCTCCAACTTTCACTTCCAAATTGGAGATGATTCGTCTGTTGCTAAACATGCATTCCATATAATTTGTCTTGCTTCTACTCAAGCGGAAGCTATATACTTCTAAGGCTTGTCTCCAAGTCTCTAACCCCCCATTTAGTTCCTTCCTCGACTCTCGAATAAGACTATATCATTTGCAAAAAGCATACATCTTGGTGTTAGCTCGTGGATATGTTCTGGAAGTACATCCAAAACTAATGTAAAAGATAAAAGCTTGAAGTTGACCCTCGATGCAATCATATTGTTACGGAAAAATCATTTGTGGCACCACCCTGCATCCTCATACTAATTGAGGCCCTTTTGTACATATCTTTGATGGCTTGAATATAGGCGATTTGTAGTGGCAAAACTAGCATTAACTATACGAGGGGGCCAACAAAAAATAAATAATAAATTTACTTTCAACAACAAAATCAAAGAAAATAGAAACTGACAATAGTTATTTTAGATAAAAGTCAAATTCATTTATAACCGATGTTAGACTAGCAATGTCTTTTTTAACGTAAGCAATTAAGTTATTTGTAGGAAACTCATTGTCCATTTTATTTTCGAGTCATGTCTTGACAATTTTCATTACTAACAAAGCTCTCTATAGTTGCATAGAGACTCAATGGGTGAAAACATGAAGAATAAGTTTATCAATCAAGTGATAATTTTTTGTAGTTCTATTTCTACTAATTTTTGTTAAATAAATTTATTTTGGGTAGTTAAATATATGTTATTAGAATAACTAAATACAAAATATCCCAACTTATATAAAAAATAATATTGGGGTAGCCAAGGATACCTCATAGATAAGCAAGACTTTGCCCCTGGTGATCTAAACCCCTTTCTTCTCTAGGACTTTCCACAAAATCTCTCTAGACACTATCATATGCCTTTTCTAAATCAATGAAAACTAAGAGCAAGTCTTTTTTATCCATATGATATTGCTCCATCACCAACAATAGCCAGTAGATTTATTCCATAGTCGACTTCCTAGGCTTGAAACCGAACTGATTATCAACAACTCTAGTTTCTGTTCTTAGTCTCTGCTCAATCACTTTCTTGTAACTTCAATGTATGGCTCATAAGTTTAATCCCTTGTAGTTTGCGCAATTTTGTATTTCTCCCTTGTTCTTAATAATTGGAATTATAGTGCTTTTCCTCCGATCGTCCGACATTTTCTTCGATCTCGTAATCTCATTAAAAAGCTTTGTGAATAACCCAATCTCTATCTCCAAGACTTTTCCATACCAATAGGTATGTTGTCTGGCCCAACTGCCTTGCCATTAACCGTCATTTTTAGCGCTTCTTTTACCTCTCGTTCTTGACTCCTAGGATAAAAAGTATAATGTTGGTCCTCATCTCAAATGTCTAGCCTATTAGATTCTGATAGAATTTTGTAACTATCATTAAATAATTTTTGAAAATAATTTTTCCATCTATCCTTTATATCTTTATCTTGAACCAAAACCTTACCTTTTTCATCCTTGATACGCTTCACTTGGTCCAAGTCTCCTATCTTTCTTTTCTGCTCCTTAGCTAGTCTATATATAGATTTTTCTCCTCCCTTGGTTCCTAAGGCTTGGTATAACCTTCAAAAGCTTTAGTTCTCGCTCCGCCGACCGCATTCTTGGTATCTTTCTTAGCTTCCTTATATTTTCTCCATTTTTCAGCATTTTTACACCTAGACCAAGCTTTAAAACATTTCTTTTTATCCTAACTTAGTTTTCCACACTTTTGTTCCACCACCAATATTCCTTATCCTTAGGTCTGAAACCTCTTGATTCGCCCAATGTTTCTTTTGCTACAGTATCAATCCCCTTTGCCATCTTGTCCCACATATCATTTGCACTTCCTTGTGGCTTCCAGAAATGTCTCTAAAACACCCTTCAAATGTCACAACTTAATCCCTGGAACCCTATTCCGGCTTTTTCTCTTTACTCTCCTCCTAATCCTTACATCCATAACCAAGACTCTGTTGGTTTGTCAAGCTCTCTCCTAGTATGACTTTACAGTCCATTCAAATCTTCATGTTTGATTTCCTATTAAGAAAGAAATCAATTTGAGAACATGTCACCCCAATCTTGTATGTGATAAGATAGTCCTCTCTTTTCCTGAAAATGTATTAACTATAGTAAGATCTAAAGCCAACGAAAAAATCCAGGATATATTTTCTCTCCGCATTCACCTCCCTGAGGCCATACCCCTCATACAAGCCTTCATAACCTCTCGATGCACTCTCTACATGCCCATTTAGATAGGGGTGATTGTGATGATGGGTTGTCGGACACGTTGGTTTGCAACAATTCAATGAGGTGGATGTATTTTGAGCTCGATAGGGTGATGATGATGGTTTCTGGAAGCATGGTTGGTTGAGGTTGTGGTTGGGTATTGTTAAATGTTGATGATTTCTCATGGCGGTGCTGCCTAAAAAGGACACTGAAACCCAAAATTAAAAGGAAAAAAAAACATAATAAAAGGAAGTTAGACCGGTAGCCAAATAAAATATTTTAAAAGTTGATGACATGACCCAATGGATGAGTGTGATTAAAAGAGTTTGTTTGAGCACTAGCACACCTTATATATATATATATATATATATATATATATATATATATATAGACCTGGACCGAAAGCCTTAATAGTAATTTCTAAACGAAGGCACTTCATTAATTAGAAGAGTTTTGCTAAAACAATTGCCCTTTAGGGTACATGTTAAGGATAAAAACTTTCAAAGAATTGAATATACCACTTTCAATACAATACTTCTACATTTGGTTCCTTAACATGTGTACTGAAGGTACTTGTTAGAATTTTCCATTGTTTTAGCCTTCTCGTTTGGAAACTAATTTTACTAGAATGTAATGTACGCAAGGGTGAATAAGAGTTGAAATGACATGCAATTCACATTGTAGGATCTGGAACCTGAACATTAATTGAATTTCTTGGTTGATAGAAGATAAAGGAGAGGTAATTATGGTGTATTCATCAGGTCTTGTAATTGCAAGATCGAGGTGTCGTAAAATATCAGACTTTGTCTCTAATGACTAATGAAACCTTCACAAATCTATGCCATAGATTCAACAAGAGGGGTGGAGCAATGCATCTTTAACTGCTTCAGGGCTCCATGCTAGCTCCTTCATGAGATAATAGAAATAAGAATAAAGCTGTAGAAAGTTTCAATGTATGATCAACTCTAAAAGGTTTTCTGATAAAGCCTGATTCAACTTAGTGTGTGGAATAGCCTTCCTTCTTATTTGGTTTTTCGTTTACCGTATTTGTATTTTGATGATTGGGAAGTGTCCCTAAATTTGGGAAGAATGGAGAACAATGCTGTTTGTTAAATTACTTCATTCGTAAAACATAATGCATTTATCTTGATAAGAACTTGTGTTTAATCATTGTTTATCGTTTCATGCAGATCTTCCCCCTGATAAGGAGCCATTAGATTGGAACACTAGAATGAAAATAGCTGCAGGTGCCGCAAAAGGATTGGAATACCTACACGACAAGGCAAATCCTCCAGTAATATATAGGGACTTCAAATCCTCTAATATATTACTTGAGGAAGGTTATCATCCAAAGCTTTCGGACTTTGGTCTGGCAAAGCTTGGTCCTGTTGGGGACAAATCACATGTTTCCACTCGTGTCATGGGAACTTATGGTTACTGTGCTCCTGAGTATGCTATGACTGGACAACTGACTGTGAAATCTGACGTATATAGTTTTGGTGTAGTCTTCTTGGAGCTGATTACTGGCCGTAAAGCCATTGACGGCACCCGGCCCCATGGAGAACAAAACCTTGTCACATGGGTAGTTATCTGATATTTTCTTGTCATTTTAAGTTAATTTAGATTGCATCAACTTATGGCTGCATAACAATGGAGTGGTAATGGTGGTTTCATATTTGAGCAGGCACGTCCATTGTTCAATGACCGCAGGAAGTTTCCAAAGTTGGCAGATCCACGGTTGCAGGGGCGGTATCCCATGCGGGGTCTTTACCAAGCTCTAGCTGTAGCATCAATGTGCATTCAAGAACAGGCTGCTGCACGTCCTCTGATTGGGGATGTGGTGACGGCCCTCTCTTATCTAGCCAACCAGGCATATGACACTAACAATGCTGGGCATGGTAATAATAAGGGAACTGGGGATGATAAAGGTGGAAGAATATTAAAAAATGACGGAGGTGGAGGATCTGGACGCAGATGGGATTTGGAAGGATCAGAGAAAGATGACTCCCCACGTGAAACTGCAAGGATGTTAAACAGGGATCTTGATAGAGAACGTGCTGTGGCTGAAGCCAAGATGTGGGGAGAGAACTTGAGAGAAAAAAGACGACAGAGTGTGCAGGGCAGTTTTGATGCTTCTAATGCCTAGTTTCCTCAGTGGAAATCCGAGTACTGTCTTCTGTAATATCTTGGTTGTGGCCATGCAACGCAAGGTGAAATTTTTTGGGATCTCATCTTTAATAGAGCTGGTCTAGGACAAGTCTGAATATCCATTTTGGCATTGAGACGGCTCTAGTTTGTTTGCAGTGGCTGCAACTAAACATATTGAATCTGGTACCGAAATCTGTAACTTTAGCCTTTTATGCACTTCTTGTTTTACTGTGTTTCATTTACCTGGTGGTGACGGGCATATTGAAGTTGTACATTATTTTGCCAGTATTAGCCATTAGGAGTGCATGGTTACAAAACTGGTGTTTTTAAAAAATGCCGCCGAAGGAACATGCAAGGATAAAAAAGGCTTGTTCTAACTTTTTTTATATAGTAATAAAATACCTGTCCTAACTGGTTTATAGGGATACAATTATGGGGTAAAATTTTCCAAAATTCATATTAGGATACGATCGACAAATTCAAATTAATGATCAGATGTCCAATAGGTTGATCCATTGGAAATCCTATGACCTAAACCCGTTTGACTTTACGACCCTCCTACATACATATATGTCACTATTATAGTTTTTTTTTTCTCTCACAAGTGATGGACTTTTTTTTTTTTAATGAGTTTTGAGTGTTTACTATTAACTGTTCTATGTTATTATCCTCCTAATAGTAATAAATTGTAGATGGAATAGTATATTGATATTGATAAGCACAAAGAACATTTAGCAACACAATTAAAAATATAAGATTTCTAATTAACTTATCTTCAATAATAGAACTAATAAAAAATTCATAATTACATACATATATTGTATCTAATTAATATGAACAATACAATGTTTGCAAGAACTAATTTAATACTACTCCATTTCAAAATAGAAGTGAAAATGGGTTGTACAAAGTTTTTGTAGTTGAAGTATATTACTTGCAAATTGAGTTAATAAGTTTTGCAATTCATAAATTAATTGGTTAATTTTGCACAAAACAAAATAGTTTAATAAATATGCCTTCACAATATCTTTTACAAAGTCGTCTAATCATATTTCACATTGTTTAATTATTTCGTAAAATACTTGTGTTACACACACTTGTATAATAGACTATATAATTAGATAATTGTAAAATCCATGTATTTATAATTGCTTGTTTAAATTTAGATTTGCAAATAAATTTCTCAAACCGATATTTATTGAATTAAATAAGACTTTTATTTGGTTGACTCGTTAAATTAGGATTTTGTTAGAAAAATTCAGGTTAACTTGCCCAATGTAAAACATAACTAATAAAATATTCGTGTATTCGTATGGGTCGAAAGTCAACGTTCATATCTTAGATGATAATTAGTTGATATTGACTCTAATTTGTATGCGCATGAAATTTCAATGGGTGTGTGTATATGCAAAGACACTTTAATATTAAAGTAAGGTAGAGTAATAACAAAGTTTTAGTATTATTGAAAAAGTGAATATACGTGGAGGGGTCGATACCTTATTTATAATAGTTTTGGGTTCCAAATTGTATGATGATCTTAGTCATTTGATTGGTTTGCTCATTCAAATCTTATCTTGATCTAAAAGCCTTGTAGTTCAATCATGATAAAAATTGATGGATCGCCTTTTGATTTGAATAAATGTGGTTATGGATAGAGCTGTTGTGGCATGATTTAGATAGAAATTGTCGAAGTTTTCATTGATATTAGTAAATATCATTATTCATTGAACATAAACTCTATTTGATAAAGTTTCCTCCTCGTGATAAGGTTTGTTGAGAATGTCCCATTAAGACATGAACTAGATTGTCTTTAGGTGAGGATTGTTTTTAGTTTAGTTATCTTGGACCATTGGGTTGAGTCCAAAGATTAATAACGTAAAAATACAATTTTATCTTTCTATAAAATCTTCAAATTTTTTTACCACTCATTTTTTCACCCATCTTTTGAACATTAAATAATTTACCTTAACTTTTAAATATTTCCAAATTTTTGAAATAAAAAAAAAGTAAGTGCACTCAAATTTTTCATACCTTCAAAATGATTTTTTTTCAAAACTTCGAGAGTTTCGAAATAGAAAGTTTTTAGATATGAAAAATTTCGGAACTTTCTAAATTTTGAAAATGTAATTCTTATTTCAAAAATTTGAAACTTTTTAACATTTTGAAATTTTGAAAGTTTCGAAATTTTCTCTATTTTGAAAGTTTCAAATTGCTCGAAACTTTCAAAAATCTGAAAAATTTATATATCAAAAATTTGAAATTTTTTATTTCGAAGGTATGAAAAATTCGAGTGCCACTTACTTTTTTAATTTAGAAAATTTAGAAATATCTAAAAGTTATGGTGAATTCTTTAAAATTTCGAAAGAAATGATGAAAAAATGAGTGATGAAATTTTTTTGAAAGTTTTATAAAATATTAAAAAGGTAAAATTGTATTTTCATGTTGATTGATGGGATGTTAGATTTAAGTGTGAGGGTGCAAGATAGAATACTCTTCATTTAAGTTTGTTCATACTAATTCAATTTAATACAATACTATTGACTTTAGTAAAGTATCCAACAACACGTGATTTATGCAATACATGAGTATTTTGTTAGTTATTGTTGAGAAAAAGTAAAGAATCTATGGCAACGAGTTAACCTATTGGATTGATTTATTTAAACTTATTTACAAACATAAATACTTGTAAATTTATTTATTAGAGTTTATATAAACACCTTATGACATATTCATAAGAGTTAATTTTCACAAAGTATCCAAGATAGCTAATGAAAATAACTTTTAAATTATATAAAAATAATTTGATTTTTTTTACAAAAATAACTTGTACATAATCTATTATAATCTATTGTGTTATGAACGCTTATCCTATAAGCTATTTATCCATACAATAAATGATTAGAGTTTAAGGACTTATAGTATAAATACTTGTAAGTTATTTAACAATGTTAGGCTCTTGAGAGGAAAAAAAGTTGACACCCCAACTCGAAAAAACAGCTTAGTATAAATGCTTAAGCATAAATTATTTTTATAACATAAAGTACAGTACAATAAAGTTAAACAATAAGCTATAAGGTTTTTTGTCCTTCATAAGCTATACTAAATAACTTATAAAAATAAGATGAAAATAGCTTATAGATATTGATAGAGTTTTTTGGGAACATAAGATGACCATGACTCCCTCAAAGTTACTAATATTTCTTTTTTAAATACCATAGAGGAAAAATTATTTAATAAAAATACTCTATTTTAATTACAAATTAAACTAAAGTTTCCAACGTAAATTCTATTTGTGTTGGTTGGGAATTTCATCCAAGAATACAATAATCGAACTAAATGTTTATCGAACTTAAAAATTTAATTAAAACTACTGAAATATGTTTAATATTTAGGATTTAGAATTTTAAATATGTAATTTAAAATAGATCACTCAATATTCGAACTGATTTATTATTTAGTATTCATAATATATAAATATTGTTATTTTAAAAAATGAGTTGTATTTAATTTTGATTAATAAGTATATAGTATTATTGTCATTGTAGTTAATCTATATAAAAAATTTAGTGTTTGAAAATATTATTTTTTTAAATATCTTATTCTAAAAATATCAAACATATTCAATTCACTACCTCTTTGTATCTCATAAGTGATAGAGAATGGTGTCTCAACCGACAAAGCGACGAACCAAATTAAACTAACATACACTTCATCGAATTGTTTTGATTTCGTTAAAATTTCGTAAAAAATTATTGTTAAAGTTCAATTAAATGGACTATTTTATATGTTAAGATACTTTCCTCTAAAAAATAAATAAATTAAATTTAGTTATAAATTAAGTTCCATCTCTTTCAATTTTGTACCGTCTCTATTTGATTTTTCTTCCTTTCACAATTGAATTTGTAAATTTGTTTTATGTTTATATTTTACAACTTAAAATTCTTATATACAATATAATATTATATGTTTGATTTAAAAATTTGACCACCCATAATTTTCATTTAAATTCCGCGTTGCTTATAGACCTATCATTATTTGTTTATGTAAATTATACTTTTTTATTTTTTATTGAATCTATAAATTCCCTTAAGTATTTGAACAAGTAGATAACCCAATCAAAACAATTTCTTGCTTTACTAAGTGTGATTTGAGGTCAACGAGTTTCTCTCTAAAAACTGCTATTCATATACAAATAGATCGACACATTTATTTTTAATCAGAAAATCGTATTATAAATAAAACGCTCAAAACAAACTATTATGGTGTGTTGTACTAAATAAATATATAAAGAAAAGTTTATTTCATATGGGTTCTATGGTGTAGTGGTTAGCACTCTGGACTTTGAATCCAGCGACCTGGGTTCGACTCCCGGTAGGACCTTTTTTATTTATTATTTTTTATAAACATTTGTTTTTTGTTTATCATTTAGGCCATTATTAATAAATTGAGTTCGTTGATTTCGATTGGTGGCAGTTTTATATTTTAGTGCATTATTAATAAATTTGAGTTCGTTAATTTCGATTTGGTGGCAGATTAGTTTGGTTTAGGAAAATGGAAGAAAAATACAAGACCCTAGAAATTGTGGAGAAAACACCAAAATCGGGTGTGTTGTATCTTAACCTGAATCGTCCTGCACAGCGCAACGCTTTGACGAATGATTTCTTCAGCGAGTTTCCGAAAGCCCTGCATGCACTTGACCACAACCCCGATGTCAACGTTATCGTCTTGTCTGGTGCGGGCATTCACTTCTGCGCCGGTATCGACCTTTCCCTTTTAAAATCTACCGGCGGCGGCAATTCTGGTTCTGGGGAGAGTCTCCGTCGACAGATCCTTGCTATGCAAGATTCGATAACGGCACTCGAACGATGCCGGAAACCCGTGATTGCAAGTATACACGGAGCTTGCATCGGTGGTGGAATCGATATAATAACAGCGTGTGACATAAGGGTTTGTACGGAGGATGCGTTTTTCTGTGTTAAAGAGGTGGATTTGGCCTTGGCGGCTGATCTCGGAACACTTCAGAGGCTGCCTAGTATTGTTGGTTTCGGCAACGCCATGGAGTTGGCTTTAACGGCTCGCAGATTCTCCGGTTTAGAGGCTAAGGAATTGGGTTTCGTTTCTCGCGTTTTCCGTTCCAAACATGACCTCGATGAAGGCGTCAGGGATATTGCTCAGGGTACGTTTCTTACTTTTTTTTGTTTTTTTTCCATTTCATTTCATTTCCTTTGTCAATCACAAACTCACTCTACTGCAAACAACACTTGACAGCTATTGCTTCCAAGTCTCCCCTTGCAATTGTTGGGACAAAGACTGTGTTGCTTAGAAGTAGGGACTTAACGGTGGATCAGGGTTTGGATTTTGTTGCAACCTTGAATTCTGGTAGGTTGTTATCCCCTGACCTAACTGAAGCAGTTGTGGCACAGATGCAGAAACGGAAGCCTGTTTTTTCCAAGCTCTAATTGGAACCGAATGAGATGTATTTGGTAGTTGCTCAATATTTTTTTGAATACAACAATTTTTAATGTTTATATACTATCACTGGACTAAGACATATATACGAATAAAAGGCATGCCAAGAAATAGAAGGCATGTGAAGTCATTCTCATTGCCTTATTGAAGCAATTGAAAAGGGTAAAGTTTGCAACTTTTAGAATGCTTATATATGCTTTAATACAAGCCCCTCCAACTTGGTTTGACAAATTACTAAAACACTTATCATATTTAGGTTTGTGCAGTGTAAATGTGATTCCTTTCTGCTAGTTCACCATAGAAATGCTTTCTCTATATATGTTTTGATCTATATGGCTGACATACATAATAATCATTAGTGTAGACCCCTATTACATGGTGTTTCCTCTTTAAGCAGCTGGGTGATGTGGATTAGTTTTTGGGCATTGAGGTCAAGTACACTTCTACTGGTTTTCTATTTTTCTCATAGGCTAAGTATGTCAGGGAAATTCTGCAGAAAGTTGATATGGCTGCTGCCAAAGGCATTTACACACCATTTCGAGAGGTTTGAAATTGCCCACATGTGTTTCAGATTACATATATGATCCAAACTCTTTAGATCTATCGTTGGTATGTTGCCACATGTGACAATCACAATTGATGAAACAAAAACATCTCTTTAAAGTGTTGTATCAGACAGGTTTCAGACACCATCACACCAACACTTATCGGACACCTCTTGAACACATATCAAACACTTCTTAACGGGGTCCAATTAATTTTGTTTTTAGTTTAGACATCTGTTAGACACATCTTGGACACACATTAGGAGACAAACAGCAAAATGGTGCCTCTATTTTTTTTATTTTTTTTGAGACTCATTATCATAGGATGAACTAGTTGTTATAAAAGACAACATTCATATTTTTAACCAATAATTATTTATTGTAAAAATGGGTGCATGTGTCTGAGTCTGTATATCTCTCTGTTTGTGTCTCTTTGTTCTCACACTAGACAACTGTAAAAATGGTCTGACGTTGGTCTAATTTTGCAAGCAACTATTCTCGTGTACCATTCAGTTTGCAAACATTTTTTCGATGTTCATTGAGCTTTAGACATTGAATCATAAGAAGTCTACTTCTTTAACGTGTTTCTTGGAACAAATTCGATAACTTTGGTGGCCTAAGAAGCCTACACATGTGGCTAAGTCTAGCAAAGTACAAAAGGTCAACACTTGCTCCCTTTGAAACTCCCTGTGATCAATATCTTCTATATGAGTTGCATGTAGCGGTTCCCACTCCCATAATGTAATGTGACAATCAATCAAAGCACGATTGCATTGATTCACAATCCAGTCTTGCTCTCAAGGATCATGCATGTAATATTGGACTTTTTTTGTTTGAGAGAGAATTCTAAATAAGTCATTAGTTGATACTCATGTTCATCATCCCCATGAGCAATTGTGCGGTATTCTCATAAAAAAAATTGTCTAAACCTTATTCCACTAACTAGGATACAAGCCAAGGGGTTTAGCAGCTCTCAAGTTCACTCCACATCAAGAGTTTTGCGGGTGGAGATTATGGAGCACCTGACAAGTACTCTCTACTATTAATATTAGTTGATATCCCCAAGAGCAATTGTGCGGTATTCTCATAAAAAAAAAAAGTTATGTTTTAATATGAGCTATAAATTACTACTCGAATCCGGTCTTAGACGGATTGTAGATTCAGCGGGTAATCCTTATATTTTTTATTTATTTATTATATTTTTATTTTCTTTCACATCTATTTTAAAAAATTATTGGTTTACTCTTTATACACAAACTAAGTTTGAATATTTTAATTAGCAGAAACTCTATAAAATTTTCAAAACTAACACATTAAAATAAATATAAATTATTCAAAACTTAGAGATACTATATAGTATAACACAAATGAATTTAGATTTCTCTAACATAATCTAAACAAAAATCAAATTCAAATAGAATGCTAAATTTTTCTTATGTGACTTTAAAATAAGTGTTTTTAGGACAATTCATTTAGTTGATAATATATATATATATATATATTGTATAATTAGCCAGTGGATTGGGTAACTTTTGAATTTTTTTCATGTGAGTCAATTTTACTATTTTATTTATTTTTTAATTGGTTATACAAGTTGTAGGCTACTTAGTGATCCATATGGACTAACCCGGCTAGATAACAAGTTTATTCTGACCGATCTAAAAAGCCTTAAAAAAGTCCGAGCAAAAATTATTGAGTCTAGTGTTTTAGCGGGCTAGACAGACTAACGTTAATTCATTTTGACAGCTCTACTTTCTATGAAGGATATGGGGAGCGCGGATTATAAGTAATTTGGCGTAGAAATAGAGAGAAAAAAAAAAGCTTAGAAATCATTACGCGAAGTAGAAGAAAGATAACAACATGCTTCTGAAAATGATGAAGAAGGATCTTCACCAAGCTTTGCTTCCATCATATATGTACAAAGGTTTGCATCCAATGCATTAAGGCATTTGAGAAGTGGCAACAAAGTGCCACAAACAAAGAGATTGCTACCACTCTTGCCTACGAAACCAACCGAGCCAGATTTCATTACTAAAAAAAGCTATGATTAATTTTGTTGTGGACGTAATTTAAATTTCATGTTTATTTTTTTTATAAAACCAAACTTTAGAAGTGTATATATTTAAAATATTTATTATCTAAATGTGTGTGTGTGTATATATATATATATATATATATATATATAATACATTCAGTGATGGTTTTGGAATCTTATGTTAGAAAACACATTTTGAAAATGAATTTTCTGTATTAAATCTCTAGTTAACATGTATTGCTTTTGATTTCTGAACGTGTATAATAATAAATCATGCTGGTTGTATAAGATATTATATCTTTATGACGAAACTAATTGAATATCCCCTTACAAAGGCAGCACAAGTGAAGAGCAAGTGATTGAGAATAGGATGCAGGATGGAGAAAGAGAGGAAGGATTGTGTGAGTGTGATGCACGGTTGTGTGATCATAACGATGGACGGAGAGCAGCGAGTGTTTAAGGACGGAGGTATAGTTATTGAAGAAGATAAAATAAAAGCAATAGGACAATCCAAAGATATTATTGATGAATTCGGTGATGTAGCAGATGAAGTTATTGATCTGAGCGGCCATATCTTGCTCCCCGGACTCATCAACACACATGTACATACTTCCCAACAACTTGCCAGAGGCATAGCCGATGATGTTGACTTAATCACATGGTTGCATCACCGCATTTGGCCTTACGAATCCAACATGACCGAAGACGATTCATACCTCTCTACTTTGCTTTGTGGTATTGAACTCATTCACTCCGGTGTAACCTGTTTTGCTGAAGCTGGTGGTCAACATGTTTCTGGTATGGCCTCAGCTGTCAACTTGCTTGGTTTGCGTGCTTGTTTGACACAGTCAACTATGGATTCTGGTCACGGTTTGCCTTCATCCTGGGCCGCTCTATCTACTCATGATTGCATCCAGGTTAGGGTTAGGGTTATGTTATGTTATGTTATTCCAATTCAATTCATACAATTGATCTTCTCACACACACACACATGCCCTGCAGTCTCAAAAGGACAATTATCACAAATTCCACAATACAGCACAAGGTCGCATCAGAATCTGGTTTGGAATCAGACAGATCATGAACTCTACTCATAGCTTGCTTCTTCAAACCAGAGATGCTGCTACACAACTCAAAACCGGAATACACATGGTAGCTGCTTAATTCTTTACGTACTTATAATTTACAAGATCTTCTAACATACATACACTATTATTGACTACAGTTTGCATACTTTTAAGCATGTTGCAGAGATACCATATGAGAACCAACTTGTCATGGATGTTTACAAAATTAATCATGGAACTGTTACATACTTGGACAAGATACACTTCCTTCAAAACAATCTCTTAGCAGCTCACTCAGTTTGGGTGGATCATAATGAGGTAGATTTTCCCATTACAGCCATCATTATACCCTTTCATCCTTCAACCAAAAAACTCAGTTTATATTTTCAGCATCTCAAATGTGGTCTTTTCTTTTTGCCATTGCATACCTTTTATTTCTCTTAACACTGCAGTGCAGCATGCTATCAAACTTGTGATTTTCACTTCTCTGGCATTGTCTTTATAGTTAGTTAATAGCCCATTCTACCTTCATCCTTGTTTATCTAGTATCTTTTAAGATTACTTTACTTAAATTTAAAAAGTCACTAAATCAACTTGACTATTATAAGAAAAAAGAGTTGCATTCGACTAAATTAGCCTTTATTGAAATAGTCAAAATATTACCACTCTAATAATATCAAGGGTGAAGTTAGAATTTTTTTTTATAAAGCTTCATTGTTTCCTAAAGCGACAAATCAAAGGGAATGATAGAGCAGAGTAGAAATATTAATGGTGAATGGAATAGTATTTAATTAAAATAGAAATATGAAACCGATTACAATGAGAAAATCAGAGCAAAAGCTCCTCAGTAGAGAGAAAACTATTCCCTCACTGCCTAACTGCTAAGGTAATAATAACTGATGAATACATAATAATTCCCCCACTCCCCGTACTCCTTTCTTATTAGGGGGAAATACTAACTGCCTGTCAGGTGGCCACTACTCCTTCTCTCTCTTTTCCTTCCTTTCATACACTCTCCAAATTTTAGGCTTAGCGTGGTTCACACCCACCAACACATTACCCTCATTTGAGTTGGGCTTAGATAACATCCTATCAGGGAACCTATCAACTTCTTTGAGAAGAGGGACAAAAAAAGTATGGAGGGAGTATGAACTATGAAGAACAAGCAAAGGTCCTTGAGGTGTGTACCTTTATTGGTGAAGTTTTACCAACAAGCCAACCCAGGTTAAAGTGTGAGGCAAAAAAGGGGGAATAAACTGACCTTCGTAAGCTATGTTTAAAAAATTCTGTTGGAATGGTAATTATTAATTAGTCATAAACTTAGTGTAATGAACAGTAATTAATATTGTGCACCATTTTCAGATATCTCTTCTTTCAAAGGCAGGGGTCAAAGTATCTCACTGTCCAGCTGCTGCTATGCGAATGCTTGGATTTGCACCTGTAAGGGAGATGCTTGATGCTGGCATCTGTGTCTCCTTGGGAACTGATGGGGCCCCATCAAACAATCGCATGAGCATCGGTTCATCTTAACTTTATACTTTTAGGATTCTTTCTTGTCTATTTTTCCTCATTAATATCATGTATACAAATTTGGATTTTAATGTGAATAGTTTTTTTTTTCAACACATGTAAAATACACTATGGAAACAAACTAAATGCACATGGTGGGATAGTGTCGTGGGAGTCTCATGCCTGGGATTCAAAATGCCAGCCAGTAAACTTTTTTAAAACAAAAATGGTAGATACAGTTTACTGGGTTGATTTTTTTATTAATAAATTATATTTGCAGTTGATGAAATGTACCTAGCTTCTCTAATTAATAAAGGACGGGAGGTTTATGCTAATGGCACTACAGATCCAACAGCACTGCCTGCCGAAACTATTCTTAGAATGGTTACAGTTAATGGTGCAAAGTCGGTACTATGGGATGACGAACTAGGTTCACTTGAGGTTGGGAAAAAGGTTGGTATTTGTTTCAATTTTATATGTTTTTATCCTCATTGTTAATTATTATTTATTACTATGGTTTTCTCTTCCTCTTTTAACAAGGACTAACTACAAGAATACTTTAAGTTGTACACAACATCTACTACAAATATTTGAATTCAATGCATAGATAACCTACCTAGTGATTGAGCTCAAGTGGTTAATGAGTTTTAGTTAAGGATGAATGGTTTGAGATAACTCGAGTTCAAATCCTAATTGGAAGAATTATTGGTCAGACTTTACTAATCTCCAGGCCGGACTCTGGATTTTTAGGCCCCATTCTCTTGAGAATCGGAGGGTTAAAACCAAAAAAATTAAAACATGAAAAACATGATATTGGTTGGCAGTTAAGATAATTCAATTTGTGAACTATGGCAAACAATGAAAGTATAAAGGGAAAATTTTCAATGTCATATGGAACTAAGGTTAAAATTCAACCATCACTATTGTGCAAAAACCTATTGCGTTCAATTTGATACCTGAGCCAAATTTTTTGCTGGCTTTCTGGTCAACACTTCTGCATTATCTTTCTTTTCTTGGTTACATCTTTTGAAGATGATAACACATATTTTTTTGCTATTGCTTGCTGTTGTTATTGTCCAGCGTTAAAGATATTACCTTTTGTAAATGAATTAAGTGATTAGCATTATTAGTACCATAGATGGAGATTTGATGTTAGGCAAGTATTAATATAGTTAGGTCTGTATATCTTAAAGGGACCATGAACAGAATTTTTTTATTAATAATGTTTCAGCCTGTTTATCACCGTTGTCTGTCACAAACTGCCACCCATTCCCTACTGGCACCCAGCAACCTCACTAGTTAATTTGTGGTTTCAGCTCCATCCAATCATCAAAGATCCATTGTTAGAGATCATATCATGCCCACCCTGTTCCAGTTTGCACAAATCTCACACGCCCCCATTTAGACTGTGTGCAGTGCTGTGTTTGACCACCACTCAGTTACATTCACGCTCTAACCATTGTCATGATCTGATCAGCCTGCCCAGTTACCACTATATTACCAGTCAAGTCTCACCTAATTAAGATACAAATCCTCCATCACGGTGTTAGACGCCGAGATAATTCACAACCTGTTAGGACATAGGAGAAGGGAAAAGTAGTTTCTAGAAAGTTTTCTAGTTAGTTAGAGAGGATTAATTAGATAAATGAATAGGATGTAATGATAGGGGTATCATTCTCATTTTACTAGCATTGAGTAAACAGGGTTGGGGCACAGTTGTAAGGAAAAATCATAGGAAGATTTTTTTTCTCCTATAGTCAGTCAATGGATTCTTTTTAGTTCTTTGATTCTTTCTATCAATTTCTCATAACAGAATGGTAGAAGTATGTCAACTAAAATATTTTTTAAATCCTCAAGGGTAATAGTATTGTTCATGAGATCATAGGTGTTGATACTTCTTAACAGAAGTGTTACCTCAAAAGAAAAAGTTGTCATTTTCTTGAATTTAAAGAGCATTACGATTTCAAATGCTTGTTGGGGAAAGCATTCTTAATTCTCACCTATTTGATAAATAAGATACATTCTCGTATTTTTGGTTGTGAGTCTTGTGCAGCAAATGACTCATTCTTTCCATTTGCTCTTATTATGAAGAGTCCACAATTTTTTTTATCATGTTACCTTTATCATAACATAGCCAATATTGGGCTAAACTTGATTGTTGTGCTGTCAAATATGATTTCTCGTGTTATGATCCAAACATATAAGATTACAAATGGTATTGTTAATGCACGTAGACTAGTTCAGGCTTGTCTAACTTATTAGGCCCACATGTCAAGTTATACATATTGTGTTTGTGTGTTGTACCTTGATGATAGTGGAAAGAAAAAACATTACATTATTTTCTTTTCCTTTTCCAACATGGTGTCAAAAGCCTAGACCCAAGGTTAGTTTTCTTTCCTTTTTGGAGAGCACCCTTTTTGAGCAATGCTTCCCTATTTTGGTGAACTTCTTTGGGGAGTGTTTGATTTCATCATTGGCATGAATAAATTTGGCCCATCCCTACCAGTCGATTCACCAACCTTTGCCACTATCTCTCCCTCCCTCTTTCTGTATCTCCTTCTGTTATTCTGGTAGCTCTCCCTTCCCGGTCGGTCCATCAAAGATCTCAAAACTCTCACTGTGCTCTGCCTCAGCAATTCATAGTGAAGCATGGATGATATTCTACAATATTTGTTTGCACCTCAACTCTTGTTGAACTCCCATAGTATCAATTTGTGTTTGCTTTACAGGTTTTAGGTCCCATGACTCATCATTTTGTGTAAATAGCCTTGTTCAATGATCTTTCCATCTATTCTTGGCTGACCCGTGACATATGGAGCGTAAAGTTTTCAGTGTCGGACGTCTATGTTTGACCCAACAACATATCTAAGGTAGACTGAAACCATTTTAGAATTTGGGCCTAACTCAAACCCAAAAGCTAGCTTATGAGTACTATATCGACCATGTACCTAGTTAATGTGGGATCTTCAATAATAGTTACTGTGGTAAGTCATTTTCTTAACTCTCCCTTTGAAGGACATTGTGATGCAGCAAACCACATTTTGAAATATATCAAAACGCCCCATGAAAAGGTCTATTGTATGAAGAGAAAGGTCATACATGATGTGTGGATTATTGTAATGCAAATTGAGCAAGCTCTCCCGTTGACAAGAGATATAATTCATGGTATTACATTTTTATTGGTGATAAGTTAATCTCCTAAAATAGCATGAAACAAAATTTTATTGCAAGGCAGAGTATTGAGTGAAGGCCTATCAACTACCAAAGATCTTATTACCTATCCCATTGAAACATTTCTCGAAGAACCAAGGTTTGGGGACATTTTACAAATAACACTCCTTTGTCATAATCAGGTTGGCTTGCATATTACCTCAAAATCCAGGATTCCATGAGAGGAGCAAATATGTTGAGATATTTTTCTATTTTGATTAGGGAGAATATCAAACGTAGAAACGTTGCGACTATTTAATTTCAAATGGTCATCAGGAAGGATTACTTCACTAAGTCGTGGTCAGATCTTCGAATCTGTTATATATGTAGAAAACTTAGTTTACCTGATGGGGAGTGTTAGAATTAATGTATATAGGTTAATCCTGAGTTGATTCTATGTTCCAATCATATCATTAGTTATGGAGTATAGGATATTTTGTTTTAAGGAAGTATTAATGAAGTTAGGTGTATATAATGTTGTAAAAGAACCATGCACAAAATTTTATTAATAATATCTAGTATTTTAGTTTAGCAACATAAGCTGACTGTGTCTGTACTTGTCTTTTGGTAGGCTGACATTGTTGTTGTCAATCCTTCATCGTGGGCTATGGTTCCTCTTCATGACTGGTATGAGTTCTGGTCACATATAAACCTTTTTAATGACTTGTTTTTGAATTAGATGAGTATTGAATATTCTTCTAGGGTGAGTTTGAAATTCTATAACAATTAGGCTTTCCCAGGCATTATATAAATTAATTGTGTGGCTATGTGATGGAATTTCTATTCTTCTTGTAATCTTGACTTGTTGAATACTACTTCTTTTTCGTATGTAATCTCAAAGTTCTTTAAACTTGATATATTTACTGTTTAATCAATATGCAGCATCTCCAGTATAGTGTATTGCATGAGATCAGAAAATATAGTTTCTGTCATGTGCAACGGCCTGTGGATAATGAAGAACAAAAAGATTATCAATGTGGACGAGGTATTTCAGTAAATAATTAGGAGAGGCTGGAAACTTTATTTCATGAATATATCTTGCAAACTGGTTTTAGGTTTCCTAGTACCATCTAAGCAACACCTTTTTTATTGTGTCAATCGTGACTTTAATTTTGTTTGACCATGACAGGAAGAGGTTATTTCGAAAGCAAAACAAGCTTCAGTTGAACTTCTAAATAGGGCAGGCATAAAATTGCCAACTAGAATGAACGTCATTTGATTGTTGTTTCGCGAATATTGATAGAACACCACAAAGTAAGAGGAAAGAGACTCAAAGAGTGGAGCCCACTCAACCAAGTCACACACTTCACAAACATTCAATTTCTAGAATGATAGGTGGAGGGAATAAAAGCTAGTAACAATGTCTCTTATTCTACTGATATTCCATTAAAGAGGGGAAGTGGGAAAGACATTCAGTTGCTAGAAGGATGAATGAAAGGAATAAAAGCTAATTAATAATGTCATTTATTTTATGTTATAAGAATGAGGGAATTAGGAAGAGGGAAAGATATTCAAAAAATATTCTAAGAAACAATTAGGGGAATTCTTTCTCTGGTTAGGAGCAATTCTGCTTTGGTTTAGAAGTTCTTAGAACTTTGAGTTTAGCTCTTTTTCTGCATTTTCATATTTCCAGCATTGTAAGAGCTTCAGAGCTCATCAATTCTAGCCAATAAAATTTTGGTTTCTATCAAATATTGTCTATGATAAGGAGTAAATGTAATAATACAAGCAACAATGCGTAAGTGTGTGTGTATAATGAACTTGTATCCGAGAGAAGTCTGCTATTGTTTGAAGCTGCCATTTCGAAAAGTATGAGTGACTATGTTGCATTACATTTACTGTGTCTTTGGTTGCACATAAATGGATAGAAGGGAGCCAAAATTTCTCGTATAACTCATTTTACCCTCCCTCCATTTTGGGAGGATTTGGAGGAGAGGGGCTCCATATAATTAAAAACCATTAAAAATCGCTCACTTTCCTTAAACCAAACACAAAACCATTAAAATTTCATATCCTCTCATCTTTTGAACCCAAACATTCCTCTATTTCCCTTCCTTTTCATAAAAATCTCTCCTCCCCTCCCTCTTCTATGTTGAACCAAACGGATCTTTAAAGGTGTTCACCTTATGACTGATATTAATAAAATAAAAACTGCAAATCGTGTCAAAAAATGTATAAGATCAGATCTATTCAACAAGGCAATCCTAAACGAACTAAATCAATTACTACTTTAATCTTTGGATTGAATAACTTTGTCTCAAAAATGATTCAATTGAATCACAAACACCCTTAATCGCATGAGATGATGGGCATAAAGCAACTCGAGGTTTACATTATCATTTTAATGCTTAAGTTTGGGACACATCATCGCCTATGCTAATGTCTATGTTAATTAATTAATAGTATTAACAGCTCAGTTAATGTTAAGAATTAAAACTATTGATGTTTTGAAAAATGAAAGATGCATTTAGATTTTTTATTATGTTAAGAGTCTAATATGATAACACCTTACACTTTGCAAGGTAAAATTGCATGTGAAACTAGTTTGAACCACTAAAACCGCATAGAACCACAAGAGGTCTTTTGAGCTATGTGAGGCAGGAGGTGCAATTGAACTAGTATGGTGCTACAATACTTGTGAATGTGTGATTATGTAGGGCAAGAGATACTTAGGTTGTTTGTAGATTTCTAATACAATTATAATTGTACCTAGGTGTAAGGTGGATTCAATAATTGAGCTTCTGTTTGAATATTTTAAAATGAAAAAAGGAGTAGAATAGAATAAAATAGAAATGGATATTCCATTTTATTGTTTGGATATTTTAAGAACAAAATTCTCATTGGAAAATAGATGAAATGAAATATGTTTATGACTTTTTTTAATCTAATTTTAATCTTATTGGAAAAAAAAACACAATTATGTAACCACAATTATTTGTTTCCAGTTAGTCAAAATATAAAATTGCATTTTGATGTTTTAGTTAAAATATTCTTATTTTTTGAGTGAAGTCTTATTATAATTTTTCGCATTAAGCATGGAACCAAATTAGTGTTTGAGAGAAAAAAAGTGACTTATAGTCCCCATATTAAAAAAATTGAACACATTATCGCTTTAAAAAAATCCACAACCGAAGATTGTCAACATGGACTATTAATATTAAATTGTCTACGCGGCACTAAGGATGTAATTAAAAGATTAGTAATCTATACATCTATCTATATTACATAATGATATTACAAGCATTGTTTTATGGCAACTTTGCCATTTGGCAATCATTTGAAAAACAGTTCTTATTTTAAGTTTCTAACTGGATGTTGGACCTCATTGCGCAAATATTTATTAATTAATTTTATAATTTAATAAGTAATATTTTATATATTATAAATATAGTTATCTTATAATATTATTTTATTGATTTTTAATAATTGAACATGATTAGAAAAATTAAAATGAGAGAAAATTATGTTTATTACAGTTATTTAATTTAATTTTTAAAATATTTTATAAAATTCGTATGATAATTTATTATATAGGATAATTGTTTGATTCATTGTACATTGATTGTTAATTTCTTTTTCAATATATAATGGTATTTATATTTATTTGATGAAATAAAATGTCAAATACAAACCGGAAAATAAGATCTAACTTTTAAAAATATACTTGATTATTTAATATTTTTTATTTAAAAAAAATATTAATATTGAATTATATTGTTGCGTAGTCTAAATTTATTTATTTTA
>JBBPBS010000968.1:13484923-13515208 GCA_037974835.1 Cicer judaicum
AAAATATATATTTTTATTTTATAAAATGTTACTAAAAAAAATAGATTGATATAAATTGAAATAAATTATAAATCGAGATTAGATAAAGAATATTTATATCGATATTTATGATTGATTAGTTGATTTTTTTAATTGAATTTAAAGATTAATAATATAAAATTATTACTATTGGTAAATGACTAATAATATTATAAAATAACTTATAAATTTATTATAAAATAAGTTGATAATAATATAAATTATAAATTATTATCAAATTGTAAAATAATTTATAAATTATAAATTTATTATAAATAATTATAAAATAATTTTATAATTTATTATCAAATAAAATTATCAAATAAATTTTGAAGATATTAAAAAAATTATAGAAAAAAGAGAAAAAATAAGAATTAAAGAGATTGAAGGAGCACAACATACATACATAGATACAACAGCTTCGGGGAGTCTCTTTTGAAATATATATAATAGATAGATTACAGTAATTAAGTTTCTATTAATTGAATCTAACTAATCTATTAATTATTAATTCGATTTTTATTTTGTTTTTTTATTGAAAGATGAAAATTCACTGAAAATTAAAAAAATAAGGCATGCAAAATTAAATGTGCCTTAATTTTTTTAGAACAAAAAAAAATTATTTATTGAAAGTTGAAAGTTTACTTGGAGAATTAAAAAATAAGACATACAATAAATTGTAATTACTATTGTACAGGTTTTTTCTAAGAAAAAAGAAGACACAACCACCTTTTTAAAATTATATACTGTAATATTATAAGTTTTTTTTTTGGACAAATTTGTCATTTGCTTATAAGTGGGATAGTTGATTATATTAAACTTTTATTATGAATAATAATTAATAATTAACTAAATAAATTATTTAAATCTATAAAACTATATATTAAATATACTTATCAATTAATGGAGTATTTGAATTTTTCTGGAAGATGGAAATTTTTAAGTTCTGTACGTTTAAAAAAAATGACTGATTAAGGAACACATGTTGAGAAAAAAAAAGGCTTTTATCACTACCTCTTAATAATCATTGTGGCCTAAAGAATGAAATCATTCAGTTTTTTATTTCCACTTCCAAAAAATTATGCACTATGTGGTAAAATTCAATACAATTACTTTGCACAACTTCTCACTAACCTCTTAATTTTTCAATGCACTTTCGATGGAAAACAAAATCTAATCTAACCTCTTCATTTTTTGGCTGGATTTAATTTACTTGCACACAACCAGCAACTCCTTGTCTATCGATTGATTTTCACTTTCTATCTTTATTGACAAATGAAACTCAGTCTCTATTTTTATGGAAGTTCAAAACCAGAACCCATGAGGACTATGCATGGAAGAATAGTAAATTATTTTTTCTACAAACATAATCTTAATTTTATAGTTATCAATTTTATCTCTATTTCATTTATATCTATCTCCTCTTCATTTTTGTTTTGTAGATTCCATCACTGATTGAGGAAACGAGTTAGTGCCTTGGTAGTTTCTATATGCTTAGATATTTTTTGTGGTTGAAAAAAAAAAGCATTTCAAAATAGTATATCCGCACTATGTGTACATCCTATTTTTGTCTATCACTTTTTTATTTCTTTCTTACTAACGAAATGATAAGTTAATTGTGACTCTGCTGACCAATTTTGTTAGAGGTTAATTTTGTTTGTTTGTTATGCAGTTATGACGGAAAGGTTTGATTGAAGGGTTTTGTAAATATAGCACTAAGTAAATTTTTTATAATGTGATTTAGCCTTAGAACTAGGAAAAGTGTTTATGCAAGCAGATGAAAGTTAATAAAAGTTCGTTTATTTAATTGTTTATCTCATCATGGAATATTAATTGTTGATGAGATAGTTGCAAAAGAAATCTATGGTTGTGTTTCTGTTTGCCAACACATTTTAATTGATAAGATCATTAGTAAGTAATTATATCACAATTGTTAAGAGGTTTTCTAAATAAATAAAAAGTTATTGAATACTTTGTTATATATTTTAGCTTAGATTTTAGGTTTAAAACGTCAGTGTCATTTGATTTTTTATGTCAGCCATCTGTCTAAATTTTGCCTAAAAAGTTATATTAAATTTTCTATATTTTTTTTTTTGGCTTTGAACTTTTGCACAAAATGAAGTTTTAATTTTTTCTCATATTAATTTAACTCCATGGTCTATTGTAGGAGTGGTACATTAATGTAGATTGTTTTGCGACAATGTGAGAATTATTTAAGAAAATTGGAGGATCGACCAATGAATAATTGTGGAATTTTATTCTTATTATAATGTTTAGATTTACAATAATGGTATATGTACACCTATATTTTTTATACATTATTTAACACCTTATTTTTTCTTATTTTTTCTTGTTATTATATTATCAACATATTATATTTATTAGATCACTTTTTTTATCTCTCTTTATCTTCTTAAAAGTAAAAGTCTATACACTCCATGGGAATACCCCAAAAACTATACTATCAGTTTATTATGTTTAAGAATTTTATTGTAACAAAATATGTTATTTTAGTATTATGATTTGCTACTAATATTTTATTATTTAATTTTTATTTAAAAATAGTTTGAATTTTTTATATTAAAATATAAGAGATAAGTTGAGTTTTTTCTCTTATATTTTTTTATATTGATTATTTGTATTTTTGAGAGAAGTTGGTTGGATTGTACAAATGTTGAATAGATATAAATTTGATAGCTTAAATTATATATATGTATATAGATTATGAAATATATGTCAAATAGATACATTTTAATTTTTTTAAAATAAAAATATAATTTATTATTAACATAATCTCTCTTCGTAGGACGCTCTAATTACACATAAGAAAGTAGACAAATTAATTCAAAGCAAGACAATTCTATGTTAGTCATTTGTACAAAAATTCTACAGAGTACAAATCTAGGGGGTTTGGATAATGAGTTATATGAACAAGAAACTTTAAAATAGAAAACATTGAAAGAAAGATCTATTGAAATTATTGTGTGCATTCGTAAGTGATTAAATTAATGCAACATAAGTAAAAAATTAATTCTCTCACATGAAAAAGTTACGAGAGAGCTTATTAACATTTTCTCTTATTTGTTTTCTCAACGGAATATATGATAAGCCATAAGTAAGAGGATATTATAGTAATTTGAGGGTGAATCCATACCACAGGGCATCGACAGGGTTTGAGTTTTAGATAGATTGGGCAGGCAGAGCAGAGGTGAGCATCCGGTCGCGCAAGAATAGACTGACTGAGTATCAATCCATCCATCCGGTGGATAGTGATTGTAATTGTGATGGCGGCTAATTCATTCAATGTTACAACAACACCGCTTTGTTCACTGGTAATTAGTTCTTCTAATAGGATTTGGTTGATATTGAATTCATTTTAATCGATTGTGTGTTGTTGTTTTAGTCATCAAATGTCGCAGAAGCAAGAATTAAAGCTCTGAACCCTAACCCTAACAGTATCGCCATCGGTGTGTGTGGATTTGGCGGCGGTGTGAAACTTCAACAACAGAATAGGAATGCTAATGCTGCTGCGAGTGTGAGGAAAACAATGAAAGTGAGGGCGGGCAGTAGCTCATCTGAGGAAGAAGTAGTAGTACAGTCAAAAGTGACTCATAAAGTATACTTTGACATCAGTATTGGAAATCCAGTTGGGAAACTGGTGGGAAGGATTGTGATTGGACTGTATGGTGACGATGTCCCCCAAACTGTAGAGAACTTCCGTGCTCTTTGCACTGGAGAGAAGGGCTTTGGATACAAGGCCTCCTCCTTCCATCGTGTCATCAACCAATTCATGATTCAAGGAGGCGATTTTGACAAAGGAAATGGAACTGGAGGCAAAAGTATATATGGTCGTACTTTCAAAGATGAGAATTTCAAACGTGAGCTTACTTACTTATTCATCATATTTGTTGCATATTCCACATTTAATATCAGTTTAAGCAATATTATTTACTATATCTCCAGTGTCTCATACTGGACCCGGAGTTGTTAGCATGGCAAATGCAGGTCCCAACACAAATGGGAGTCAGTTCTTCATCTGCACTGTCAAGGTATATTTCTCTTCTGCCCTACTACACAACTAAAGAGACCCCAATGTAACATTTTTATGATGTTTGCTTGATTTTAAATTCGCAGACACCATGGTTGGATAAGAGACATGTTGTATTTGGCCAAGTTTTGGAAGGCATGGACATTGTTAGGTTGATTGAATCTCAGGAGACAGATCGCGGTGACCGTCCCAGAAAGAAGGTGGTTATCAGTGACTCTGGTGAGCTTCCAATTGCTTGATGTGTTTCCCTATCATTTTCTTTTTCTCTATTTCTCTCTTGCTGCTGAGGAGGAAAACAAACAAAAGGAGCTCCTGCTCTCTCGAATTTTTGTTTCGCAATTCAAAATGACTTCACTGTCTTTTTATTTTCATACTAGACAGATGTCTAGACCTGTTTGTATTCTAGTAGAAATATAGTTGAAGTTGGTATCATATTGGAATCAGGTGTGAATGAGCACACATTTCTGTGAACAAGATAATGAACAAATTCCCTCTTTCTCTTTCCATGGATATCCTTACTTCAATTCTTTTAAGATGATATCTATTTGTTGTTTTTTAAATTCGGAAACATCTAGCTTAACTGTGAATAGCACTAGTCTGCAAGATTGAAGTGTGATTATTGATGTTGATGTTTGGGGTTCATCTATCACCTACCTATCCTTTGCACCTCTGCCACTTGATACTCCCTCAAAAAAAAAAAAAACTTAGAACTTCACATACATCTCGTTTTGACAATTTCCATACTTTGTCAGGCATTAAGCTCTCTATATTTATTTTTAAACACATTTTCTCTCTTAGTCAAGACAATACATTAGATTAAGTGTTGAGATTCAACACGACCAAAATTAAAAATGAGGGAATTCATTCCCCAATTGTTAAGAGACAAAGTTTACTGTGTGCCACCATGATAGGCAGTCCACTGTGAATTTACATTAAAATATAACTTAATTACGTTGATATATTTAATTATTAGCATGTTTATCAAAACACATGTCATTCATCATTTGAGGAATGTAGACTTTAGTAAAAAAGTAGTGAAGTATGCTTATAGATAGGTCTTGAACAATTTTGTATTCATATCCCTTGCTGGGAACTCAATTCTTAATATTTAATAGTTTCTTCATTCATGGCTTGTTAGAAAAAGATTAACAATCAAAAATTTTAAAGATGTTTCGTAGATCCCTCGACCCTCATTCTTCATCCAAAGAAGAAGCAGAAAAAGATGTAGACTTTGATCATTCTTTTGTTTTAAAAGATAATCTTGGTTTTGCTTGTCATGTTTGTGGGGTTATTAACAAACATAAAGTACGAGGGACGGGTGTGTGTTTTCCCGGATTAGTTGGGGGTTGGGGTGAGGATGTAAAACTCAGCCTTGACCCGTTATGTTGTCATTCCTACACTTAAGTGCCGTGTTTTCCCTTATCAAATTCTTTTCGAACAACCTTTTTTTCAATATTACTCTTGTTTTTTGATGTAGAAGATCAAACAATGATGCAACTACAAAACATATTAAGGATTCTAATTCTCTACACGAAACCATAACTTTGATATCACTTATTCAAACATAAAGAAATGAGAGTATTGTGAGTTGTAACTCAAGTATTTATTTTGGAGAATGTGAGTGTAATAAGAGCCATGATTTGTTTGAGAGAAAACTATGTATTGTAAAAGATTTTAACAAAACCCAACGGTTGATAACATTTTCATCTTATCATTTATTAGTTTGTTATGACTTAGTTTTATTATTGTTATAGTTTGTTGAGAGATATTAAGAATTATTCATTTTATAAATAATCTCTCATTTGTAATATTTTTTGAATATGTGAATCTTTCCCTTTTCTCATTCAATAGTGAATAATGTGTTACTCTTTTTAGACTCAAATATAATAAAAAAATAACAATATACACTGGAATTAAGAATGTTAATTAAATTCATTTAATTTTCTTGATGTAATCAAAATAACGATTCTATATTGTCCAAGCTACCCCTTTTTATTTATTTAATATTCTATGAGATTTTGTTTTATAGAACATTAATTGAAATCTATTATAGGAATGGTGAACTTTTTTTTTTTGAAGTAATCTAGAGACTAGACTTATACACTTAGGGTTCATTGGGTTGAATGGAGGAGAGAGAATAAATGAGAAGTGTAGACATGTTTAGTTCAAGAGGAGATGAAATATTTTTATTGATTTTTAAGTTACATTTGTTTCGTCCCCTCCAAATCTTCCCAAAAGTAGAGAAAACAAAAATCACTTAGAGTCTGTTTGGTTCAAAGGAGGCGAGGGAGGCGAAGAGCGATTTTACTCCCCACCCCTCTTAAAAATTTGAACTAAACACATGTTTTTTTCAAATATTATCCTCCTTCTCCTCCAAACTCCTTCAACCAAACACACCCTTAAGTGTAGAGAAGATGGAAATCTCGAATTCAAATTCAAACCACTATTTATCAACATATTTGTAGCTAACAATTGAATTATATTTATAGATCATAAGTACAATTCTGAGTAAGAAAGTAATGGTTACCGTCTAGAGGCTAAAAGCTTCTTAATTCTCAGCCAACCAACAGAATATACAGATGTATGTCTATGTATGTCTGGCAAGGTTAACACGAGTTCGTTAAATTTGAAATATGGGCGTTATAATTATTGTGAACATGAAAGCACTGGCTTTTTTGTATGTTTGTTTTGGCTGTACTATGCCTCATAGTCTATGAGATCCAAGTTGGAGCAATTCTTTATCCTCTACAACAGTGCTACCTACCAGGCCCCGGGGATTCAGGCATATATGTTTGTGCTCACATAACATGCTTCAATAGAGTTAAATGGCATGTTGACAACAAATAATGGAAATAGTATACTAGAATGTTACGGCAAAACACAGCACCGCACGCAAGAATATCACATGGAATGGGAGTATGCAACTTATTATAAACTAAATTCAATAATTGTGGGATCAATATGCCTCTCGATCGATGCTCCAATGGAGGGGGATAAAACTTATTTAAAGCGAGTTTAATTAGATTGTATCCAAAATACTCCTCGGATTATAATTTCCCAATTTTAGAGGAGTCTTATGTTATATTATATCCATTTGGAACTAAAGAGCAATAATAGGAGAGTAACTTTTTGGGACCTGACTTTTTTGAAAGAATGATAAAACATGTTTATCTACTTAAAAGACTTGTTTTGAGATGTAATATGTCATCTTAGAGAATTTAGTTTTATATGGCATTTTATTTCAAATGTATTTTATAATAATATTATTTTGGTAGATGAAATAGTAAAGAAATTTGAATACAATAATTTAACCGATATAATAATATTTTTAAATATGTCAAATTAATATAGATTAGTATATTCAAATTATAAAAAAAGTTAGCAAATTTATAATTTAACACTATAAAATTTGATATAATAGTAATAGTAGTACTATATTTATATTTACTGAAATTGATCGGTCTAGTAGGCTTAATTTTTTTTTCTTTAGTTTGCCCATTTTAACTTATTTATAGAGAAAAAATTTGGTTTTGTCTATTTTAAAAAGTTGGTCTAGTCTTAGCCTTAGCCTTAGCGCCACAGCAAACACATTCTAAGACTGCTAGTATTGCAAGCTTATATCAACCTAGCAAATAAATAATAAATAGTTTGTTGATAAAACTCTTACTCTAAAAATAATGTAATTACATCATTGAATAATATTTCAACCGTATAAATTAGCCAACATAAGATTCAAAATGACTCTCTACTCTCCAAATAATAAAAGAGTCGTTAATTAAATAGGTCTTTTAAAAATATGATTAATACTTAAACCCACTAATTGCATGCGACTAGAGCATCATGACTATATAAGTAATTATATAGGTTATTTTTTACAAAATTTCATAGCACAAAATATTATTAAGATGCATTTATCAACACATTATCTTAATTCATTGGCAATTTTTTAGTCTTACCAAATTTATTTACGTAGGACCACATAAGTTAATTGAGTACAAAGGTATTTCCATATCACTTTGCTTGATTAGACTACTTATATTTGTACAAGTATTCAACACATCACCTTTTCGGGATTTCGGGATTGGCTATGATTCCTTGTATAGACGAATTTTATAGCCCTAATTTTAATAATATTAATATTTGTCATTTAAATTATGTTTTAGTGATATAATGATGTCTTTAAAAATATAAAAATATAGTGTGGACTAATATGTTCAAAATATAAATTTATTTAAAGATTTAAGTTATGAATTAGATGAAATTTATATTATATCGAAAATGATAATTAATTTTATGAGTTTTGTTTGAAAATTTTAATTAATATTTTTTAAATTTTTATAAAGAAAATAATAACATTATTGGTATTTTAAAATATAAAAAATTAAATTGTTACTTCTTAAAATAAAATGCTAAATCGAGATAAAATAAAATAAAAAAATTAAAATGTTAACTGAAATTAAGTTAAGGAATGCGTCCTATTTAACCTACAAAATATTATTAACACGTTATCTTAATTAATTGAAATTTATGAGTTTTACCAATATGTAATCTCTTTTTGAAGTCCCTAATTTTATTGAGTGAAAAATAAATAGTCCCTAATCTGATCATGATAGGTAGTTACTCTGTGGCATATAAAAAAAACAATTACATTGTGAAAGGATGAAGGTAATCAAGATTCATCGATTAATCAATGTATCTTTTGCTGTTTAGACCGGATATCTTCTAAGTTGTTTCTTTAATTTGCTGCAATTACATGATTTGATTTGTTAGTTATATCTGCAGTTGATGAAGAACACAGGTACTATTATTATTATTATCCGAAACCGAAGGATTGGATTATTGGATTATGCAATGCAATAAAATGGGTCTTCTTCTTCTTCTTCTTTTATTATGTGTTAGAATCTTGTAATTTGTTTTGTCTGTGTTTCACATCCAATCCAAATTGCCCCACCCCATGGGAGTCCAATTGATATCATGTCATTCCTTCCACAACAATGAATCAACAATTATTATTATATTTGTGAGATTCGTCTTGTATTGAGAAAATGTTACTTTTCTGGAGAAAATAAAACAAGCAAGCAATTAAAAACAAAAAGAGTTTCGCGGGGGTGTACGAGTAAAAAGTGGGGGTGTATGTATGTTAACGGACAGCGGTCACTGATAATAAACAAAATAAAAATAAAAAATAAAAATAAAAGGTATATGATGATGGTGGTGAGAGAGAGAAAGAGAAAAAGAGTAATTGGAGAATGCCGAAGAGGACGACGCATACATACTCTAGCGAGGATGCAGCTCCGGAGGGCCCACACTCCGATCTCTTCGTTTATTACTGCAAGCACTGCGGTTCCCATCTCCTAATAACTGGTTAGTTGTTTCTCTTAATTTGTTTCTTTTGAATCAAAATCAAAATCAAAATCAAAATCAAATTAACCTAATATCATCAATAGACACCCAATTGCAGAAAATGCCTCGAAGAAACACTGACAGAGCTTACGTATTGGACAAGACCAAACATCTTGCCAGATTCAACATTCAAGAAGCAGGCAACGTTCTCTTAAAGCGTGGCCAAGGAAAACTCGAGAAACAGTATCGTATGAATTGTATCGGTTGCGGTCTCTTTGTTTGCTATCGCGCTGAATCAGACTTCGATATTTCCTCTTTCATTTATGTTCTTGACGGCGCACTCAGTACTGTTGCTGCTGAAACCAACCCTCAGGATGCTCCCGTTCCACCCTGCATTTCCCAGCTTGAAGGAGGACTTGTTCAACTTGCTATTGAAGTCGAGGATCGTGCTCACCGTTCCGCAATCACCAGTAATTCTCTACTTTATTGTAAACTTACCATTATTATTACACAGACATCAATTATTCATCTTCAATATTATATCATGACATTCTTCATTACACAACATTGTTGTTTAAAAAATGAAACAAGATAAAGTAGAAACAAATGCTTTAGTTAAATTTGTAAAGCTAAGAAGGAATGGTGAGTTATACTGTTCAAAATGTTAGATACATAAATAGATCTATTTGTCCATTAGGTGCTATATATTTGGACTGTAAATGCTTCATAGCTTTCTTAGCAAAAGCATGATGGATCTTGATAATTAAATTTATATTTTGTTTTCTGTTTTAGGAGTAAATGCTGATGATGTTCGAGTCAGTGTAGCTGCTCCTGCTGCTCGTGGAGAAGCCAACAACGAACTTTTGGAGTTTATGGGAAAAGTATACTTCTACCCTCTTTGTTTCTCTTTTGATTTGTTTTTGCTCAAAATTAAGGTTGTTGCCATGTGGTCATGGGAGGGATCAACCTACAAAAGCAGCCTCTTTGTTCATCGGAAAAAGGCTGCCTATACATGATCAACCCTAAACTCCCTAATGCACTGCCTTCACCTTTCTTTTGGCATTATGCCTCTTTGCATAAGCTGTTCTGTCTGGGAAAAGACAGTTACCACAAACAACAATATGACTACAATTTTTTTATGTAGGTTTTGGGTTTAAGATTGAGTCAAATGACACTTCAGAGAGGATGGAATAACAAGTCAAAGCTTCTTGTGGTGAGTTACATTACTATCAACTATGCCTTCAAGTTAAGCATCCACAATAATATCAATTTGCATTTGGGCGTTTTCTTTCTAAATGAAGCTATTTCTCAATAAACATATATATGCTATTCATTATCGGAAATGTTTTCTTCCTAATTCCCTCTGATAGAATGTATACCCTGTTTAATTAATTTTGATTATTTGTCATTCGTTTCAGGTAGAGGATTTGACTGCTAGACAAGTTTATGGGAAACTTTTGGAGGCTGTACAACCTTGATGCTGTTTTATAGCTTTATTATGCATGGGGTCTGGTTTTCTGGAATGTGAGGGTTCTTGTGCACATGTTGAACCTCTCTTTTGTGCAAAAATAAGTTTGGTGCTTAAATGTCAGTTTTGTTTATTTAATTTTACTGAACATTTATTTAATTTTACTAAGAGACATGTACAATGATGCCATTGGCCCATTTCATAGATTTATCCACCTCATCAAATATTAAAATAATAAATTTTTAAAGTTAACAAAAATATTTTCAGAAATTAAAAATAAACTACAAAAGTATTTATTTATTTTCGTAAATTAACTTCTTTGTGTTCTTCGTGGTAATAATCTCCCTCCAACATTATATTTTTTTCTCAATGGTTCACAAATTGAAAACCCACTAAGTGTAATATAATGTTTGATTTTCTTTTTCCCTTTTTCGATTATTTTTTTATTTTCAGTAAAAAAATAAATTGAAGAAAAAGAAGAAATGTGTGTTTTGTTTGGTTAATATATTGTAATGATGTTTTTGTTTGGCCAGTTATTTGGAAAAAAATTCAGCGGAACAAAAGCATCAAGAGTAAAGAAGAAAAAAAAAAATCTTTTTTGAGGGTTTGGTTTGTTGGTCTTTCTAGAAGGATATTAGATATGTGACTTCTATAGAAATGTCTAAAATTTTAGATTTATTGGGTTTCAATTTGATTGGATCAACGAAGAAGAGGAAGAATACCACATATGGTTTTTGTTTTTTTTTTATGGAAACGGTAAGGCCAACATTGTAAACTGAATGAAATTGAAAGGATATAACTAGAAACATAACTTACAAGATTTATGTGGCATTTAGATCTAACTTGAAAGGTCACGTGTTTAATTTTGTCTTATGTATTATTTTAACGATCGATGAGATGAATAATTATAAATCGATGTGTATTTTTCTACGTCGACATCTTTAATGGCATGTCATTGGTTGAGGCAAAAAATATGGATTTAGACCAAAAGTGCAACAAAGTTATACATGTGATACTTGAGTGGTGAAAAATCCGAAGGGACACTTAAAACTTATATAAAGTGCCTTAACTGCTGGCCATAACATTTTCTAATAAGGACCATGACATGTGGTAGATTTTTCCACGCCACTTCAAATATTTTGTCTGACTGAATATAAATTGAATATGTAAATTATTTAATGAAAAAGTAATACTCAAATTAGTATATAAATTGTGAATTGACAAATGTATTTTAAAATTATAAAATTTCAATTAAAATAATTTGTATGTAAATTTTTATTTATGTAAATTTTCACACATTAATTTATTTATAATTATAATTATTTATAAATTTATTTTTAAAATAACAAATTTTATTAAAAAAATTAATTCATATATTGATTTAAAATTAACATAAATAAATTATTCAATTGAAATAACACATCACGTCCCTTTCTATAAACTTTCAATCTTTCCAAAAACATTTATCGCAAAACAATCACGCTGATCCTTTATAAATTCTCGTCGGTTCCCCTGAGGTGATGAAATCAATAAGGCATATGGCGGTGCTACTGGTTTGGTCTACTGATTTATTTTCTCAAAGTGTCTGTTGGCGTTAACAGAGACGAAAAGGGAAATGAGTAATTGGAGGAATCCAACCCTCTAAAGTCACCAAGGAAGCTTGCACAAATGGAAGTGGAATTGCTTCATGTGTCCAATTGTCGTTTCCTTTTTTAGAAATATTATATGCAGGTCTTGCACTCTTTTTAATTATTATTTTTTATAAAACGAAATGATATTACTGCTTTTGTTGGGTTTGTCGGGCCGATCCAAATTCAAAGTTAGGACTTTGGGTTCTTAAAAATAATTTTTATGTATATTTAAGTTTAAAAAATAAAATATTTAAATAATATAGTAAATAAAATGCTTCACAATAAAAATATTTAAGCTTGAGAAAATAAAGTAGTTGTTAGATGTTAGGAATTAAAAATTCACTATTTCTTTTATAAAAAAACTACAAAAGAATAAACTACATTAAATATTTATCATTAATATATATTACAAAATGCAAGATAAATATTTATAATAATTGCATAAAAAAGTATGCAATAAATATTTTTCATTTAAATTAATATAAAAATCACATGATAAATGTTAGTTATTGATATATAAAAAAAAACATTAAAATAATACAGATAAATTTCTATAATTAATGCATAAAAAAAACACAAAACAAATATTTGTTAATGATAACTATAAAAAAAATCAAATATTTATCTTGAAACATAAAAAAATACGATATAAATATTTTTTATCGATAAATATTAAAAAAAATGGGATAAATTAATATTTATAAATTATACGTTAAAAACATAAGATAAATATTTATAAGTGATATACATAAAAAATTATAAGATAAATATTTTCTATTTATATATAAATAAATATAAAATAAATATTTAAAATTAATAAATATTAAAAAACAATGATGTGATGACTTAGTTACATTTTAAATATGGACTGATGTGATGACTCAGTTACATTCTTAAATAAGTATGTTAGCATTCTATTACTAAACAACACTACGATATAAACCTTGCCTATTGAAATGATCATGAATAAAGAAATAATCCATTGTCCTTTTTAAGAGGTTTTTGCGCATTGAATCACAATTCATTATGTTTTTAATATCTCATCCCCTAAAAAATGGCTCGAGATAGGCCTTCTATTCTCTTATCACAATCAAACTCCTCTCTTATTAGACTTTTTATCTCTTAACGATACTTAGTTTACTAATGTTAAAAAATACACGACGAGTATCTTGTGATAGAAAACAGTTATGATTAGAAGAAAATTTGAAAAACCTAATTCATACTATTAACATATAAAGCACCAAAATTGCAATATCCTAATATCTAGAGACTAAAAATATAGTTTAGTCTAGTTAAAACTTTGTGAATAATAATGATAAACAATAATATGTACTATGTAATTCAATGCATTGCTCTAATGTTAAGTCTCTTAAAAACAACAATGTTTTTCTCTATTTTAGGCTAGTAAAATACGAAGTTGGTCATGATGCTTTTAATTGTGTAATGCTTTGCGCGTGTTTGTTTGATTATGTAGTTTTCAAATGTGTGGTAAACTTTACATAAATGTGATGACAAAAAGAAAAGATATGTGGAGTTATAAAAAATTTCTTCAACTTTGAAAGGTGGTGCATCTTGAATTTTGTTGATGTTCGTATCGCTATCAAAATATAAGACATAAATAGATACGTATTATTATATTTTATTGTCAAATTTAATAGATAAATATCTATTTTTAGATGATGTATTTTGAGTTTGTTTATTAAAATTATGATTGTTTATAAAATTTTGATTAATATTAAATTTTAGTTATATATATATTCTTTTAACAAAAATATTTTTTAAGTCGGTTGAAATTTAAATTATAACGAATAATTTTTTAATTTTTTTATCCGACATAACAAATGAATATTTTGTTTGGTTCCATTTCGTGCAAATGAAAGGTTTCCTAGTATTAAATCTTTGATCATTATATTTAAACCGGAGATTTAAAATTTATATACTCTAAAACAATTAAATATTGTGGAGTGTTATCGAATTTGCTATAGTGGTGTTACCAAAAACCGAATGATAAAGACCCGTAAATTGTACGTCGACATGTATGAAAGAAACGAAGCATGACCCGGCGTTTGCACGGGTTACCACATAAGCTAATTAAAAAAAAAAGAAAATGTTGAGCCGTTGAAACATAATCCACGTGGAAAGAAGACAAAGAAGCTGCTATATTTACTCACTCGCTCACTCCCCCCGGAAACCCAATCCATCCTTCACCGACGAATTAATCAAGACTTGAGTTGAAGTTGAAGTTGAAGTTGGAGTTGAGTGGCAATGAATTATTCTCTGCGTGTATTGCACTGCCATTCGCACACGGTCGCAATCCATTCTCAGCTGAATCAAAATAAGCGGTTAGGATTCCTCCTTCCATCCATCCATCGCCATCAACATCCTCTTCTCCACCGTGACCGTTCCCACATTCTGCCGCTCCTCTCTGCATTCTCCTCCACCCAAACCCAACCTAGGTACCTGTTTCTCCCTTCATTAATTAGTATTATTATTATTAGTAATAGTATGATCATGAATCTTGGTATTCTATTTCCATGTCTAAACTGTGGACCCAATATCGTATCACGCTCTATGCAGGAAAGGTAAGAATAATATCAAGATAGAAAATGTTCATCTGCGTCTTCGATTAGATCACCAAGTTCAGTTTGGTGATCATGTTGCCCTTCTAGGTTCAACCAAACAGTTGGGCTCCTGGAAGACTAATGTTCCTTTGAATTGGACACAAAATGGATGGGTATGCGATTTGGATTTCAAAGGGGGCGATCACATTGAGTTTAAATTCCTCATTGTCACCAACGATGGCACTGTAATTTGGGAAGCTGGACATAACAGACTCTTAAACTTGCCTGCCGCTGGTCATTTTCAGACAGTTGCCACATGGAACACCACCAACCAGACTATGGAGCTACTCCCATTAAATGAACAACAACAAAAGCAAGACGATAATTTGGAACATATCGAGGACACTGCTGCTTCTTCTTCTCATTCAGAAGCAGGGCCAAGTCCTTTTGTAGGAGAGTGGCAAGGAAAATCTATTTCTTTCATGCGAACTAACGAGCATCAGAGCAATGAAGCAGGACGGACTTGGGACACTTCAGCTCTTCAAGGCTTGCCTCTCAAGTTGGTTCAAGGGGATCAAACCGGAAGGAATTGGTGGAGAAAGGTACTCTTACAGATAATGTTGGAAACCACAATAGCATATCATAAAACTAAGCAACCCTCACCCTCATAATATTCTAATTTATTCAACTGATAAATAAATTCTTATAATATAATTTTGCTCGTATTCATTTTATAATTTTTTCCTTTATATGCAATCTGAAAAGCTGTTCTTTACTAAGTTTGGAACTTACCTTTCTAAGGTTCTTTCCTGCAGTTTTAAATTTGAATGTCAACTGCAATGCAGCACTTCTGTAAAAATGTCTGTTTTCCTTTTTGGTGGTTTTCTTTTTAAATAAACAAATTAACTTGATCTAGATTTTTCAATTTGAAGCTTGACATTGTACGCGATATAGTTGAAAATGTTGAAGGGGAAGATCGATTGGAGGCTCTCATATACTGTTCTATCTATCTGAAGGTCTTGTTCTGTATTTTCCTAAATATTTGAATCATCTATGCTCTTCTGATATCATAATCTGAGCCCTTAGATATTCTTATGCAGTGGATAAACACAGGGCAAATACCATGTTTTGAAGATGGAGGTCACCACCGTCCCAATAGGCATGCTGAGATTTCAAGGCTTATATTTCGTGAGTTAGAGCGATATACAAGTCGAAAGGATATATCTCCACAGGTGATTACTTTTTGTTTTCAACAGTGACGTTGGACAAACTTTTTGGTTCTCTATCCTGGTTCTGATTGAATTATAGCTATTAGAGCATTAGGAAATATGACTATTTGAGTGTATTTCTGTCATAGATTCAATTGTATTGTAGCCTTATTACATGTCTGTATATACATACACTACTGCAAGACTGAATTGAGTCGTGGCTTTAACAAATTCTGTTCTCCACTCTTTTTTTTCTTCTCTTCTTACCAATGGATTTTGTTATGGGGATAGCTTGATAGTTAGGAAGGGGACATTATTTTGGCCTCATTTCTGGTTGGTGCTATGCATAGATCAAATGCAGTCAGTTTCATATGTTGATGTCTTCCTACTCCATTTTTTTTGTAACAGTTGTTCTGACTTAAATGGAGTGCGATTCTAGCGGTGTACTTTTGAATGTTTGATCTGCATTCTATGTAAATAATTTAAGAATTGGAAATTGGTTTCAAGTGTTAATGTAATGTTTGTTTGGCAAATGCTAACATGTGAAAAAATAATTGACTGAAGGAATCGAAAAAAGAAACTTCAATTTTAACAGTATAGTATTTATTATTTAATGTTGCTAGTGCATTGGGTGCTGCACTTTTCAGTAAAATATTTCCGTTTCGTCATTTCTTAGCCACTACCCTACAGCAATTCCCATAGGACAGTGGTTAGCAGGACCTTATTTGTTTTCATTTGCTACCTTCTATCCTTTCTGTCTCATAAAGTTTATGATTTTCTTCCTTGATTTACCATAATTTCATTGATGTACAGGAAGTTCTAGTTATTCGTAAGATTCATCCATGTTTGCCATCCTTCAAGGCAGAATTCACTGCATCTGTTCCTCTGACTCGAATTAGAGATATTGCTCATCGAAATGACATCCCACATGACGTCAAGGTTATTTTCCCAAAAATACATAAAATATGAAATCTTATTCAGTTCATTGTTAATGATTGGTCAACTGTTTTATATATATTCTTTTGTTTTTCAGTTACAAATTAAGCATACAATACAAAACAAGCTTCATCGCAATGCTGGTCCTGAAGACTTGGTTGCTACAGAAGCTATGCTTGCTAAAATCACAAAGAACCCTGGAGAATATAGTGAAGCTTTTGTAGAGCAGTTCAAGATATTTCATGAAGAACTAAAAGACTTCTTCAATGCTGGCAGGTTAGACGTGAAAGTAGATTTGTTTGTAATCAGATGTAAATGTAGATTTGTTTATGTTTCTTATTCCAGTTACTTTCTCTTGTTAATTGTTATGATATGTTATTTTAATTTTATCTTAGGATTTTGTTCTTTTCTCTTAGAAACTTTCTACATGATCCCAGCCCCATCATCTAAATGCACAATTATGCTGTAAACCAATTGACTGATTATGAACTTTCACGTATTAGTTGACAAGAAAATCTGCATTTTGAAGTAATCATGTATATCCTCAAGTCAGAAAATCCACTTGCTGAGCTTATGTAGTTGTTTATTTTTTATTTATCTTGGAGGTGTTGAAGTTATGGGTTTTAGATAAAATAAGGAGAAAAGAAATAATAAAGACTTTTGCATATGATAATGGTAAATGGTGCAATGTTATTGATAATGACTTGATACTAACTTGATAATTAACTTGATACAAAAGAGGGATACAAGACTCCTTATCATAAATAAATAAATAAGGAAATCGAGAAACAAATCATTGTAATAATTAAATAGTATGAAAACTAATCTTAGGAGACATTCTCATATTAGAAACTAATCCTATGAGATAAACTAAGAGACTCTTACATAATGTCAAAGATATTATATGATATTTTTTGAGATTCTAATTCCCTGCTAAGCTAAAGTTTACTAAACTTTAAGTTTCTTACAAATATAGCCTCAAAAACAAAAAATACAGCCAATTTTCACAATCTGCAGGTGAAGCAAACTGCAATGATATTGAGCCAGACGTTGTCCTTAGCCAGAAATAACCAACTTAAGTGTGGGACATGTCACAAAGTTTTTTGTGGCCGGTGCTGGAGACTCAACCATGACACTGCCGGACACGAAACCACTTAACCAACCAACTTAAGTGGGACATGTTGTCATATGTGACTGATGCATACAACCCAACCATGATGGATGGATGGATGAAGGGACTACCATAGGTTATTGACAGTGTGCTGAGACCAATGACTAGAGAGTCTGACATTAACAGTGACTTGGACAGTTGATCAACAAACAACTTGTGATAGGAACCCGAATCAAGATGAAATAGAAAAATTGTATTATTGATTGAAAATAAAGAAAACGTATTACAAGTGGATTGCTCCTGTAATCCCAGAGCAATGCTCCTCAAAGGAGTTAAGATTTCTCTCTCCCCAAGCTCAAAGCTGAAAAATTACCCAAAAGACTAACTCCTTCCTTTTTCCCTCTCACCCCTCATATACCCCCTTTCACGTGTATATTCTCTCCCTCACTAACTAACTTGGCAACTCAACACTTATCTTTACAATTGGACTTTTCTCTTCATGGGTCCTATCAACTTGGACCTAGCAGTGTGACAAACATATAATCATTTGGTTTGAGATGAGACATAAACAAACCACAAATGCACAAAACCTGATCAGAAAGAAATGCAAATAGTAAACCAAAAACAGAAGATATGACCAGAAAGGTGTGCACAGACCAAATTTACACACAAACCATTAAGTTGAGCAAAAATGGATTCGAAAACAAATTGTACAAATAAGAGACACCAAGAATCAATCAGACAGATTCGGGAAACCCTGACTGGGCAGAAATAGGGTAGGATGGAGGCCAAGAGGGTCTGGGAACCACGTTGAAGCGCAGAGGAGAGAAAAAATGGACGCCCAAAAGTGTTGTATATGCTACTTGATGAACGGAGACGCTCAAAAGTCAAAACTACAAAACAGTTGTAGATCAGGGACTAAAGTCATGTGACTTTGGCGGTGAGAGAACATTTGAAAAGTTGCTGTAATGAGCTACCACTCGTGACTAAGGCGGAGCACTGCTGCTAGAAGAAACTGCTCTTGCGGGCACATCATTTATCAGTTGTAGCTAAAACTTTGGGGTCTTCTAGATCGGGATGGGCTGTTTCCAATGGCGGGGGTTTCGTAAGAAAACTGCTCTACTTAGTGTCACTCCCAGCCATACATATGGCATTGATTATTCAGAGACTTTTGGCGGGGGTTTCTTGCCAACACTCTTCCCGTCTTCATTCTTAGTTGGAAGAGTGTTGGCAAGAAACCCCCGCCAAATTATTCAGAGAGTCTATTTATGTAGTTCTGCCTTATTCAGACTTATGTAGTTATGCCTTACATATGGCATTGATTATTCAGAGACTTTTGCTCCCGTTGCCAAATTAAACACTATTAGAGTTCTCTTGTCCTTGGCAGTGAATTTAGATTGGTCTCTTAACCAACTTGATGTAAAGAATGCTTTTCTGAATGGTGATTTGGAGGAGGAAGTATACATGGATAGCCCACCTGGCTTTGAAGATAAATTTGGTTCAAACGTGTGCAAACTACAAAAATCCCTTTATGGTCTCAAGCAATCTCCAAGGGCTTGGTTTGAGAAATTCACTCAGTCGGTTAAAAGGCAAGGATATATACAGGGACAATCAGACCATACTCTGTTCATGAAGTTCTCTAATGTTGGCAAAATTGCAATTCTAATTGTATATGTAGATGATATTATTCTCACAGGAGATGACATTGTTGAGATGGAGAGATTGAAGAAAAATTTAAAAAAAGAATTTGAGATCAAAGATTTAGGTGCGCTTAAATACTTTCTTGGTATGGAAGTTGCTCGTTCAAAGAAGGGAATTGTTGTTTCTCAAAGAAAATACATCTTAGATCTCTTGGAAGAAACTGGGATGAGTGGGTGTAGACCAGCAGATACTCCTATGGATTTAAATGCTAAACTTTGGGAGAAAGGCAGTGTTCCTGTAGAGATTGGAAGATACCAGAGGTTAGTCGGCAAACTTATTTATCTAGCCCACACTAGACCTGACATCGCTTTCTCTGTGAGTGTTGTAAGTCAATTCATGCATTCTCCCTATGAAGAACACTTGGAGGCAGTTTATCGAATCTTAAGGTACTTGAAATCCAATCCTGGAAAGGGTTTGTACTTCAAGAAAACTAATGACAGAGAAGTCTCTATATTTACAGATGCTGATTGGGCAGGATCAATTACTGATAGAAAATCCACTACCGGATATTGTGCCTATGTTTGGGGAAATTTAGTTACTTGGAGAAGTAAGAAACAAGGGGTTGTTGCTCGAAGCAGTGCAGAAGCTGAATTCAGAGCAATGGCTCAAGGAATTTGTGAACTTTTATGGATTCATAAACTCTTGGGCGAACTGAAAATGAAAGTTGACTCACCCTTAAAATTGTTCTGTGATAGCAAAGCAGCAATAAGCATTGCTCACAACCCTGTACAACATGATAGAACCAAGCATTGAGATTGACCGCCATTTCATAAAAGAAAAAATTGATGCTGGAGTTATATGCCTACCATTTGTGACTTCCAATCAGCAAACTGCTGATATCTTGACAAAAAGTTTGGCAAGACCCAATTTTGAGCGATTGATAGCCAAGTTGGGCATGACAGATATCTATGCACCAACTTGAGGGGGGGTGTTGAAGAATAAAAAAGAAATTAGATTTTATTCTCTTTTATTTTATATTATTATATTTATTTTTATCTTGTCACTATTACTCAGTATTACTATTGTTATTTCTTTTTCTATATAAACAGTTTAGGGCTGTAGTAATAAAACATGAAAGTATTTTGTCTTTTACTTTCTTCAATGGTTACCGCTGATATCACGTTGAAGTTACTGAGTTTTAGGTAAAGTTAGGAGAAGAGATATTTAGGAGATAATTTTAGATATTTTAATATTTGAAACTAATCATACTAGATAAACTAAGATACTCTAACCAAATATCAAAGATATTGCAAAAAGATATTGAAGGCTTCAAAAAAAGGGTGGCCAGGTACGTGCATTTGCTCCATTTCAAAGTATAGGGAGTGTCATGCAAGCAACTTTATTTGTGTCTAGGGAGGCTGTTTCCAGATCTAAAATGTGTTAGCTCTGACCACCAATGTCACAAGACGATAGATAACCATCCTTACTGTTGCACCAAGGCTTACCATAGTTTGCAAAGCTTCTAGTAGTCAGGGCAAATAAAGTAGCCAACCTTTATTTGTTATGCAACACAATTGGAGTACACTCTTTAGTGAGCAAAGTATACTAAATATCAGGCAGATATCAAATGATTTTGTCATGGAACTAATTAGTTGCTGGAAAATAATAATTTCATTGGTTTCACTTGTCAATTTGTTGTTTTGCAGTCTCGCTGAACAGCTAGAATCAATTTATGAATCTATGGATAAAAATGGCATGTCAGCACTTAATTCATTTTTGGAGTGCAAAAAGGTGCATTTGCTTTTTCTGACTCTCTTGTACTTATATTTCTTGATTTAGGATCCTAACTTACTGTCTTCTATCATGCATTATCCTCTCAACCAGTTTGCTTTATCTTCCTTCTTTTTTGTCTATATACTTCTTCCATGGCCTAAAAGTAACTTCTTAATAATTTATGCTCATCATATTCAGCATGAAATTGGACTATTATGGTTGTTAAGCTATTGCATGGATAAGAACTCATTCCCCTTTCCTTTTTGTCTTGAGTGAGGGATAAGTAATATTGATCCTCTTTATTTGACTGTGGTGCTCAAAGTTGTTCTTATAACGGAATCTACTGATAAGGGAAAACATTGCACTTCTCCAGAATATGGATGCTGCTTCAGAATCAACAGCTTCAGAAGAACAAGGAACTAAACTTTTATTTAAAACCATGGAGTCTTTGAATGCTTTGAGAGATATTATTGTAAAGGGTCTTGAAAGTGGCCTCAGGAATGATGCTCCAGATTCTGCAATAGCTATGCGCCAAAAGGTAAGATTAATTTTATTCAATTATTTAGAGAAAGCTTGAGTATGGATAGTAATTTAAAGAATGTCGGAACGTGTTTTGAATCTTGTTTCTTTGGAGTAACAGTGGCGACTCTGTGAGATTGGGCTTGAGGATTACTCATTTGTTCTTTTGAGCAGGTTCTTGGCTTACCTTTTCCTAATTTACACTTTGAACAATTGTAAGATACTTGGATGTTGAACAACTTTTGTAAAATATATGAAGGGCACATAATTTTGCAGTAGGAATGGAGTTCTTGCTAGCCTACTTAAATGATATGTGCAATTAGAATATAATGCATATGTACGCTTATTGTACGAAGATAAATGTTTATAAGATATTTAGTTTATTTAAAGAATTATAGAAATTATCCAATATGTTAGAAGGGTTTAAAAAATTGTTAACGAGAGGGATGTAGTGAAGTCAGGCTGCCTAGATGTCACATAGAAAGATGCAGTTTGATTGAATCATGTTGAACTTGATTAATGGAGATATAAAATGTATCCAGCTACATGCCACTTATACTAACAAGACTTTCTTTTGGTAGAGCATTAACTTTTGAAATCATATAAATAGATTTCTCAATGTGCTTGAAGTTATGGGAGGTGCTGGTTGGCTGGCTGCAAATTTGGAGTCAAAAAATGCAACCTCTTGGAATGATCCACTTGGAGCTCTTATTATTGGAGTCCACCAACTGAAATTATCTAATTGGAAGACAGAAGAATGCGGTGCTATTGAAAATGAGCTTATTGCCTGGAGTATAAGAGGCCTTTCAGAAAGTGAAGGTAACTTTTGTAGGTCTTAGGTTGAATTGTTCTGTCTCTTGAATCATCATAGACAGTGTTGGCTATTTATTTTTTTTAAATGTACTTCCTTTTTCCTCAGGAAATGAAGATGGCAAGAAGATTTGGACCTTGAGACTGAAAGCTACTCTTGATAGATCAAAGAGGCTAACTGAGGAATATACTGAAGAACTTCTTAAGATATTCCCTCAAAAAGTGCAGGTTAAAAAGTAATATATTATTCAGTTAAAGGCTGGATATTTATTGCCCAGTGCAAAAATTTACTAGACCAATTTAACATAAACTCATAAAGCGAAGCCCAAATACAACCAAAACTAGGGTAAATGAAATACAACAAGTCAGAATATTGAGACAAATTGAATAATTATAATTTGTGGTGTACTAGGGTCTTGGAAACTTTATACTAGGCCCTTTAATTCAGAAATAAGCCAGAATATTGAGACAAATTCGTTCCAAATTTAGGGAATCTTAATGGTAGTGCTTCTTTCATTTCAAACCTGAACACTGTTGGTCCTCTGATACTAACACTGTTAGGTTTTTGAAACCAGGTTCCTGTTCCTTCATGATATGCTTACATCTTGATCTTGAAATAAACAAACTTGTTACATTAAATGTTGCAGATGCTAGGAAAAGCTCTAGGAGTCCCTGAAAACAGTGTCAGAACATATACAGAAGCGGAGATTCGTGCTGGGTATGATTATGCATTATTCGTAAATTTCATTTGGAGGAGATTTATAGGAACTATAGTCTAGTGTTTTCAACAGTATCTGTGGTTTCTGGTCATGTTTATTCCTACACTTCTGGATTTCATTACATAAACATAACTGGTTTTTAACTAACTTTTCTACTGTAAATTTTAGTGTAATTTTTCAGGTTTCAAAACTATGTACTCTTCTTCTAAAAGCTGTGAGATGTACGCTTGGTTCTCAAGGTTGGGATGTTATAGTTCCAGGATCTGTTTTAGGAACATTGGTTCAGGTACTGAGTTGTGTTCAGAGAAATTGTGTGCAATGTTATTACAATAGTTACTCTGCATGCGCGATGTATGTGTGAGATCCCATTATAAAAAAAAAACTTCATTATTGAATTTAATAAAGTGAATAATCCCTTGCTTAGATGTATTAGAATACACCCTCATACTAGTATTACTAAAACTGCTGCAAGATGGAGCATAAATGATAATCATGCCTAACTTGTTACAGATATCCTTATGTACTGCAACATTATTATTCTTACCTATCCACAATACTAAAATTCTTTTTAAAAAACTCAGTTACTTTTTGGATCATATATCAAGCATAGATTCTGATCAGCATCAGAACAACCTATTATATAATGATTATGATCACTATATAGAGTGCCGCACCACAATCTGGTGGTTTTAAAGATATTTAAGAATGTACTGCTTCACAATTTTATTATTATCAATACAAAAGTCTTTATGTATGGGAAAGAGAGACATCTTTAGTTCTCTACACAAGCAAAAACTAAATAAAGTAATGACCAAATAGGTAAGATACTAGGAAGAGATTATCCTCTCCCAAATGACTAAGATAAAGTCATCCTCACTTAATTATGACTAAAAATTAATTTGGATTTCTTTTACCTAGGTTGAAAGAATTGTTCCTGGGTCGTTACCATCATCGGTGGAAGGTCCTATTATCCTCATTGTTAGCAAAGCTGATGGTGATGAAGAGGTATATTTATGCTTCATTGAGAGTATACAGAAGTCTTAAATATATCAGTATTTATAAATTTGACTGCGCTGGCAGGTAACAGCTGCTGGGAGCAACATAGTGGGAGCTATACTTAAGCAAGAGTTGCCTCACTTATCTCATCTTGGTGTTAGAGCCAGGCAGGTAAGTCTTATTTCTAAATATTCAATTCCATTTAATGTTTTTGAAGCTTGAACTTATAAATTGTCATTGACATTCATACAGCTATTGTTTATTACAGGAAAAAGTTGTCTTTGTCACTTGTGAAGATGATGAAAAAATTGCTGATATACAAAGACTTATTGGGTCATGTGTGAGGTTATTTCCTAGACAATTTCCCATCCATGATTGTTTGTCTTGAAAAATTAAATCAATATTTCTTTCTTCAAATTATTTTGATCTTATTTTATTATGTCTTCTAATTTCTCCTTTCATGCTTTCTAACTTTTCAGGTTGGAAGCATCTGCAGCTGGTGTTAACCTGACGCTGTCCTCTTCAGTTGACTTTGATGGCAATTTTTCTGTTGAAAGTGCTTTTGATGATAGTTTCTCTGGAGTTGAGGTTCCTGCTTTATCTGCTGGTGGAACTGTCAAAAATAGTCAGGTAGATAATGATAAACTCATTCATTTCAATCTTTTTTGGCTATGTTTCGACTTTTTTTTTTTTTGTATTTAGAAATACACTTCTAGTTTGTTGGAAGTGGTGAGATTTAGAATCGAACAATTGGACTAGCATTCTAATGATGTTGATATCTGCATGGTATAGACACAATTTACATACCTATCGTTCTTAGCTTCCCATAGAATCACAGTAGGAATTCCTTTAGTTAATGCAGTTGCCAACTGATAACCTCTAGGAGACATACATTATAAGACCATTATCCAACTCCTGTTCGATAAAGTGCTGGTCTATCTCCATGTTCTTTCCCCTAATAATAGCTTGCTTGTCACAAAACAACCTCATAGGAGTTTTATATTTTATTTTGTGGTATCTCTCAAACTGATTGTGCCATAGCTGTAAACTCTGTCTCTACACTTGACTTAGCAGCAACATTGTACTTTTTACTTCTGCATGTCACTAGATTAACACCTAAGGGCGTATGGCTCCTTGAGGTACGGATCATGCATAATCTGCATCTTCCTACATGTCCACGGATAGTTCTCCCCTTCTCTTGAATAATAGACCTCTTCAAGGTAAATTCTGCAAAATTCTATTCATAACTTGTAAATTTCTCTCGTGTGACATGATTTAGCTGATCAAACTAACAACATATTTTATCCCTTACTTGATTTGGGACAAGCCGATAAGGTATAATAGCTTTCCTACATGTTTTTTATATATGGCCTTCTGCACGGGGAAGCTTTCTTTGTCACTTCCAATTCTAAGGTTCTGCTCAATTGGTACGTCAGTGACCATGTAACCGAATTTATTAGTTTCTATATGGAGATCAAGAACTTAATTTCACTGGGAAAAAAGGATATGTATTAAATAGTAGACAAACTCAATCCCATTAAATTACTTTTACTTTCCAAGCCTGGTAGTTTTAAATCTAGGACCTGTTTCTCTAAACTGTCATCACCAAATATGATTTTGTCATCCATATAAACAAGTAGAATAGTGAGTTTACCTTCCTGTGAATGGTTTACGAAGCCTGTATGATTGCCTTGGCTATGCCTAGATCCCAACAACACTGTAGCCATAGTAACCTTCCAAATCAAGCACAGGAAGACTGCTTCAACTCATATAGGTTTTTCAACATGCAGACTTTTTCTTTCCATTAGTAAGTCATATCCAGGGGGAGATATTATTCCTCCTCCAAGTCTCCATGTAAGACAACATTTTTTTCATCAAACTGATGTAGTTCCAATTTAAAGTGAGCCGGAAGAGAGAGAGAGAGAGATAGAGAAGAACCCTAAGAGTATTTATTATAGCCACTAGAGCAAATCTTTCCTCACAATTATTCCTATTAGTTTTAGTGTACCATTTTGCACTAATCTTTCCTTATATTGATCTAGTGTGCCATCATTCAGATTCTTTATCATGGTATTCAATGATCTACCATGTCTCATTCTTCCCCAATGCATTCATTGCTCAATTCCAGTTCTCTTCCTTGAAAGCTTCGAATACCGATGTTAGGATTCCAATAGAATCAATGGCTACAATAAAACGTTGATGCTAGAAAGCAAGGTGCTTAGAAGAGACAAATTGGTATATGTGGTACTTACCCAAGCTTCTTCTGCAACCTTTTTGCAATAAGTACACCAACGATCTTTGTAAAAGGCATCAACGAAGGCTTCAATTTTAATTTAGTTCATCCATGTCTCACTTTGCCTAGATGTCTATCAGAAGTCTTTGTCGCTCCTTCTTTGTGCTTCATCTTTTGTGTTGGTGATAACTTCCTAGTTCCAACGTCTTCTAATGAATGGACTGCATTTTGAACTAACGATGGTCCCCACAAACCAATATAGGTCTTATCAATGTTCACACATTTTAAGAAACCTTCTCAGGAGGTCACCAATCCAATAATTTCTTCAAGTTACTGTCTCATATGTGCACAATTTCGAAATCTCTCAACTGAACAGTCTCATACTTGCACAATTTTAGGAAACCTCTCATTTCGATATGAATTTGGTTCATTTATGTGTTCTTGTGTCTTAGAAGCCTTTCAAGAACCACTTCTTGTCCATGCCTCATCATTTGCACCAGTAATCATTCCTTAGTTCTCAGGTGTCACATTAAGAATCTTGTTAGGTTAGTATTTCTATTGGACTGGGCTTGCACAATTAGTACTACACTAGTAATTGACCTAATTATTAGTATACATAGATGATAATCTTTTGTATTATAACATGTCATCGATATAATCTCATAATATTCAGAGTAATGGTTATTGTATGCAGATTGTTTATTCAATAGTTCTTATTTTAATTCTCCTTACTAAGGGCCTTAACTGAACAATAACTCTATTCATATCAAGGGTGCTTCTTCTGCCGGAGTTATCTTGCTTCCTGATGCTGAGACACAGACTTCTGGTGCAAAGGCTGCTGCATGTGGTCTCTTGTCATCATTGTCTGCAGCTTCTGATAAAGGTAAGATTTAATAAAAGCAATATGCGCTGAATACCTATGTCATAGAATCAATCTCACAGACTTAGAGCGAGTATCCTCAAGTTCAATAATGCCCTTCTGCATCTTTCTAATGAAAAACTATGTATTATTTCAAACATCCCTTTTAGATTTTTTTGGTTTAACAACACTCATAAGGAAAAAGGTTCCAGCTCAAGAATTTTGTTTCAAAACTATCTATATCAAGACTTTATCCTCAGAAATGTTTACTCAAATAATGGCTGTAGTCTTTTCATTCATATGTTTTTTTTTCTTGAGCTGAAACAATGTTTTGAACCTCTTTATAGAATTGAACGACAATAATGTATTCTTGCAAATTGCATTTCTAAAAATCTAATATTTGAATGGCAGTTTACAGCGACCAGGGAGTGCCTGCTTCTTTTCGAGTTCCTTCTGGGGCAGTTTTAACATTTGGATCCATGGAATTAGAGCTAGAGAAAAGAAATTCCACCGAAACATTCAAGTCTATATTGGATAAGATAGAAACAGCAAAACTGGAGGGTGGTGAACTTGACGGTCTATGCCATCAACTCCAGGAATTGATTTCTTCCTTGAAGCCATCAAAAGACGTCATTGAAAGCATTGGAAGAATGTTTCCAAGTAATGCATGTTTAATTGTTCGGTCCAGTGCCAATGTGGAGGACTTGGCTGGAATGTCAGCTGCTGGACTTTACGATTCAATACCCAATGTGAGTCCTTCCAATCCAACAGTCTTTGGAGATGCCATTAGCCGAGTGTGGGCTTCACTGTACACACGGAGGGCAGTGTTGAGCCGCCGAGCCGCAGGTGTGCCTCAGAAGGAAGCTTCAATGGCAATTCTAATCCAAGAAATGCTATCACCGGATTTATCATTTGTACTACATACTATGAGCCCTACAAACCAGGATAAAAATTATGTGGAGGCTGAGATTGCTTCTGGCCTTGGTGAAACACTGGCTTCTGGAACCAGGGGTACACCATGGCGTATATCATGTGGAAAATTTGATGGGCTTGTGCAAACACTGGCTTTTGCGAACTTCAGCGAGGAATTGCTTGTGCGTGGTGCAGGGCCTGCGGATGGGGAGGTTATCCATTTGACTGTGGATTACAGCAAGAAACCACTGACAGTTGACCCAGTTTTCCGTCAACAACTTGGTCAACGCCTTTGTGCAGTTGGGTTTTTCCTCGAGAGAAAATTCGGTTGCCCACAGGACGTGGAAGGATGTCTTGTTGGAAAAGACATCTATATTGTTCAGACAAGGCCCCAACCCCAGTAGAAATATGAATGAATGCTTAAGTCATATCAATCAATATTTATTTATGACGTATGAACTTAGTTGGGGAAATTTTCTGTATGATAGGACACATTGATATGTGACTTTGTGGTTTCTTTAAGTTGAGATAAGCCGTCACGGCCTCAGCTTGTATCTTGCTGCGAAAAATAATTCTCTAGGAACAATCACATAAGTAATACTAGTAGCGGATCTGATCTTCGCGGGTCGATAAGAGTCACGGCATCTTTAAATTTTTTTTTTTATAAATAATAATAATAAGTTATTAAAATAACAACTTACTATAATATTTCTAAATTTTGGAGTCATTTTATTTGACATAGCTTGTCTTTCCCTTCTCTTAATTCTCCCCTGCTATTCTCTTTCTATCTGAATTTTCCTCAATTCTCTTTCTTTCATCTCCCTCTGTCAGTCTTTCGTTTGCGGCCATCAACTGACTTTCACACGACGTTTTTTTATGTGACTTTCACTTTTCCTTTTCAGTTCATTCTTTACGACCTCCATGCGACGCTTCTCTCTTGTGCATTTATGTAGTTTCGTTTATCTGCGATCAGTGTCATTATTGTCTGTAAAACGAATATATTTTATTTAATTGAATTGTGTTAAACTTTAAAAATTTATGTTAATTGTAAAAATTATAAAATTGTGTGAATTGAAGTTTTAACTTTTTCAAATTATTATCCATGCATAATTGTTTTAAATTCTAAAAAAATTATATGACTTATGAATATTTTGGACAAGATCATCTTTTTAAAAAAACTAATATATCACATGTTGAAAAATATATACCAAAATTCATATTTATATGCAATATGAGATAACTAGAGGATGCGACCATCTATTATCTTTTAAGATTTTTTATATATATATCCTCTATTTTAAAAGAGCTAACTAATATATCTCGTATTAAAAAATATATTTTTTTTTGTTAATTTTAGGATGATGATTTTTGTATGCAACAGGAAGGCACATATTGCCTTTTAATTTTTTTATTTTTACAAAGAAATAATTACTAATTTAATAAATAAAAATATTATAAAAAATAAAATTATATTAATAAAATAAAATAAAATATATCTA
>JBBPBS010000968.1:13517500-13550313 GCA_037974835.1 Cicer judaicum
AATATAGTATAAAAAATCATTTTAGAAATATCTTTCATCGGGTAAAACTTTAAAAGAGAGTCCAATAAAAAATGCAGAAATCACATTTACTAATAAATATTTTAAAAATAGATTTAATCGGTTTTTTTTAAAACCATTTGAAAGTAGAATATTAATATGGTTTGCGAAAAACTATTGAAAAGACTAATTAAGGGTCAATCTTTTAAATAATTAAATTAAGAGTATGTGTCGTTCAACTAATAAAGAGGAGATAAGAGATTTTAATTGAAGAAAGAAAAGGAGATTGTATATATATTTTGTGCTTGGTTTGACAAATTGATGAGAGATTTTTATTTTTATTTTTTGTGAAATATGAGAGAGATTTTAATAATGGAAAGCTTAAATTTAATGTCAAATTAAATAAAATGATATTTAAATCCAAAGTTTTCAAGATGATTTTTCTCTTCCCTCAAATTCTTAGTGGAGCTAAAATTGACACATGTGACAAAGGTAAGGCTTGTTAAAATAAAACAACTTAATGAACTTTAATATAGAAAATAGAAGATAGAAGATTGATGCGAAATCTATTTTAGAGCGATAATGCATTCGTGTATGCAATAGTTGAAAATCACTTATTTTGGACAAATGCACGTATGATTCACAAATAAAAAATGGTATAATCTGAAATTCCAAGGACAGTTTTTATTTGTTAAAAAAAAATTAACGACTCAAATCGATTTATTTTTATTTTTATGGAAGACTCAAATCGAATGTTACTCATATTACATTCGCGATATTAACCTTATATATAACATAGTCTGAGTTAGTGAGTCGGTCACATTGAGTATATTTATTTAAGCACTATGTGACTACATTTATATGTGATATTGAATTATCAAATAAATTATATGATTATTGATATATTATTGTTGTAAGTGTTTAATTAATATGTATGTTGCATGATATTGTTTGGCATTTTCAACATAAAAGTATCAAATTTATGTTTAATTTTTTTTTTTTTTAGAAATATAAAAATGTCGAACAACTTTTTTATTTAGAAAATTCTAAATAATATTAACTTTATTTTAAAATTTAAACTTTATTTACCTAAAAGTAACGTACAAGTTAATTAAAAGAAAAATCAGGCCAAACACATTTTTAACTGGATTAGTTAGTGACAGATTACGCCAAATTAGTTATTATCAAGTAGATCGTGAATGCGTATCATTTAAGAAAGCATTATGTAAGATAAAAAAAAAAATAAAAAAAAAATTGACGTAATCAAAGAGAGTATGATATGTATGAATGTGAGAGATAAGAGGATGGGGTATGAGTTGGACGTTGGAACGTAACATATTAAGATTGATTGGTTGTAAACATAACGGAACAGAATATGTTATATGTTCGTTGACGAATTCCTCTTTATCGTGGTGTGTTGTGTGAAGTGCCACTTGTGCTCAATCCACGTGTCCCTGAACTTAGTCAAACTAATTAATCTTCTCTGGAGAACCTATTAAATCAAATTAAATAAATCCATATTCAGTTGTTGTACTGTATTTTATTGGCATCGTTATTAGGCAGTTAGTTATTGAAATTACTATTTGTGGAGAATATCAATATCAATATCTATATCTGATCTGAATGAAAAATGTTATTGATTTTGTAATTGTAATTGTTATTGTTATTGTTGGTGGGGATGGGATCATGTCTTTCAGGGGCTTCTTCAGCTCCTTCATTTCCTCTTAATACCAATCATTATTATTATGAAAACTATAAATATTCACGTGCTTCAAATATGGAAATGAGATTGCACAGAATTTCACGCAGACTATTCTTGAATGGTTCCACTCCTGTTGCCTCCTTGTTCTGTAAGCAAGGCAGAAAGGGAATCAACCAGGATGCAATGCTTCTTTGGGAAAAATTTGGTTCGATGGAGGACACCGTACTTTGTGGTGTATTTGATGGACATGGACCATTTGGACATGTGCTCGCCAAGAAAGTCAGAGATTCTCTCCCTTTAAAGCTAATGGATGAATGGAATGCAAGTGGTGATGATGATTATGGCACACTCAAAGAATCATTTTTGAAAGCTTCTAAGTCTATGGACAGAGAACTCAGTTTGCACCATCGCAAGCATGCTTATTCCAGTGGGACTACCGCCGTTACCTTGCTCAAGAAGGCATGCATGCATGCACACACACTATTATTTCATTTCATTCACAAACTTTCATTTCAATCCTATATATATATCACTTCATTTCTTGTGTTTCAGGGCGACGAACTTGTTATTTCAAATGTTGGAGACTCTAGAGCTGTTTTAGGTACTAAAGATCCTAATGGTTCTCTTATTGCTCTTCAACTGACCACTGACCTTAAGCCAAATCTTCCAAGTAAATGCTATATACTCTATCTCTTTATTGTATATGGAGTGAAAGAAAATGTATCTTGATTATTATTATTATTATTATGTTAATTAGGGGAAGCAGAGAGGATAAGGCTTTGCAAAGGAAGGGTGTTTGCCCATGACAAGGACTCAGGAGTTGCTCGAGTTTGGCTGCCTAACGTTGACTCCCCTGGCCTTGCTATGGCACGTGCTTTTGGCGATTTTTGCCTCAAGGATTTTGGACTCATATCGGTTCCTGATGTCTCCCATCATCGCCTCTCAGAACAAGATCAATTTGTTGTCTTAGCCACAGATGGTGTTTGGGATGTTTTGTCCAACAAACAAGTTGTGGACATAGTAGCATCTACTCCACGATCTTCTGCAGCTAAAGTACTTGTTGAGTCAGCTGTTCAAGCATGGAGGACCAAGCATCCAACTTCCAACCCTGATGATTGCTCTGCAGTTTGCCTCTTCTTTCATTCACACACCAACACTACCCCTGACACTAATATAGTTGGGGGAGAGAAGGGAACAAAACAAAAGCACCAATAGCATTTACTACCTGTTAGTCTCTCTTCCCAACCCTCTCTTTTTATTAAGAGGTTTGGAAAATTAGTTTTTTTTTTTTTTCTTCCTGTCGATATTCTTTTCTTTCAATAGCATTTCAAAGGAAAAAAACAATGGACAAAAAAGGGGTACTCAACTTGTTTTTGCCATAGGTCATTTTCCTTCTTTGTATATTTGGTAGATCATGTGGACCTTTGTAAATCCAAGTCTCTTCTTTAGATCTTATTTAGTTTATTTTCACATTTCCTTTAGTATTGCTTCCTTAATTTCAAAAAGATCATGTGGTTTAACAGGCATTATAATGAGTAAATTTCAACAACAAAAATGACATTACGTAATACATATCTAACAGTAAAATATGCTGTTAACATCGTCCCTCCTGTCACGTTGAGGTATAATTTACACAACTTTTGGAAGTACTTGAGTATTCTATTTATCAAGGTTGCAAAATCAGTAATGAAAACGTTGGTCCCTTCCATGCTCATTTTCCCATATGAGTTAATATTCGGCTAACTAAAGTCTCCTTCTTCCCAGTAACAGGAAGATTGTGTCCTGTGAGATAATATTTTAACTCCACCACTGTCAAATCCTTCAACTGCAAAACAATATCAAATTTAAAAAAGTTGAAGAGGTACTAGCTAGGCAACTGAAAATTGTATGGAGTTGCAAGGGCCATAAAGCTTAAGCAAACCTGCTTGTCCCAAATTTATCAAACTAAAAGCTCTAGGCAAAATGATTTTCAAGGTTTACCTTTCCAGTATCAGCGAGCTCACCCCAATCATAGTTCTCACACTCTTTCATAGCAAACTCAGCATGTGCTTTTCGTTTCTTGGAGGCTTCAGTAGGCTTTCCAGTGCCATGCTCACTTTCCTCGTCACAATTCTCCCCATATACAGATGTCTTGAATTCTTCTAATGCCCTTACCACTCCTGGTCTGCAGGTGACACATAAGCAACCTTATCATTTCATACTGGTGTTATGAACAATTCTTCTATCTTTTCCAGTGAAGAAACGAAGGGCCAAACAGAAAATAATAACAATAATAATAATAATGCAAGCAACGCACTCTCGAACACGTTCATTTCTATTAGTTGAAATTTATATGGTTCCCACCAAATTAACATACGGCCCACATAATTTAGTGACTCATTTGAATTTCAACCGATAAAAGAAGGTGTATTAGAAAGTATGTTAGTTAGAGAGTGTTGCCAATACTTTTCAATTTTTCATGAGAACTTCTCATGAAAAAGTAGAATTTATAATTCCAGTCTGCACAATATATATATATATATATATATATTTAATACATCGTAAAAACTTACGCTTACCTGGCTAAACCTTCTTCATCAGGTAATGTTTCATCTTTGATTTCTGGAATCTCATCTTCTTCCAGAGCTAAAGCCTGCAATACTGTATAGTGTCTCTGCAAGGCTGAAAACTCTTGTGTTACCATTTCCAGAATCATAACATTTTCAGTTTGTTCAATGGGATTAATAAAAACTTGAACAATTGTAACATCTATAAATATGAAGCATACTAGTCGGTGATGTTATACTATCAGGGGGACCATATCCAGATAAGAAAGCAAGAGGAACATGAATCTGTAAACAGTTATTACAAAGTTGAGCGGGGCATTTTTATGGTTAAATCTAGACCATGCAAGCATATATGTACGATCCAGATTAGAAGTTATTTAATAGAGTCACATTACCATAATACCATTTTATAAAGTCAAGTGACCACATAGGAAATTCACATAACTGTATGTGTTGATAATGACTATTCATCCTCTCACTCATTAAAACAAAAAATTCACTCTTGATACATCAACTCACACACACACACACATGTACCTGCACACCCACCAAGACCACCCTCACACATGGAGTAACACCTATTAGGGAGAATAAGAAAATATCTGGCCTAAATGGTTTGATCATGCAAGGAGAATCAACACAAACTAAAGCAATGTTGTCATATGGGGGTCATGGCATAATGCCATGGTAGAATATTAGAAGGCCGTGGCATGGCAGATTTTGAGAGATGAGCCGTGACAGTTCCACGGAAAATGCTTAATGCTATGAACAATAATTTGCATGAAACGTAAGAATGATGTGGCCACACGTGGTAAAAAAGTTTAGCGGGTCCTCGCTTTTCTTCTTCGCCATCTCTTTCTCTCGAGATCATATGATGCCGTATCCAAGCAGATCCTCATTATTGGCCTTTCTAATGTAAAAGACAACGTGCTCGGTTTTTGGGCTAATGGGTTTTCTTGAGGCAGGGGATTGTTGTTTGATTCCTGAGGTGAAGGTGCTCGATCAGTGGGGAAGGTGCCATACGAGGATGATTGATAATTCAGAGAAGTTTTATTGCTTCATTGGTGACTATTGTGAGCTGCTGATAGACAAGAAACCATGTGTGATCTGAGGTTTAGAAGTTGGGATCAACTTGTCTGTTTATGAACCATTTTTGCCTAGGGATTGGGGAAGTCATTTCCTCTTTCTCTGTGTATTATTGATGAAATTAATTTGATTATTATAAAGGTAAATGCGTAATTCTTCCTGAAGATAAACCCACTCATAAATTTCTGCAGTTGCAATTAATTGTATATTAAGCTGCAACTGAAATGAACAAACACAAATTCCTTAGACCCAAAATGTAATAGGTGTGGCAGCAACTAAAGAAACGATAGTGGAGATGGAAAAGACAGCTATAGCGAATAAAAGATGTAAAGAATGGCTGTAAAACTTGTGCGATGGTGGTAGTGACAGCGGATTAAAACACTGTAACATCTCCAAATTTGTAAGCTAGAGCTATTATAATATATTGAATATAAATGCATTTTTGTTCCATACAATTTATGCAATTAAAATCTGGGTTGGATCTTGGAGCTATTATAATATATGCAATTAAAATATATACACGGCGGATCTTGGAGGTACATGAGCGTGCATGGAGCAACTTTTGACCTAGAAAAAATCTGGGTTGTGTAGATTGGGAGATTCCGCACACAATGGAAGTGGTTGTCGGAAAACTTTTCCAGCAACAGATGGCAGCAGTGGCAGATGGGGCAGCAGCGACGACAGGCAGCAGCAGACGGCGGCAGCGGCAGATCTACTCGCATGAGAGATTAACAGCGTGTGAGAGCGCGTGTGACGACTTTTAGCGACGCGCTTTTGGGCATGACCTGATCTAGAGATGACTGTTGTTCACAGGAAAATTTGTCGGAAATAGTGGCAGCGGCAGCAATAGCGAATTGAATGGAAAACGAGTGAAACGTGTCGGAATGTTAGAAAAGAGAAACTATGATTATATTCCCTAACTGTTGGGAACTCGGCAGCTGAATAGAGGCGGGATCGTTCAAGGAGGATCGAAATAGGCTCTAGATATCATGTGGGATTTTAAAGAAAAGGAGGAGAAAAAATAATAAGGGTTTGAATATTATTGATAATAGCTTAATGCTAACTTGATTACAAAAGACTCAATACTAATCTCTATTCATAGAGAAACATAGACTCAATCCTAATTTAGAAATAAATCATAATAATAATGACAAATATTCTAAGATATCTCTATAATTATAAATTGATCATAGGAAATAGCTCAAGATACTCTAATATAATATTAAAGATATTATATAATATTCTAATTGTAATCATCGTGTTGTTAATTTTCCTTTGTTGATCACATCCCTAACATTGAATTAGGCGGCAACACGGTTATTCAAGAATTTTCTTCCTCAATCAGGAAAGAATTGATAAGAATTGTGATGAAGCATCTGATTCAGATTCAGTTGAGGAAGTGGTAACAGATCCACTCCCATCGAGAGACGATGATGTCGAGTTATACCAAGAAACAAATGTAATTCACGAGGTCTTTGGATCCAACTCATCTAATTCAGATAGCATAGAACAGCACAGAGAAAATTTTCATTATTCAAATATTTGTATTACATGTTTATTGAGTGATGCAGTGTCATATGAAAATGCTGTCCAAAATCATCAAATTCATTCAGATTTGGAAGCAAATTTACATTCAAGAGATATGGAAGAAGATATGACATGTTCAAATGTTATAAACACTGATAATATATACATCTTAGGATTGCTCATCATTTGAAGGTTTTGCATAACTTTTTTAAGGATTGGGTTGCTAATGATTTGCAGAATCGTTTTACTGCCTGTAAAGAGCCTTTTATGGAAAATGGTTCTACTTCTACTGTCAATGAAGAGTTTTTTACGAAGGTGATTTCAAAGGCAAAGAAAAAGAATGTGCAGAAAGAAATTATAGTACATAATTTTCGCCGAAGGCACAAAAAACTTGCATGATTTGAGGAATATTTTTTTGCATTTCTTTTTTCTTTGTTACTAGATTAGGTTTATGTCCCCTGTTTTTCCTTTTCATTTTAATAAATTTTTAGCTTAAAGAAATGTAAGGTTGAAACAATTAAAAGGGTACATGTGGAACAAAGAACAGCATTATTTATCTCCCTGTCTTTCTTTGCATGTTAGAAGAGAAGGAAAAGTTATGGGGTCCACAATTTTAGCCTCTCTTTATTTCTATGATCCTCCAAACGAGAGAAGTCTTCAATTTCTCATCAAACTCTCTTGCTCTTACTTCTCTCGCATGAGTTTCTCTTAAAACAAACAAATCATAAATGCCCATCATACTCAGTACTAATTTATCTTAATCTCCTTTCTCACCGTTAATAACACTATACCCAAGACAATACTCTAACAAACCTAGGTAGAGGGCAACCAAAGAAAACTTTAGGATTCATAAGAAAATAATTGATTCCAAAAATTTGGTTGTTAGCATAGAATATCAGTTTAATTTGATTCATGTAATCAACCTCATCCAGTAAAAAAAAAACTTATATAAGTAATTCAACAATGAACATCAATCTAAATAACAATTAAATTTTTCTAAAAGTATCTCAGCTTATACCAACTGAGTTTTTTTCTACAAGCAAATGAACAAGCTGAAGGAAATTCAGTGAAATATCAAGTAAAAATGCATAACCGCTGCTAGATAGCAGCAAAAATTATTAAGTCACTGTATAGAGAAATCATTTACAAGCTTAATCCAATATCTTGAAGAGGTTTCAAGTCAACAGTCTACAATTCAGGTGAGGTACGTGTAGGAATTTAAGGAGTTTTGTATAATGATGACAAAATGCAATGCATGTGAGAGTAATTGAATATATAAATCAAATGATACATTTCAACATTTAAGACTAATAGAGGCTTATGATGGAGCTTACTATAAGTATAAACACAACTTAGGAAAGCAGCAGAGCAAGAGGAAGAAAAAGCTTACCAGGGTTGGTAAACTGGAACACAGAAAAATCTTTCAAGTCCAAACGCTTAATTAAATCAGCTGCCCTTTTTATTTGATCATCACTTGCTTTAGTCACCCCACTAGCATCTGAATAACGCTGCACAAATCTTTCACACCTTAATAACTTCATTTATAGAACATCAAACCTAATTTTCCCTAGTTTGACAGTTGAAGTTTAAACACAAGTTCAACTATTGCAGCTCTATACCTCTTCAACAAGTCTGATGTCATCAGAATAAGGAAGATAAATCATGTGCATTCCAGGCGGCTCAATCTGACAACCAGATTGGATAACCTCGTCCTACAATCATAGACATGTGAGTTACAAATATGACAAATATTTAGCAAAGAAGCAACAGAGATTCAAATTGTCAGTTTGACTTGATAGACTTCATAATTTATTTATTAATTAAAACAAGCTGACAAGTGGTAATGCTGCTATGAAAGGAACAACGTGAAATGTACAGAAGAAAATTTAAGCTGTGGCAGGAAAATGGGAAGTATGCAACAAAATGCTAGGCAGTTATGCAGTAAAGTAGCATTCCATAATTATTCAGTTGCTTAGAGACAAAGCCATCTAACTAAAACCCCACATGCAAACTCTTGAACTCAAGAAATCTATTCATTGCAATGAAAAAACATTTTAGCACTCAACATACTGTACCTGCGCAATAAGGGCAACCAATTGAGGTCGAGATGAACTACCACTAAATGCAACTGCAAAACTAAAAAGAACACCCGGTAATTATTTTGATTAGTAATTTAACACACAAGTTAACATGTCATTTGACATCAGCTATGCCATAAACATAATACTACAATACTATCATATATTAGCGGTTTCAGTAAGAAGTTGCTTAGTTAACCATAATATCTGTCACTTAAATTTGTGTATGCTTAGTATATCTAATTTGCAGCTTTCAAGAATCCCTCTTTCTTTCCCTTTTCAACTTTGTAAACACCCATAATAGCCAAGGTTTATTGATATTGAGTATAGTCAAATAGGCCGGGACGGAAGGAGTATTATTTTCACGTGATACCCAACCAACTTACTATAAAATGGCGTATGATTGCCTTTGCAAAACCTATTTTATCAAATTGGCCAACCCTCCTATCCCCTTTTTCTGCATGTTGATGTTAGGGAAAGTCAACTGCTTTTCCAACACTACTATACTAGACATAGACATAGACATGACTAAAAGGATGTGATAGTGCAACTAAAAGGAGCCTTTGTTGTAAGGAATCAAGAATATTGTACCGATTGAGTTGTATCATGGACTTATGAAGGGCAATGAAGATACACATGCTACCATCTGTACCCTGCAAGAAAAAAAAGTGGCATGACCAGGAAAACATTATAAAAAAGAGAAAGTAAAACTCTATAGACATTCATATAAGATACATTTGGTGAAATTACTTGCCAAAGCATTTCCAAAATACCGAAAGACCACCCATTCAATAAACATTGTTCATAGCACGAATTATAATGTCTTTTGAGGTCATGTCAATCTTGTGCATACTTGACACATCAATTTTGATCGTTTTATTGAAAATCATATTTCATCCAACATTTTGCAGCTTTGCTATTGTTTTAAAAAAAATTAGGTGCTTTGTGTGTATGATCTTCATTGCAAATATTATTTGCTATATTCTTTACTTAAATTCATTAAATTCTAATGTCCTCTCCAAAAAATAATCTCTGATGTCACCTAGTGCATCGCACGGGTCTATTACTAGTTCTATCACAAGGAATGGAACTTTAACTTGAGGGAAATTCACTGTATTAGCAAATTTATCATAACAATTTGTGTTCAAACAAAATTCCTTGGTTAGAAAGTGATAGCATATCGTCAGAGGGCTAATGAAATAACATCACAATGTCAATGCGTTTGACGAAAATTAAACAACGTTGAAAGTACCAGATAAGACATTGGCACCAAGCAGTCAAGTTGCAATTAAAACCAAAAATTACTGATGAATAAAGATGAATCAACAGTTCATTGATGAGTAGAAGAACAGACACCTCATCGCTGGGATAAAGGAAAGTTGACGGCTTCAAGTTGTAATAATCTCTCAAGCAACTTAGTGGCTTGAACCCTAAAAGATGTAGATGTCCAGTAGCAACTCTCTTAATTTCAGATAGCTCCTTCATTGAAAATATAATATTCTGGCTGAAAAAAGTATAACAGTCATTATAATTATAATTACAAAGAAAAGGAGAGAACATAATATCAAAAAACGTTGAGGTATATCAATAAGCACACCATTTGCTTATTTATTGCAGCGTCAAATAAAGAAACCGGCCTCAACAAATTTATGAGTTAAATTTATTGCCAATATAGATACCACTTGGCTATGAATATGATTAGTTAGTCCACTTCCCTTCAAAGCTGCAATCGTTTCCAAAAGAAGTTTTTCCACCATTGCCAATAGTGACTCGGTGTACAACAGTTCTAGAATAAAATCATTTGCCAACACAAAAAGTCCAGTAAAATAAAGAATAAAACTTTCTACTATTTAGCTTGGGGAAGACCTAGGTGGTGTTTGCTTTGGTTTGTATCATTTTCAATTGATATATTCTCACTAATAATTACCAAAATGTCACTTATTTTCAATTTTTTTTCTCGTGTTCAGGATTTTATAATGGAAACAGTGTAAACAAAATCTTGTTTTTGTCCTATCTTTTGAAATCCTTAAAAACAAAACATGGAGTTTTTTTTTAAGATTGATGTTACATACACCTCGCTCATCTAATTCATCCACCGCCTAATTTCCAATTTTTAAAAAAATCTTGAAGTACCCCTTACAATATATATTTGGGCAATTTTAACATTCACACCATCTATTTCAAAAAAAAATACCCCTCCACCTTTTTTCCTCTCTCTGCATGCAACTCATCACGGCACGTCAGCACCCTTATTTTAATATTTTTTCCTTCGGTAAACTGGATTTATTTTGGCAATCTGACTACATGGAGTTTTCAGAAATTGTTTCCAGGAAAGATTTGGTATTCCATCTCAAATTCAGATAGATGAAGTTTCCAGGATTTTATATTGGTATCCATTGCATCGCAAAATTTTATATAAGTTTGATAAACTATTGTAATTGTATTCGGAAACTCATGGAGTGCACCCTTTGTTGAAAAGGGCGGCGACCACCACCCATGGCGACTACCAACCACTCTCAGCAACCACCACCATCTTCTGAAGCGATCTATTTTCTTCTGGTTCTTTGAAATTTCTGTAATACTTATTTCTTTCTTCTTTTTATGTACCATCTTTGTTCCAAATACATAGTCTATTCATTTTTTCTTAATTTTCTAAGTATTCCTTTTCTCATCTGTTGGTTTTTATTCTTTATTTGCTTCATCGTCTGCCATGCTTCCACCATAGGCTGATACATCTTCCGCCATATTAACATGGTGGATTTTTTTCTTGCTGCCATAATCCATCATCCACAATCGGCAACACTGTCTGGGTGTAATGGAGATGTTCTATTGACCAAACACAATTTTTCTTCTATATTTTGAACCAGTACATAACAGAGAGACACGAGTCAAAAGAATTAATTAGCATAACTCCAACTGAGCACCACTGTCAAAACAAAAACAAAAAACCATAGAGGGGGTTTTAGGGCCTATTTAGTTTCAGAAAACATTTTTTGTTTTTAGTTATAATTACAAAAACGACACAATATTTTTACTTTTTCCTATTTTAAAAGTTGTATAGAAAAGTTATAATAAACACTATTAATTGTTTCCCTGTTTCCTTTACAAAACTATGAAAATAGCATTTTGTCATTAAAACCTAGAAACAGAGAATGAAAACAAAAACAAAACAGGCCCTTAGCTTTCCATATGGCTCATCAAGAATAAAGCTATAGCTATTAGGAGAAATGAGAGAGAGCAGAAAACTGGAAAAGACTAAGAAATTCAAGATACCAGAAGAATCAACTGTTTAAATTTTATTATCTTGACTGGACAAAATTTGAGGAACAGTGTAAAAGCAAAAGGGAATGCTACTTGTTATTTTCTTTCATCATTAAGGATGGTCGGCAGTTAAAAGTACCGTGTAGAATTAAAAGTTAATAATAATGGGAGTATAGAGATGTAAAGTAGAAAAATAATAGGGCCGTGGGTGCAATAAAAAAGCCTCCGGAAAAAGAGATATCGACCAAACAAACATTCTCCAAGAACCAGATATCAGACTATCCACCCATCTTCAAGTACAGTAGAGACCTAAAAGATACATATCCGCAGCCAAAGAGCCACAACCAATAGCATTCAAAGAAAAGTTTATCATCGAATTTCTAAGACACTATTCCCCTCCTTAATCCTGAAATACCTCAACTGCCTAGATGCCCCTCTTCCCTCCCAGGCTCCCATACCAAAACAAAAAAAAAAAAAAAAAAAAAAAAACTAAAGTTCTTCCCATCCTATGAGAAAATCCATCCAAATTAGGAACCAAAAAGCAAAAGGGAAAAAAAAGTTATTGCTGGACAAACAGGACTGAACATGGGAAAAAATATGACAAGTCCATAGAAGAAAAAGTGTCCCAGTTATTGAGTTATTAGGCAGCAGTTATTATGTTACTACTTCCGGTCCTATATATGAGAAAGTTGGGTCAACAAAAATTTTACGTGTTTGGTCTAATTTGAACCAAATACATCATCTTATTATATCATTAACACAGCAAATACTGTTCTCAGCAATGTCTTATATATTAGGGACTGTAGGGTTGCTATTATTTTCCAAATCCAATCTAAATAGAAAAACAGTGATGAAAAAGTGTCCAGAGAATCAATATTAATATTCAAATAAGATAAAGGAAATGAGAAAAAACTCATACTTTTTATACGGATGAAACCATCTGGTAGATTCTTCCACCAATGCACCAGTATCAGCACAAATGAAGGTTCTTTCACTCTGGACCACCCACCAAACTAGTTACGACAATTTTCTTATACATTTTTTGGAACATTCAGCATTACAGTCCAACTAAAAGAATATAATCAGAGGGAATTCAGGAGAAATATGATCCAACAAAAAGCATAATATAAAAAGGCAAGATTACAGAGACACTAACGGGAAAAATATGATGCAGGCAGCAATATGAGTGTACTAGTGTAGTGGTTTGGCATTCTCAAAACTATCAAAGCCGTAACAAATCTGTAAATATTATTTCTCTACAGTTATGTTCATATTCTCCAACAAAAATTCTAGAATCACTTTAAAATTCTGATTTTTGTGCAATTATATAGAATGTGTATGGGTCGAGTACAGAGACCCTTTCAAATTTTAACCAAGGGATTGTGGGAATTTTAAATGCATGTCATCATCTAATACACATAACTGACACCACCAAGTTGAAAAAGGCTTTGATTCTTATTGTTTTTTGACAAGTGAATTACAAAGTTATGCTTTAACATAGAAAATAGATTGTTTTAAAGTTAAGGTTATAATATTCATCACCTTCAAAGGACGATTAGTAATGGAATCAAGCCATGTGATTGATCCTACACATCAAAAGTATAAACTGCCATCACAACATAAGCTGAAATTTGAAAGCTATAGTTTTTTCCTCTGAGAAAAACTTAAAAGGGACCATGAGAAACTTTGATAAGGGAATGGGAGGAAAAGAAAACACCAAAGAAATAACTTATATTTCACTCTACAATATCTGCTATTAGATAGAAAATAACAAGAAATACTTACCAGGAACAGTAGGACGAATTAAAGCATATGAATTTAGTTCTATTGATAGCCCATCAACTATTGTGAATTTAAATTTATTGACTCTTCGTTTCGTAAAAATGCGCTTTCTTAGCTGATCTTTCATATCCTCCAATCTGAAATTGAAATGCAAAATTACAACAAAACGTTAAAAATCGGCCAAAATAAACACGAAATTAAATTATTTAATGTTTTAAATTATCAACTCCTATCTTGGTTTAAACAGCTCTTAATAGTTGCTCTTGCTCAACATAATAATCCTCATGCAGTAGAAAATCACACCTTCCATTATCTTAAGCATATTGATATTATTAATCCAAATATTAAAATTGAACTGAATATATTATTAATTTTCCTAACTTAAAAAACAATTTTAAATAACCTTTGGATCAAGTGCAAAAATTTTGACAAAGGTTCCAAGCAAAGACCCACTATCCATAGATTTATCTACAATCTAAACCCCTACTAAATCCTAATCCCTTCCCTAAAACAATTTGAAAATAACATTTCCAGGTTTTTATATACTTACTGAAAACAAAACAAGTGTCTAGGAACTGTGCCAATCTTGCTGTCGCTTTGGTTCCACTAAGGGATTCTTAGAATGCATAAAATTAAAGGATATACTTGCATTTGTTCTTAATCAGTATAAGTTTCTTTACTATAACTATCCACAACATGGATGTGTTCAATAGATAACAAATCAGAACCACCATCTACTCTGCATTATAATTAATGGCAATTATAACTTATCTAATTTGAACTTACATAGATAGTTCTTTGTTTACAATAGTATCTGCCTGAAATCTTAAAGCATACAAAGTCAAACTAAGGGAGCAAGTTTAGACTTGCTACTATCCCTAATAAACAACAATTTATGAACCAGAAACTTCAGGTTTCAGCAGTACAAGGCAAACTTTGAAGGACAAAACTAGTTGCCTTAGTTCAGTACATAATGATATCTCAAAGATCTTACAAATACGAGATATAAGCTTGAGAAACACATAGATAGGTTGCCATACTTATTTCCGGCGGATGCCAAAAAGTTAACAAGATCATTTCCTTCCAAGCCAATCAAATCCTGAAAGACTTGCAATTAACAAAAGAGCATTCATAGTATATCTAATAAGTATCACTTAAGAGCATAAATAAGTGAATATATGTAAAAGATGTGTACATACAGCATAAAATTTAGATAAGTCAAACATTTCATCAGGGCAACTCAAGGGAAGAAGTTCAATTGTGATGCCAAGATCCTGTGCATCCTTCGCAAACACGGAAAATAATGATAATTAGTATGAACTACTAGCATCCTTCAAAATGTAAAAGTGAGTATGCTAGAATACATATACAGAAACAGATTGGTACTTTAGCTCTCTGCAGGGTGGTTCTTGTCATGTCTGATTTAATAGCCCCTTTGACACACCCGAAAGGATCATCTTCATTTGTGAACAGAAGTATGCGTTTATCGACAGTCTTTGCTGACCTAATAAAAATGTTTCTCATTGTGATTGAGTGGTTGTTATTATTAGATATTAGAGTGAAAGTAATATGTATACCCACCCTTTACGAAGAAGTGCTTGAGCCACCCAGATAGCATTGTAGAGAGGATTTTCTCGACTTCCAGACATGACGCCGGGGTGGCTTCCAATGTTTTTTGAAAAAGTTTCTAAAAAAGATTGATAAGAAATGAATATTCGAAGTAGGGTCACTGAAAATGAAATAAATAAACAAAAATGGTAGGGTTACCAACCTTGGAGAAGATCAAATTGCTTGATAAAGCTTGCATTTGGCATGTCTAGATAGTCTCGTTCAGCAGCAACATTAAATACATAAACAGCATTTAGGTCTTGTAAATTGTTCTTCTCCCTCTGCGAAGATGAAGTAAGTAAATAAATTAAAAAAAAGAAAAGGAAATGTAGTAGAGAGAGAGAGAGAGAGAGAGAGAGAGGCATGCATTAAAATGAAAATGTTATTTATTACAGTGTTAAAGAAGCATATGGCAACTTGGTCATAGGATTTGTTGATGATCTGAGACTTGAGGGAGTGAGAAATAGAAGATAGGGCTATCTGGAAGTGAGTTTCAACATCTTGATTTTCCTGCAATAAATGGAATGCGAGTATTGAAAATGGAAAAGTAACTAAACTAGGGATTGTGGCACGTGCGAAGGAGAAGAAGCATAGAACAAACCGATTGGCAAGTACTGGTGAACATTTTAGGTGAAGCATCGACGAGATAAACGACATATTCTTTGGTTGATTCATTATTTTCCAAAGAAAGTTGAGCATCAGGATCGTCTTCATCGTCTTTGAAGATATCATACTCAGACTCTTCAACATCCATTCTTCCACTTCGATTTTCCAAATTTCTTTCTTTTTTTCGTTATATCTAACAAAACAAAAAACCCTCTTTTTTATACTGCGCGCCCGAACCCATTTTCACAATCTTTTTATTCCATGCTATTTATTTAATAATCCATATTTTAATATTATTATTATTGTACAATGGAGTAAAAACCGTATTATAATTATATAAGAGAAAAATAATGACTTTAATTGTCATATCCACGATAAAAAAAAATTGCATCACCGACACAGCACTCATTTATGACTGATTTACAAGATAATTATAATATCAATCAAATATATATAATATATTAAATAAAAACTTTTTAAATAAAGTTAAATGTGTTAGTGTGTTGTGTGCGGGTGAGAATGTCAAACTTTAAATAATTAGACTATACGAAAGATAATTACACTAATAATAAATATGTTAATTAAAATTATGAGTATTGTTTTCATAAAAAAAAAATTAGAACTTAGATATCTAAATATGATACCAAGTCATAAAATAATATAAAATTATATATTTTGTTTATCGTCAAAGTCGGTCATAAATAATTAAGGTTAGACCATTTAATTCATATCATTATCGCATTGTAGATTTTAGTTACGGTAAAAAAAATCAAAACTCATTAATACTAATTCTAACTTGTTTTAATTGTGATTAGAGAACTATTTTGATTGGGATTTTATTTTAATAATAGGCAATTATGATATATCATTAATTAAAACAAAATTAATAAATGTTGGAATGTCATCAAAGAATTTGGGGATTAGTATTATACATGGTCAAACACATGAAAATATATAAATTTTTCCTTAAAAAACTCCAAACAACAATTAAAAAATAAAAAGAACTAACCTCCTCACACGCTTGAATAAACCAATCCAACTAAAAAAAATTGGCAACATAGACATTTAGAATTAGAGACAATCTTTAAATTAATCTAAAACTAAGTTCATTCCATGAAATAAATATCATGCAAAAAGAGGAAAAATACCTCATTCGCGCACATCTAAAATAAATTAAGAATACAACTTCATAAAATCATTACTCAATACATCAACAACGCTAAGTTACGCCAACACTCCAAATCTATTTTGATTAAGTTTGGTTTGCATTTTGCCATCCTATTTATAAGGAGATATATAAGTTGAGTTATTTATTAGAGTAAATAAGTTGAGTTATTTATTAGGGTAAATACCACCTATAGTCTCTTAACTTAATTTTAGATAACGTTTTATTTTTTTATTTTTTTTTCTTGATTTGATCTTATATTTTAATTTTAAGTGACAATTTGATATTTTATATTTTAAAATATTAACAATGTTATCTTTATTTTTTGCAAAAATTCAAAAAATTCATAAATAATTTCAAACAAACCTCATAAAATTAATTATCATCCTCAATATAATACAATTTCATCAAATTCATAATTTAAATCTTTAAATAAACTCATATTTTCATCTCTAACAACATCAAATAAAGAATAACAAATATGAGTTTATTTGAAGATTTGAGTTACGAATTGATGAAATTTATTTTATAATAAAGAATATAATTAATTTTATGAATTTTGTTTAAAAGATTTGATGAAAATTTGAATTTTTGTCAAAAAAAAAAAGATGACATTGTTGACATTTTAAAATATTAAATATCAAATTATCACTTAAAATTAAAATAAATGATTAAATCAAAAAGAAAGAAAAAAAATAAAGAACTAAAACGTTAACTGAAATTAAATTAAGGGGCTATACGTGACATTTATCCTATTTATTAATAAGGAAAAGTACAAGAGGGGTTTGTGCATGCAACATTACTATTGTTGGGAATGTTTGGGAATGTTTGAGTTTACAGTTTACTATATTAATTGGTAACCTTATTTTCACTTATCAATAGAAAAGTTGTGGAGGGACTTAATTGCTTACAACAATGGTAACGTTTTGAGACACTTCTAAAAAAATATTATTGATGGACCAAAATTGCATTTCAACTATAATAAGGTTTAAACGATTAAAGGTGGAAGAAAAAATCCATACATGTTTGGAAAAGTAATACTTCAGTAGGATAGAATAGAATGATTAATGATGTGTGAGGAAAAACCATTCACCTCTTGGCATGGTATGCAGTTAAATTTTATTTGTTGGATTTATAAAAAAATGAATGGAATGATATTGAACGAGATGGAATCAATTATACTCATACTATCCTATTCTTCTATTTTTTTATTCCACCTAATTTGGAAGGTATGCATGGAATATAGCAGGTTAATTAAATAATTACATCTCTACCCCAATTTTATTATTTCATGAGTAAATAATTTCTTTTTCTTTTAATTGACGTGTGCATGTACAGTTTTTTTCTCCTACAAATGGTATCTTTTTATTTTGTTGCTACACTTATTTAAAAAGATGTGTTGTATTTTTTAGTGGTAAATCACATTATGAGATGTGACCATCTACTCTCCTTGTTAATATTCTTTTTTAAATTTTGGGGAGGATTGATCACTCATGGTGATGCGACCTCCAACCCTCTTTTATTTATTTAATAAAATAAAAAATTAAGAAATGATACAAACATTCATTATTTATTAAAATTAATGTTTTTACTAACTGTTGAAATTAATAATAAAATACATAAAAATTACATATATTAAACAGATGTCCCAATAAAATTCAGATAGAATTTTATATTATTGAGTGTCATAAATAGTCTACATTTTTTTTATACTTTATTTCTAAAGTTGATTTTAATTTTAATGGAATTTTTACTTTGAAAGATTTCTCTTTAAAAATTTAAAATAACTATTGATAAAAATTGAGACGTAAATAAACAGAGTATAACGAAAACATTCAAATAACTTTAACGAATAATGGAGATATTGTTAAAAAAATGTAATATAATTAATTATACATAAGCTAAAAGCAAAAAATGAGACGTCATTTTGTTTGTTTGTTATTTTTTACTTTAGTTAACTTATCTTGTATATGTGACAAAAAAAAAAACATGAAACAGTAGCTATATGCAAAAACAACAACGCAAATAGTTAAGGACATATTTGTTTATATAAATATTTCAAGACAAATGAATGTTTTCTAATGTTTAACTTTATTGACTTTTTAATTTTTGTGTAGGATATCTTATATCTTTTAACTATAATCTATTAACCTTAAAACTATCTAATCATTGCATTATTTGTTCGATTATATCTGTACACGTCTCAATTTTTTTAATCAATAATTATCTTAAATTTTTCAAAGAATCTTCCAAAATAGAAACTGCATTAGAACCAAAATCAATGTTAGAAATAAAATATCAAAATAATTCAGATTTTGGTATGACACCCAATCATAATAAAATAAAAAAACTTGTCCGTATCTGTAATATATATGTATATTATTAATTTAAATGAATAATTAATATTTATACAAATTTTAATTATTTTTGTTTTTTTAAATATATAAAATAAATAAATAAATAAAAAAGGATTGGAGGTCCCACCCAATGTGCGGCCCTGGACCCAAATTTTGAAAGAATAAAAATAAAAAACTAATAAAGATAGTAAATGACTAAATGGTACACATCCTGAACTTCTACTGTAAATTAAAATTGGTTCTTTTTACATGAGAATGAGACCCAGTGAGGATCTAAAAATATAGCATTTGAATATTTTTTTTATTAAATTGAGCTTTTTAGATATTTCATTGAAAAAGTGGAATATTGTAGTAAAAATCTAAAAAAGGGAAGACTAAAAATCAAAGAAAAAATTGTGACAACTAAAAACAATACCCTTATATTAATACCGAATATAACTGTCATACAATAAGCAGTTGAAAAGCTATGCATAAACCCCAAAACCATATGCCTTTCATCAATAAGCAGTTGATTTATACTAAACTAAAAAAATTATTATAGCCAAAAAATAATTAAAATACGAAGAATTTTTCAATACTATCTCACCAAAAATTGCCAATACCAACCATTGGCAGGTCCCAGTCTAGCCGTCGTCTAAGTGACATGAGAGGAGAAAGACATCACAGAACTCGCACATGAAGCCCCCTACTGCACTGCACTAAGCGAACAAGGAGTTCCATATGCTAGACACAGTGAAATTTTGAAAAAGAGGATCCACAAAAAAGTGAAAAAGAAATAGGGCAACAACACCAAGAATGTCCAGAAGCACTAAACTCCACAGTTTCCTGAAATCAATGGGAACTTCAGCGTACTAAACTCAGGCATTTCAAAACTGCAAACCCTTAAGCTCATAGACCCACCCAACTAGGACCACTGAGCCAATAAGTATGCAACCCTCTGCATCTCTTACAAAGAATGTGTGCAAGGGAAAAACCTCTAAGAATATAACCGCAAAACAAGAACCGAGAATGTACATCCAAAATCTTAAGAATATGTGGCAGCTGATGACTTCTCTAACTTTTCCTTCTCAATCTCACCTCTTCTCAGCTCAGCATGCTGGGCAACGCCATTTGCAAGAGCTTGATAAGAGAACTCAAGTGTCTGGGTCAGATTCTGAAACCTCATTGGATCTGATAATTGCATCACTACAGACAAATTTAGTTTGAAAGACAGATGATGTCAGACAATTATAACAATAATGATAAATGTAATAGTAAAATGAAACCTTTAACATGCTTTAAGGGGAAGTATCAGCACACCTTTCATTGTATCCACAAAGAAAACAAAAGGATCCACTTCATCAATTGGGGACAGCAACTCTTCGTCATCACTAAAGTCATCATCCGATTCATCATCATCTTCGTCGTCAGGCCTGAATGACCTTGCCTATTGGGTGATATTTCAAAATGACAATAAGAACTTAAGATTAAAAAACGATAAAATAAAAACAAATAAATTAATTTTTCAGAAGAAAGGAAAACAAGAAGTTTCATTCCTAAAAGATATAAACATAAATCAAGCTGACAAAAATTCAGAACACTGATGTAAACCAGCTGGTTCAACCACAAAACTGTGGACGTGGATGGTATCGGGATCGTTTAGCACCTAACGGAGGTTTATTGAATTAATTTATAATTTAAATAAACTGTGGTTTCTTGTCAATAATCAGTTAGTTATCACCATTCACAATAGTGAATACTTCTACTGGGTGAACATCACTTTAAGCAAAAGTTCTGAGCCAGGGAAACAAACCCAATGGAATCAAAAGTTCTGACCAACAATTCTGTAATTGAAGTAATGCAGGCTATTTTGTTTCATAATTCATATTTCTACAAAATAAACAGCAGAAACATTGCTTACATGAAAACTAATTATGAGGTTTTAGGACCTAACTTAACCACACAAAACCGGCTTGCAACTTTTCCTATTACTAAACAATAATGTATGTCAACAGAACAAATAGTAATAAAAATTATTCTCTCTGTTTTAAAATGAGGGTCACTTTAACAGAAAAACTGTTTCAAAATGAATGTCATTTTCAATTTTCAAGGTAACTTGAAATTTTTTTGCCAATTATACTCTTCAATTATTACCATGTACACTACTTTTAAAGCAATAATTCTACTTTATATTTATGATAGTGGAAAACCAACCAATAGTTAGTTAATCAGGATAATTTGGTAAAATGACTATTCTCTTTCTTCTAATCATTGAATTTCTTAATATATGTGCAAAAACCTTAAACCACACATTTTGAAATGGAGGGAGTAATACACTAAAATGATTAACAATTCAAATATTTTACATCTCAATAATTACAAAGCCTAGACATATTAAAATATTTTATAATTATTCTCAACACATGAATAATATCAAACATTAAATTCCTAGCAATAATAATGAACTTGGAAAAAATTTAATTACTGGAATTTTCTGCAGACAAATTGCATCCGTTATTGCATGCAAATTGCTGAACTCAATATCCTATATTCAATTAATGTATGCATGAAAATGTATTTAAGGTCTTCATAATTATATGCACAAACCTGATCAGTCAACGTTCTAAGATTACTACTGTGAGCTTCATCCCCATCTTCAGCCTCAGCTCCCATCTCCCTATCAGAACCACTATCATCCTCATCTTCTTCATCAGTTAGAAAGCCGTCCATATCATCGTCGTCGTCGTCGTCAGCTTCTTGATCCTCTTTTGCAGCTTCTGCAAAGTACAATGGTTGAGAATCAGAAATGGAAATCAGTCTATTCCTAACGCGCAAATTGTAATTAATAAGCCTGCAACATCTGAGTTATGGAGAAAGTGTGACATAAGGACCTGCAACTTGATCCTTGTATGCAACCAGGAGATCAAGAGTGGCCCGAAACACCCGACCTAAAGCCTCTACTGGCAATTGATCAGCTGGAAGTACCAGCAAGGATGTTAAACCAAGACAGCAAACTTTCTTATCATGTTCCCTGCATAAAAATAGTCACAAGTCTGCAATAATTAGACCCTCACATTGCCACATACAATAACTTCTATTGCCGTACGAAATCAAAGTTTGGAGTAAGTTATTGAGGCAAGGAGGAGGAACAGTGAAAAGGCAGGAAAACACAAACCTTTTAAAATTAGCACGCACACCACTCTTCTTGACTTCTTGCAGCATATGAAACCAAAGATTGAAGATTTCTGATGTGACACCTAACTTTTGCAATATGCTGAGAGTCAGTACGGCATTGTAGTATAGACCATCTGCAATCTGCAAAAAAATATCTCCTCTTATGAAGTTACATTATGGTGTCTTTCGTTGTCACCTTTGCGAAGTTTCGCTAACTTACACAATACATAAACTGAACTCATTGGAGAATGAATAAATCAATTTCATCAAAGAAGTAATTCGATACCGATGATTTCTTACTGCTTGTACTTAGAATAAATGAGAGTTTGTTAGTATTTGAAATAAGGAGTTAGTTAGGGTATAAATGAGAGTTTGTTAATAAAAAGTTAGATAGAGATATCATGTATAAATAGGGAGATTTTGGAGTTAGAAAGGGGCATTGATCATTTAGTAAAATAGTGAATAGAGCAGTGACTCTATTGTGAAAGGGGGAACTCTTTGGGGGAGAGTTTTCTCTCCTATTCTTTTCTGTTTTCTCAATAAAGTGTTCATTCTTTTCAATTCTTAGGTTTCCTCACACTTGCTCTTCATAAATTTTTACTCAGTAAAAGAATCACTTGTGGAAATGCAGATCATATGAACAAGGAGAACAAAGCAATTGCATAAAAAACTACCATACAAAATTAAATGCATCTGACTTTTTATAACATACACACACTTGACGTAAGCCTTACCACTTGCATGAGAAGACATTTCAAATATGATTTTCTAGTTCGATGCAAGCGTTCAACTGTAATTCTGAGATATGGCTCAACCCAGTTGTCCACCAGCCCTCTGCAGTTTAGGAAGACAATTTCAATAAGCTTTGGAGCTGGCTCAATATCACGGTCCTCCATATTTTTATCTGCCATAATCTTCAAAGTGAAATACAAATCAGAGACAACAAAAAAACTATAAAAATTAATAATAAATTAACTACCATTTACAATGCTAGATCCCACTCATAACAGCCGGTGGCTGAATTAATTATAACGCAAAGATCACTTACAGAGGAAATCATATTCCATAAACTCTGTTGATAGTCAGGTTCTTTGCAAGTAATGAAATGGGAAGTTCCCCTTGAAATATAATTGTCCAAAGGAACCATAATATCTGCAGAATAAACTAACTGAGTAAACATGTAGAAAATATGAAATTATATATTAATTTAAATGTTAGGGTGCTACATCTAGGCAGAGCAAACAAGAAAATATTTGGAGATATTCCCCGTGTTTGTATAGTATGGATCAGCTCCAGAAAAATAGCACCGTTTTTTATTAAGTAAACAAAGAAAGATTGCTTGAAGGAAAAAGTAGAAGATGTTCTATTATGTCCATTGCTAAGTTTATCTTCAGGTTTACTGGGAAAAGCTGACTCATCTCTAGCTCTCAATGTTATCAACATATAAAAAAAGTTGAGATGAATTGCAGTCAAATGTAGTTGAGAGCCATACTTGGAAAGAAATCAATTGCCCAATCTGCCAGTGCTTCCATCATCAATGGCCAAAGACTCCACATGTCCAATGATATTGTTGGAGAGAAAAAAGTCATATATGATACAATCTCCAAAATTTCTTCAAAAACCTCTGTAAGCATGCATAGAAGATAATGGAAATTACTTAATAGTACTGGAAATAAAAACTCGTTAATCTTCCACTTTCCTATACCCTCTTTAATGTTTTCACTTCCCAAGTAGTTTAGATCCCATGTATATTGCATCTTTTCATATATTATCATTGTAATTTCCATGTGTATAAATTAAGGAAGCGTGCTCTGAGTGCTAAGTAATTCAAGCACATTCAGAACAATTATATCTAAAATTTTAGAACCATATCTTAATACCACAATCTAGTGGCGTCTAAAAATACACACATCACTTGAAAATCCAATAAGTTGAAGGTGCAAAATAAACCAGCTTAAGTTCTCAACACACTTTATTTTGATGCAAACTAAAGCATACTACTGCTTATAATAAATTATAAAAAATATGGATGCTTGATTTTTATCACTCAATACATTCAAGTATAGCAATCTCCATCTACAATACCACCATCAGATTATTTTTAAGGGAAAAATGCACATGTAAAAGTATACTGATGCTATATCAGTGACACAATCAAGTAGAAATCTCCTTTGCTTCAATAAATAAATGTGTATATACAAGCAAACAAAAAATGACATTCAAAAGACAAGGTGATAGAAGCAAAATAAAGCCTTGGTCATTTAGATAAACATGATTCAAAGACTAAATACCTTGACCATCAGTTGTTAACATTGTACGCATTATGGGAAGCAAAGTAGGCTCGATTTGAATAAAAAGTTGAGGAAGACTGCTCACTGACTCAAGTATTGTGCTAATAGCTCGCAAGCAACCAACTGCGGCCATAGAACCTGGATCATCAGCTTCATCATCAGCATCAGCAGTGTTCATACACCTCCAAAATGCTGCAGCCTATTGTTGCGAAGGGAAACAACTATTTATCATACAGAAAGGTACTAGCTTTTCAAAACAAAAGCAACATTCTTGACAGATACAAATATCTGAAAATATAAATTACCAAATTTTGGCACAGCCCAAGTGCATAGGGTGCGATTTCTTCCCCAAACTTGTCCACAATAGTCTCCAAAGTAAATACAAGATCTTCATTCTCAACCTCATTCATAAGTTTGAAGAACTCTAGATATATTTTGTTAGTCAAATTCATTTACCAAGCCAAATAAGAAAGGGAAGTACAGTATAGACACTGATATTTTCACACACATACCATCAAGGAGTTGAGGGAGCATAGAACGAATTTCATTTAAATCTGCATCACCAAAATGAAAAAATAAGCTTAATCAACATTCATCTTTACCAAAATTAATCCAAATCACAGTATAAACAGAATGCATAGCCACCTTTGCAAGCTTCAATGAAAGAACGCAAAGCAAAAACAGAATCAATGCGGACAGGAAGTTCAGGATCTCGCATTCCACATACAACACATTGCAATGCCTTCCGGAAATTGTTCTGATCTGAGAAGCTAATGTTGGCATATTGTCCTGTAACCCATGCTGCCTGTTTCACATAAAAAGCAACAGATAGCCAAAACTCTTCAGATAATGAAGGATACATAATGTATTTCAGATTTTAACTAATTTACTAATTTACATCTATCATATCACAATACTAACACTAATGCTTTGTTTGATTATAGTGAAGGCAATTTTTTTCAAAAAAACAGCACCATCCCTAGATTGATTGCATTTTAAAATAGTAAGGAAACAATGAGAGAAGCACAAGATCTACTTCAATGATGGTCGCCCTTGGCTATAATACCCCAACCTGTATACCATATACCGATGTTTTAGTTTTATAAAATTAAATAATGTGTACTCCTTCCTCTTTTTTCTTACAAAATAAAACAAAAGAAAATCACTTTAGTTCCCTTTTGTTCAATTCTTGAATTAAAGTCTCCTCTCTTCCCATCCTTTATTTCAAGGAATGTCAAGACGAGAGTGCATTACATTACCACACCCGTGCTATGAAAAACCAATATTATGCTCATGGAGGAACTTATTAGTTCTAACAAAAATATCATAGAAAAGTGCATAGACATAGGAGAACAACAGAAAATCAGAGCCCTTTGCAGAAGTTCACTCCAGCCTATTACAAACTTATCGGACATGGACATCAAATTATTAGCACGTTCTTTTTAGTATGGATATTTTTGTGATGCTAGCATGCCTTTTTAAAATACATTCTTCAGAAAACAGAAGAAGGACAAAACAGAGAGAGTGAATCTGGCATGCTTCGGAAAATTGACTGACATAAATCGTATAGGAGACCATACCTTGGCCCTAAGATGGCCAACAGGACTGCCGAACTCAGGAAAGACATGCTGCACTAACATACGCTCAAGTTCAGATTTATAAGGCTCAGTTTGTTTCAATTTGTCACAAAGTGTCCCAATAGCAAGAAGGGCACCATCTTTCTGTCTATAAGACTTGTATTCGACTGGTGCTTCATCATACCTAGAATGGGAAAACATAAATACAGCATCCAATCCACAAATATTCTATTTAAAAGAAAGTAACATATGTACCTTTTAAAAATTTCAACTATGAATTGAATAAACTTGTGAAAATTATCTTTCCCACGTTTTCGTACCAACTCACTCACAAAATCCATGGAGGCAGTCCTAGGGCTATACAAGTCTTCGATAATATCTGTAACAAAGAATCATATGCTATCAGCACATGCAGATCCAAAATATTTGAAATCCAGTTTCCATATTTACACACCAATAAGACTTACCGTAGCCTTTCCTTACATATTCATGTGGATCTTCGTCCCAGAGATTTTGATCATTATCATTGAAGCACATGAGAGGGAAAACTATTTCAAAAAGAAGAACATCAAGCCGAGGCTGCAGCACAGTATACATGCTTTTCTTTGAAACACTGCATGTTAAAAAAAATCCGAGAGAAAACATTAGTTCCAGAATCAATATATCCTGAAAACACAATGGTAGAAAATAGAATAATTTCATGGAGATCCTAATATTGTCAAACTTAAATATGCTCCTACTCCTCAAACAACATAAAGTTATTCAGGGCCTCGTGAGAAATTTGGAAGTGAAATAGCTAGCTACAACCATGAGCCTGAGATAACATCTAGCATGAGACTTTCCCCAAGTATAGTTGCATAGCTTCTAGACAAAATAACTTTAGTATGCAAATGACAACCTAAGAAAGAAGAGAAGCATATCTATGGACAAAAGTCACCTCTCACAATCCCATTCTCCAAAATAATGCCAAGATTATTGCGTTTGAGTCAGAGTGCACTTGATTCAAGAAAATCACAGACTTAAAGACCAAAGCATCCCAAAATTTAGGTGTTGTTTTGACATTTGATTTTGGGGTTATTTGTAAATTTCCATAACATTTCAATATCATTTTTACTAATTTACTTACGTTGGCTAACACAAGTGAGTTGATATCTTTTTTTTATTTTCTATTTGCTGGACTACTGCAACCGCTGCCTATTCCTTGCCAAGTGTGGCAAGATATTTCTTTGGATTTTGTCGGTGGCCTTCCACGAGTTAGAGGTAAGGATACAATCTTTGTAGTCATTGATAGACTTACAAAGTATGCTCACTTCTTTCCTCTTTGGCATCCGTACAATGCTAAGGAGGTAGCAGCTTTGTTTGTGATGGAAGTTGTGAAGCTTCATGGATTTCCTTCTACAATTGTATCAGATAGAGATGCGGTTTTTCTCAGCAGTTTTTGGAAGGAGATGTTCAAATTGGCTGGAACTAGTCTTAAGCATAGCACTTCTTATCACCCTCAAACGGATGGTCAAACAGAAGTTGCAAATCGGTGCTTAGAGACCTATCTTAGGTGCTTTGTCGGGCCTAAGCCCAAGACTTGGTTGAATTGGTTGCATTGGACTGAGTTCTGGTTTAACAGTAACTACAATATCTCTGCTGGAATGACACCTTTTAAAGCTTTATATGGAAGGGACCCTCCGCTGTTGATTAAGAGCTGCACCATTCCATCAAAGTTGGATGATGTCAATCAGTTGGCCCAGCAACGGGATGATTTACTAGCTGATTTGCGACAGAATTTGCTGAAATCGCAAGATCAGATGCGGGCACAAGCAAATAAGCACCGGCGGTTGGTGAATTTTGATGTTGGGGAGTGGGTTTTCTTGAAACTTCAGCCTTACAAATTGAAATCCTTGGCTGATAGACCATATGCTAAATTGTCCACTAAGTATTATGGTCTTTTTCAGATTCTAAACCGAGTGGGGAGGTGGCTTACAAGCTAAAGCTGCCTCTCGGAACTAAAATTCATCCGGTGTTCCATGTTTCATTGCTTAAGAAGGCTTTGAAACCGCAGCATTCACCTCAGACCTTGCCACCAATGTTGACTGAGGAGCTTGAATTGGCTGTCCAGCCAGAAGATATACTGCAGTGGAGGACTGATGTTGGAGGCAATATGGAGGTTTTGGTGAAATGGGCTCATTTGCCATCATGTGATAACTCTTGGGAGCGAGCTTCCAAAATGTTGGAGGTTTTTCCGTCTTTTCCCCTTGAGGACAAGGTAGTTCTTTTAGGGGGGTATTGATAGGATTGCTAGTCAAGCAAGACTTCCTATTAGGAAGGTGTATAAAAGAAGGAACCAAATTTAATTTCTAGGTTGTAGATTATGTTAGTTGCTGAGCTATGCCAGCTGTAAATCCTAATTGATTAGTTAGGATGGTGAGTATAAATAACAGAAGCTTAGTCTTCAATAAGGAGGCAGTTAGAGAGTTAATTGGTTGGGACTGAATTGCAAGGCAATTCAGTTAGCAAATCTGTAACTGCTATTCTATTCCTTTGTGTCAGAATTAAATAATACATTCTTGAGAGAAACCCTTCTTGATTTTCTTTAATTCATCTTTGCTGTCAGTTTTCTTCAGTTTTACTATTCAATTTTAACAGAATGACACTGCTAATAATGAGGATAAAATAATAGGGTTCTTCCTAACAAGTGCACTAAGGAAATTTTGTATTGAAAAGAACCAAAATTGAACATTCAAGAAATTGAATCCATTACACTTTTAATATGATATTTGTATATTTAGATTGTAAACAGGTGCACTAAGGAAACTTGTTAGCATTTGCCAAAATAATATAGAAGTACCTATTGCTTAGATATTGAAGAAGAAGGTTGATAACTCTGTCAGGTAAATAACCACCTACTCGAATGACATTCAACAGATTTAAGTGGCAGTCCAAAATCTTCCCGGCATAATGCTTTTGAAACATTTGAGCAAAGGCTTTGTTTTCGGGGTTTCGTAGCTTCAAGTCACCAAAACTGTAACATGATATAGTTTAAACACCAATAAAATTGCGAATCAATCAGTCACTCAACAAAATAGATCATATATTTTGATAAAATGAATGGACAATGGAAACACACCGAGTGTAGAGCCTATTTAGAATGTGAATTGTCCATTTTTTGACTTTCCACCAACCCCATGATTTCCGAAGATCAGGATCAACAGGCTGACCTTCCAAGGGAACAGGCCTCTCCAGAACATTTAAAAATAGAACCATCCAAGCATTGAATACATTTTGATCAAACAAAATCTTTGGAATCTCCAGCTGCACAAATTGGAAAACCAAAACATATCATTGCATTGCATGTCAACTCTAAGAACTTGAATGGAGAATAGCATGAAAATCAGCGGAGCAACTAAGACTCAAGTCCGAGGCAGTTTTCGAAATTCAAATTGTTGTGCAATAGTTCCATTATTACTAAGAGTTAAAAACAATGCACCTCTGTTGTATTGCATTATAATCGGACAGGATAAAATAAAACACAGATTATAAATAGCAAATGCAATGGGGGAGGAAAAACGTACATAAATGGAGGACCAGAAAATTTTACAGATAAGCTTGATAAGATCTGCAACTTCAAGGGATGGATTAGGAATGTGGACAAGGTTGTTGAATATATTGAGAAGGTGAGGAAAAGTCTCCTTAACAATGTGATAGGCAGGATTCCTGTCGTCGTCTGCTTTGAACTCATATTTAACACAAAGAATGCGGAGAACGAATAAGGCAGAGTAGAGTTGTTGATCCTGTAAACTCTGCTTGACCCAATCAATAAGATTGGGACATTGATCTGGATAGTCAGAATGTAGAATCGTTCGGAGGCACTCACCAAGTTGAACCCTGCAAGCAATAATTGAAATGAGAAAGAAAATGGAAAGAAAAGAAAAGAAAGGTTAGGGATAAAGTAGGAATTGAATAGGACCTCAAGAGAGGAGGAAGTTGATGTAGAGAGAGGAGAATGTGATTCCTGACAAATTCTTTATCGGCGATGGAGATGAGATGTGGTTGTGGTTGTTGGGAATCAACGGAAGGTGATGGAGACCAATTCTTAGCAATGAAGTTTTTGAAGTGAATGGCGGCAACTTGTCTGAGGGCAATATCGGAATTAGCAGAGTCGAGAATAATATGGAGGAGAGAAGGGAGATGGTGAGGGGAGTATTGGATCTCATCTAATCTAAGCTCAGCAGCCTTGCGTTGATCGGGAATGGGACTGAGAGTACATTGAAGTATAACACTGAGATGAAGATTTTGATCACCCATGAATCTAAACCCTACTGAATGTGGCAAAGAAATGCAATGTGTATTGTGTAGTAGGGTTTATTTATTAGACTTTCATACACTGACGCCGTCGCACCACTTTCTCTTCTCACTTATCATCTGGTGGACTCTTTTTTTATTTTTTTAACTATACCACAAAAATACAGACTCCGAAATCCAATAACCATATAAAAAAAAGTGAATTTCATTACAATATGAAAACTACAATGTTTTTTTTTTTTAATATTTAATAAATTATTTTTAAATTATTGATTTTTTTTTATTTCTTAATAAATGAGTTAATAATTGCAATACCATTTTTTGGTATGTCTTTTTAATCGCATTTTTGCTATTAATAATTTAAATTGCTTTAACTGTAACAATAAGTGTGTAAGATTTTCTTGTTAAAACAATTTGTTAATTTATATTGGACCTATTCAAATTAAATAAAACATTAATTAGATTTTTACTGAAATATTCTTAGTTAAATGTAAAATTCTATTTAAAAAAACTACTATTTTTTCTCTTGATAATTAAATAATAATTTGAATAGTAAATATTATTGACAAATTTAAAGTGTATATTATTTTTTAAATTTTATGTATATTAATAAAATAATATTACTTAAAATGGAAATAATAATATTTATTACAGAATTAGTAATATTTAATTAGGTGATTTTTTTCTTAACATTTTAGAAATAACCAAAAAGCATAAAACATAACATCATCGTTGTTCCTTTTAAAAAAACATCATAATTGTTCATGAACCAAGAGAAGTTTGAAATGATAAGGAAAACATGTGATTTAATTTATTTATTTATTTATTTTAAATTTGAAAAAAAAATAAAAAAGTTATATATTTAAAAGTAGTTTATAATTTAGTTAAATAACAATTGATGGAATAATTTTTTAAAATAAATCTACAACTCAACTTTATATATGTGCAACTTCACTTTTTGATATGTTTTTTCTCTCACAATTATAAAACATCACAACTGGTTTTTGTGACTAAACTACCTTATATTTTTTCCCATAACATTTTAGAAATAACCAAGGACCAGAAAATACCACTATTGTTCATGAACCACAAGAATTTTACGGCGACGAGGAGAAATATATTATTTATTTTTAGAATTGGAAAAACTAAATTTAAATTTTTATTAGGTAATTTACAAATTAGTTAAATAATAATTAATTAGATATTTTTTTGGAAAATTTTTTATGAACAGCAAAATAATTATTAAATAAATAAATTTTCATGACCATTTTATAAATATTTAGACTCATTTGATATGGATGATATAATAGAGACATGATATGATATAGATGTGGCTAATGATAGTGACAAAAATAAACATTATCATATTTATATACACAATAATTAATATGATAGTAATGTTTTATTTTGTCATATATTTTGTATATATTTCATCAATATAATATATATTATATTTAAATAATTAAATTACTATTTTAAATAATTATATATTGTTTTTTAAATAATTTATTATATTTTAAATATTATAAAATAAAATAAAAAACTAAAAATATAAATAAGTAATAAAATAATATTATATTTAAAATTATCAAATGACACTAATACAAAATTTATTTTTTTAAAAAAATTATGTCTAACTTAATAATTCTATTTTATTTATTAGAATATAAATAAATATATGACGTATATTATATGTAAATGGACGGAATATCATTGTAAATAAATAATATTTATTTTAAATTTTTAATTAATTTTTATATTTTTAAAATTTGAAATGCTAATTT
>JBBPBS010000968.1:13551675-13587900 GCA_037974835.1 Cicer judaicum
CATCATCAATCAAATTGAGATAGAGACTAAACATCAACAATTTTTAAAAATAAGGGAACAAAAATTTTAAGAAAAAATATATATTTATTAAAATTGATAGAACAAAACTCTATTTTAACATATTCTTAAAGTCTAATTTAATTAATAAATAGAGATATTATTAAATCTAACATCATGTCTCGTCATACTCCAAATTCAAATGAAATATATAAACAAATTGTTGTGTACAAGTTTGTTATATATTTATTAAAATTAGTGGAAGAAAAAATCATTTTAGTTTGAAACGACATCAACCAATATTATTAAAGTAAAAGATCACGTCTTTTCAGTATTTAAACAAGTGTGTACGTGTTTTTTTTTAACATTTTGTATTTAATGAATGTATTCTAATACTAAAAAAATTTATAACATAAATAATATCTAATTTTTTTTATATAATGCATAGATAACATAAATAATTTCTAATAAATTTGTAAGATTCCATCTCACATATCTTATACATTGTAAATAAATAATATTTATACATAAACAAATAGACTTAATTGTAGTTTTGATCCTCTATTTTAGTTGAATCGCAAAATTAGTAATTTATTTTTTTTCTCCTCAGTTTTGATCTCCAAACAAAAATTTGATCTAAAATTTGATGAAATTTCATTTTTTTAAGTGGTACGACACCATTTATAATTATAGATTTCAGGTATAATTGTTACAAATGAGATATTGAGGCATGATATGACTTAAATAAATAAAAAAATAAAATTAATTTTAGAATAAAATTATGTTCGAGGGACCAAAACTGAAGAGAAATAAAATGAGAAACTATTTTTGCGATTTAACTAAAGTAGAAGGACTAAAACTGCAATCAAGTCAAACAAATTAAAATTGAAATTATGAAGAAAAAAAACACAATAACATATTTAGAGTCATTAATCCAAAAAAAAAATGAAGTTAAAAAGCACGCTTGTCGTTAACGAACTAGAGTATTATAAAGATTAATTTGTAGAAGCAAAAATAAAAATTTACTTTTTATAATAGTATTATCGAATCTATTTTTATTTTTTATTTTTAATAATAAATATATTATATAACAATCCTTTTATTGACTGATATGTTGATAAACTTTGTTGAGGGTAATATTTTAAAATATAACATAATTGAGAAACTTTATTGATAGTATGATATAGAAAACATTTTGAATATGTTTTCATCTCATTTTTTCATAAAATAATAAACATTTTTTATTTATCGTACTCCTTAAATTGTAGATTAAAATAATAAATATTAATGCTATTAAATTGAGATAATTTATCGTGTACGTGAATCGTTGTAAAATGATAATTAATAATTTTAATAATAATTTATCTTTTTATTTTTGTTTTAAAAAAAGTATATTAATCATATTTTTCATATATTGTTTATTAAAATATATATGATATTATATCTTAAAAATATATTTGTAAAAGATCATTAGAAATTTATTAATTGTCATTTTTTTATTAGTTTTAATATTTTTTATTTGAAGTAATGGCCATAAACAAGTTATGGTAGTTATATTTATATAATATTGAATAAAAATTTGAAAAAATTAGTAATTTTTATTTTTGAACAATAAAAAAATAAAGATATTCAAGAAACGTTCTAAGCACAATAAATATTTAGAGCAAAAATAAAATAAATTTTACAATATTTCTACTATATGACCAAAATAAAGAAGAAATACAAACTAAACTATTTAAATAAGAAGTAAAACACTTAACTACAAGCGATACCAATGCACTATAAGTGTTGAAAACACAATTGGTTATACCCATAACAAACTTCTTTTACATGTAATTTGATCCACCTTCGTGCTAAAAGTTTGACACGCTTAATAATAAAATTTGTATTCAAAACATACGAACGAAAAATCGTCTCATTTCTTGATTTCCAAATTGCCCACATCACCACAAACCAAACTAAATTAATTATTTGACGCGTTATATGGCCATATAAAAAAATGTCATCAAATTGGTTAACATGGTTAATTGTCTCCTTACAAAATACACCAAATAGTCTAAACCAATTCAAAATACCATACCACACAGATCCAAAAAGATGGCACACAAAGAACAAATGACTGACTGTTTCAACTTCCCCACAACCTGCTACATATTGTTGATCTTCCACATAAATGACTTCTCGACAAAACAACTTTTTTTTTAGGCAACCTATCTTGAAACAACCTCCACACAAATAATGATATGTTTGCTTGGATAAAAGAATGTCACACTAGGTCTTGCAATGGAGGTGTGTTGATACTAACAACAAACTCTTTCCGTAGTTCATAATATGCCTCATTTACCGAATATGATCCTCCTTGCATATTATTTCATGACCACTTATAATATATATTAACTTGCAAATGAATGTTAGCTAGTAAAATCCTACATTGCTCCACTAATTCATCCTCCCACGCAAACAACTGCCTCTGCCATCTCTATCCTTGAATACCCTTCCGTCGCAACATATCTACCATAACCTCTACTTTTTCCTCTTGTTTCAAAGACAAATGAATAACCTACTAAATTTATCATGCAAGACCCCACCAATCAACTATAGATTCTTCCAAAACAAAGTATTGCTCTCATTTCCAATAATTTTAAACAATTTTTTATCAAACAATTTCTCTTCAATACCAACTATTCTCGCAAAAATATTCTTCTACCACACAGACCCCCCTCGAATTGCCCCCTTAAAATCTCCAATTTCTACTTCATATTTATTGATCAACGCCTTAACCCAAAGACCCTCTGACTCCATTTTTAACCTCCAATGTCATTTACCCAATAGAGCTTTATTAAAAAATTTCAAATCTCGGACTCCTAATCCACCATTCTCTAAAGGCAAACATACCTTCTCCCAATTGACCCAATGAACCTTACTCACTTCCTCATTTCCACCCCAAATAAATGATTTTAAAATGTATTCAAGTTGATAAATGATACTTGAAGGAGTCTTGATCAAGGAAATAAAATAAACTGGAAATGTAGATAAGATAATTTTGAGGAGTACTAAACGACTACCCATCAATAAAGTTATAGAGGTCAATCAGCCAACCTATTTCGGATCTTCTCAATAATAGGTTTCCAAAACACCTTACAACGGGGATTATCGCTAATAGGCAACCACAAATATTTGAATGGGACACATCTTATCTTACAATTAAGAATCTCTGCCGCAATTTGAAGCAATTAATTGTTAACATTAACACATGTCAACATACTTTTATGAAAATTAATTTTTATGCTAGATTGAAGCTCAAACCACAACAAATTAGCCTTGATTGCTCTAATATTATTCCAACACTTATCTCTCATGATCAATGTATCATCTGCAAATTGTAAAAGAGAGACGCAAAACTCATTCGAGTCCACCTTAAAACCTTTGAATCGATTGGCTTCCATAAAAGCACTAAAAAGAGCATCCATACCCTCAACAACTATTAGAAACAAGAACAGAGATAAGGGGTCACCTTGTCTCAATCCCCTCCGCATAGCGAACTATTTTGTAGGACTCTCATTCACTAGCACATAAACTAACGCTGAAACAACACATTCCAATATCAATTTACACCATTTCTATGGAAAACCCATATTTCCCATCACAAGCTCTAGGTAATCCCACTCAATTCAGTCATATGCCTTCTCAAAGTTCACTTTGAACAAAATTAACTTTTTTTTCTTCTTTTTTGCCTCATCGACCACTTCAATTGCAATTAAAATCCCATCCAAAAATTTTCTACCTTTAACAAACGCTGATTGAGATTTAGCTATTACATAACCAATCACCTGACTTAATCTATTCGCCAACACTTTTGACAAAACTTTATACATACATCCCACTAATGAAATGGGTCTAAAATCATATAAAACTTGCAGATTGTAATTTTTGGGAATAAAAACTATGAATGAGCAATATGATCATTTTACCAACCTCCCATTCGCATGAAAATCACCTAGAAATCTCATACAGTCACCTTTTATGTTCTCCCAAAACTCTTTCACAAACCCACAATGTACCCCATCCGGACTTGGACTTTTGTAGTTGTCACTGAAGTAACAACGTTGATTTACAAGAAAGGAGGGTTTGAATTGTAAATGCACCTTTTAAAAATTCCTGCTAAAACTTAAGAAAATAACTCAAGATTGATCTTGGTTATGAAAACAGAAAAACGGATAACGTTCTTGGTTTTAGTTATAAAACGGATAACATTCCTTGATTAGTTTTAAATAGAAAATTAGTTTAGATTTTATCTTAGTTAATCAATTCAGTATAACAAATAAAGAGATAGAAAAGAGAATACCACACAAAGATTTATCCTGGTTCACCCAAAGTGGGTTACGTCCAGTCCTCACGCTGTGGGATTTTCCACAAGTGTTTAAAACGAAGAACCTTCTTAATCTTACAACACCTAGTATAAATCAAACTTGATCTATTTCCACCTTTATTACTTTCCACCCAGAAAGCAATAACAACACCTATCTAACCTTGATAGGATGTAATCTTAAACAAACTATAAAGAAACTCTTATAGTTTGAGTTTTTACAAATGGATTGTTTTTTGACAAAATCTGATATTGCTCAACTCTTGTTTGAGAATAGATTCTTTACAAAGGATCTAATGATAATTTCGCAATCTGATATGTGAATATATAGCAGCAGCTGTTTTGCGAATGCAGAAAGTGATATTGCCTCTGTTTTGCAGAATTTCAAGTTTAAGTGTGATTGTATTGTGGATTACTCAACACTTGAATTTCTTGCCTTCATACTTGATTAAGACCTTCTATTTATAGGCTGAAGATGCACTGGATAGGAGTACGAAAGAGCTGTTGGAGAGGCTATGCTTTTTCTGACTTAAGGCAATATTTCAGAATAAATTGATCATGCTATGACATAGCCTTTTTTAACTTTTGGGTTTAGCATTTAAAGCAGTCATGTACTTTTCTGACAGAGTCCTTGACGTTTCTTCATTGATCTTGGATGATACATTCTCCATCTTGAGTCTTGAGTGCAGCTAGACAAGATTGGAGAAGAATTGCAAGCTGAAACAGAGCAGATTGCAGGTCTGTTGCTACTGTACAGAAAGCGGAGAATGATAAACGTTCTTGGTTTTTAGAATGAAAGTTCTTGAGCTTAAATAATCATTCTGGAGTTCCCGTTATAATTATTCTGGATTTCCTTTGTAATTGTCTTGTCATATGTCGAGATTGATTGAGCTTTCTTGATATTTGAATTTTTGGAGTTCTTCAAGTTGTCATGACTTTTGTCCATCTTTGAGTCCTTTTAATTTTGAGATCAAATAGCCCTTTTGAGCTTGGATGAATCCTATTTGTTCCTTGCCATGTACTGATTAGATATGAGTCAATTTCCTGGGCAGATTCTTTGTTAAGAATGTAGAAAAGGTTTGATCAATTCTTGAAGCTGGAGATCATTCTCTGTTTTGATGCAGAATGATCTTGTTGTTGTTTCCTTTACTTCGCTTGATTCTGTTCTTAATTAAATTCACTCAAAAGCACCAGTTAAATTAACATAACATTTTAGAATCATGATTAACTTTCTTAATTAACCTTTGTTTGTTTTTCATCAAAACTTTTAGGCATCCACAAAGATAACAATTTTTTAAAACACAAATCACCAGCCACCTAGGCAACCACAAAGATAATGATATTTAAAACACAAGTCACCAGCCACTTAGGCAACCGCAAAGATAACAATATTTAAAACACAAATCACCAGCCACTTAGGCAACCACAAAGACAAAATATTTTAGAATAAACTTTTTAATCACACAAGATATCAAATATATATTCTCATGAATGTTCATAGTTATAGCTCAATAACTTCAACATATCGAATATGCATGTGAACAAGTATCTCAAAATCACCACTTTCATTTTAATAATCCATAAGATTTGATTTGACTACGTATTATTGATAACGATTAAAACTCATATCACCAAGACTACAATAACAACATAAATTTCATTCCCTCCAGTGTAAAGTTTTCCGCATTCTAAAAATGGACTATTCATTAACGTATTTAATGATCAATTTTCTCATAATATGAAAATTAAAAAAATATAAAATTCTCATCAATTTCTTCAAGACACATATATTATTCATAAAAGTCAAGTTTTAATTTTAAAATATTCAAAAGTCCACACTTAAAATCAAATACACATCATAATAAACATATTATTAATTACATCATTATAAAAATTATAACTTTATAATTAAATACTCTAAAACATGTAAAGCACTAAATATTTTCACTACAAACATATTTATCAAGGTATAATAAAAATAATACTCTATAATTAATATAATCAAGATAGAGGTATATAAAAATAAAATAAAACAATCAAAGAATTATAGTTAATTTCTTTACGACAAAAATAAAAATCAATCTTTTTCTTTTAAGACATCTAGACATCATATCAATATCTTAGAATTGCTAATTTAATATCTAGTCTAATTCTGGATGGGGAAAAGCCCTTACCTTGGACGCTTTCCTTCCACATAACACTACATCTCCCACGAAAAACCTCATAAAGATGAAGGAACAAAAGCTTAGAGCTTCCACAAGAAAGAGAGGGAATATGTGGGTGGTTGTTTGAATGACTTAGAAAATATTTGAGATACACAAAATATAATGTTGCAAATGGAGAGTGAAGCTGATTAGAGAAAAAGAATAATTTTTTCTCATTGAGATTAATTGCACACATCAATAAGATATTCAATTGGAATAATATTGACCAACTGTTATGAATTAATTTACGTACTTATTCTTGTTTGTTACACATTTGAGTAGATGTGAAATAGAAAACACATGGTTCTATAATTAAATGCTATTAAAAATAAAATATAGTGTGAATGATTAAATTTTGACCAAAATTGACTTGATAATTGTTCACTCTAAAAATACCCCAACAACTAATTAATTAATTAAAATTAAATGAACAATTACTTTATTATTGTCACACTAAATTAATTAAATAAAATATATAAATAAAATGAAGGATTTTCACTAACTCTATTATCTCCTAGGTTAAATACTTATTTGGTCTAAAATAAAACTAATAAATGATATAACTTTTATAAATTATAATTTAATTAAATAATTTAAATAATCTTTTCATCAACTAAAATAAATCAAGTAAGAAAAAATTATCACTACAGACAACGTATAAAAATAAAGTCAATGTATCTAACACATCAATTTCTTGATTATCGAAAATAATCAAATAAACAAAATACACAGTTGTCCACTTAGGAAATAATTATGTCATAAACCGTTCTAATGTAATTGTCACATCAAAATAATTAAGTAAAATAAATGTTATAACTATTCAAGTAAAATAGAGAGTAGTAAATTTTAATTTAATTTATTTACATGTAGAATAAATTATTAATTAAATAATAAATTACAAAAATTACTAAAAGATGCATATATAATATATATAAAAATATTGGGGTGTTACAACATGCACACCCCAACCTCAATACTGAGAATTGAATTACGACGCATTATATTAGATACCATACCATGAAAAAACTGTGTTTGCATTTCCTTCTCTCAAACATTGCACTTGCGATCGTTGCCACTAAATACTACAATTCAATCGAGACCAAGAACAAATATTAGCTAACAATTGTCTACGCTCTCCAATCTCCACGTTTGATAGAACACATGCTTTTGCTTTATTATCTAACTTATTTAACTCCTACTTAGCCACCTTTATCTTGTCAAATAGGTTGCTACAATGTTCCTTATGCAAACTCTTCAAGCGATTTTTGATATTTTTCAACTTTTGCTTTAGTACAAAGCCCCCCCACCAACCCAACACCCTATAATTATCCCATACCTCCTTAACAATATCCTTATAACCATCAAATTCCTCCCAACACTTTAACATACGAAAAGGTCTTGATCCTCAATTATCTCAATCATCATACAAGAATAATGGACAATGATATGATAAGCCTCTATCCAACGCCCATTGCGAACAATTGGGCCATTGACGATCCCACCTATTTGATAAAAGAAATCGTTCTAGTATGCTCATGACCGACCCATCCAAACGACACCAAGTAAAGCTCTACCATTTAAAGGCAAATCAATAAATTCTGATTCCTCAATAAAATTATTAAAGTGCAAAATGTCTTTCATTTGGATATACTCACTCCTCCATTTCCTTTCATTTTCCTTCCTAATTGCATTAAAATCTCCACACACACACACCAACAAAAATCTACATCGTTCTTAACCTTCCCACATATCATATTCCACAGTTCTTGCTTCTCAATTCTATCACAAGGTGCATAACTAATATCGTTCCATTCTCCCTCCATAAACATTTACCACACAAAATTTTTTCTCCAATATCCTTTCATTCTCCCTCCATGACTAATGCATGATTTAATATAAAAGAAATCCACATATCGACCCGTGAGCTATCCCACAATGTGAGTATACCTCCAAATCTACCTACTGAGGGTTTGAACGAAAATCCAAACTCTTTTGATCCCCACACAATTTCACACATCTTTTCCTCCACAACCTCCAACTTTGTTTCTTGAACACACACTATATCAGATTTTTTATTTTTTATTAAACCATGTAATTCTTTTTTATTCGCAACACCTCTCATGCCTCTAATATTATAACATAACATCTTCATTGTCAACCTTACTATCACCAAAAACTTCCTACACCATCCACTTTTAACTTCGTATGCATTTTTTCCAATATTCACTCTATCTCTTTTTTCCATTTACATTAATTTTTCAACTATAATATTTTCCTCTTCTTATGGAATTAACCCGACCTTTTTTTCAAAACTTACTACTTATTTACCCACCTCTATCGCATCAATTTTTTAGAAAATTCTCTTTCGAATAGTCATTTTTTGGTGAACCTTCCTTCTATATAATTCTACATGACTTTCCAACATGCTCTTCAGACCCCATTATGTTTAAACATGTTGCTAAGCCCACCCCACCATGAATAAGGCTCGTGCTACTAGCGTATGGTCGCGATCAATTTGAAAATCAATAAATTCTCTTTCCATATTAAATGAAATGGTTTCATGTTGACCAAGTCCAATGGGTCCCTCCATGCCACTCTCAATTTGAATCAACAAATTTTCATATCTCCCAATAATAAATTCATAACTGCCTCCTCCACTCATAACTTATGGATTTTCTCTCTCCAATAAATGACAATTATTTGGATAATTGTTACTACCTTTATTTTTTCTCCCTGCCATATTAAGAATTAACTCAAAATTATTGTCCATCCCACCATCCTTATTACGCACCCCATCATCGTCCAATTTAATTTCTCTTTCAACGAATTCAAACTACTGTTAACTTCAGTCATGAAATTTTCCAAATTTTTGGGATCCAAATTATCCCCCATGATTAGCGACTGTAATGAATCTGGACCTAAACTTGTATCTGAATCTGAATCATCGACCCTCCATGCAACACCATCCCCTCAAAATCAAATATTGGACCAAATAATGGTTCTTCCACAATTCCAATTTTAAACAAATGATCATCAATTTTAATTTGAATAAATGATTAATTAACTCAAAATGTGTTGTCTCAATAAGAATTCGTGCAAAATCTAAACGATTTTTTTTTCTCGATGCACTCGTCGAGCTTCACAAATTTACCCACCATGCGTGACAATTTCTTATAGAGATCGATACTCCATGCATGAATGGGCACACCGCAAAATCGGAACCACCCACATCGTTCCAAAGATGTCGCTTCTAGATTCCATTCTTCAATAGATTCAAATAATGTACTAAAAATTCAGATCCCTCTTCCATCATCCCCTTCACATCCACAATTACATCACTGTAAATAAATACTTTGCGACTCCAATGGGTATGACTCGCAATGAAGTGAATTATGCATCATTTACAAAATTTTGAGCAATTAAGATCATTTCCATATCATAGAGAATCCCCACACTCCCCTTTTTTGTCCATTCAAATTCTCCCTTTTGGTCTTTAATCTAATACCACACCAATATTTGTTATGATTATGTGTACTTAGAGTTTCCTTCGGACGCCAATCAACTCTTTGTTTTTTAAGCACCATATCTACGTATGAGACGTTTGTAGTTCTCACTCTCACCACTTTCCCCGCTCTTTGATATGTCTGATATTTACTGTATCTGAAAATTGCAACAACATTCTAAAGCACCAGTCCTTCTTGCCTCCCGCTCTCTATCAAAACGTGCTTCATTCGCCCACAATTTAAAAGAACCGAACCATACATTTTGAATAGCTTTGACAAGTTTTCCAACATCTCTCACTTTCACAAACCTTGAAAATCCAAATCTCTGTCTCTTAAAGTTGAATTGATTTGAAAGAAAAAAAATCGACTAACATACCACACAGTTTTATCCCTTACTTCAGATCCTTCAAAGTAGCTTATGCGGGAAAATTAGTAACATAAATTGATATTGATTTTGTCTCTCCCTTGATGTTTTCACTGTCTTCGCTTCCATGAAAACCATCTTCAACCCGACGCTTGTAGAATGCATTGAATATGCTGTCATTGTACCCTTTATCACCGTCTAGTTCGACTTGTACCGGTTGCTTGCCTTTCCTCTTCGTTGGACTCACAACAGTCCATTGGAACCCATCCCTTTGTTGAATCTCTCTGTCTCCATGATATTGCAGACCTTTCATGCACAATTTTTTATATTTTCTTTAATCTTTTAATTATATTTGCAATTTCAAGTATATTTTTATAATCAAATTTTCTGTTATTTAAATTACTTTTTTTCAATAATTATAAAATAATCAAAACATTATTTGTCGTAGTTTTGTTTTTCGTTTTTTTAAATGTTTTGATATGTAAAGTATATGTTTCTCTTAGTTTTTTTAACCTAATTTTAACTTATAAAAAACAAATGATTAAAATATAATTAGATCATTTTTAGTTTTTAAATTTTTTTTTGAATAATAATATATTATTAGTCATATTTACAATCAACTTATAGATGGCTACGACCACCATAAATTTTCTAATAATTTATAAAAAGATACTGCTACTTTTATTTTGTGATTATTTATGTGAGATATTTCATCTATTATTATAAAGTTTCTAATAATTTTTTAAAAAATTCTATTACTTTTACTTTATTTAGTATTGCAATCTGACATAGAATTTGGAGGAAATTTTTACATATAAATTTGATTGAATATATAAAAGTAGTTAAATTTTATATAAAAAAATATTTATGTTAAGAAATTGAAAAATTAATAATTATTACTTATGATAAAATTGTGAAAACCAAATTATATAAACATATAGGATAATTGTGGTTTAATATATGCTTATCGGTGATTAATTTCAACTAGACATGACATATGCTAATAAATGTGCAATATTGTGGTTGTAATTTTGGAATGTATATTTTATGAGTATAATTATTTTTATGCGTTGAATTGTAGTTAATGAATTATCGTTATCGAGATGTATATTTGAGTCTAATATGATAATGTGACATGTTATGCATATTTTCTTATTACACGAATTAATCTAATATGCATTATGTGTATCTTTTCTTGTTACACGAATTAACCTAACATGTTGATAAATGTAATTCTCATTGCATATTGTAAATTAATATACGTATATAGACTAATTTTTTTTTTTTAATTATTAAATTTTTTTTTTATTAGTTTCAATTTGTAAGATTAGAAGAGTAGCTCCAAAATTTTTAAGACGATCCAAAACTAAATACATAAATTTTTGTAAATCAAATTATAGTTTACATGTACAAAAACAACTACCATATCTATAAAATAAAATAAATCTTTCGATCTAAATTCCAACTAATTTTTAATTATTAAAAATATAAATCAAAATTCTAATATTTTTGTATAAATTTATAATTTAAATTTTTTATATATAATACATTATTATATTTTTTTATTTATCTATTAAAGTTTTAACTCTATTTTAGTTAAAGATCCGCTAGACAAATAATATAAAAGAAAAAATCTATAAACACAACAGAAAAAGAATTCTCATAAACATCCTGCACAAGAAAATTATTGAGATCATTTGGAAGAGATACCCAAATCTTCAAAATACTTTTAATCTTTGAGAAAAGATAAAAATTCATGGCAAAAATTAAAGTAAGGGACAGAGATGCTATGTATGTTTCAAGAGAGATCCTATGTATGTTTTAAGTCGCAATTTCATCTTTGCATATCCATTAGAGCTAGGAGTAGAGAATTGATCATTATAATTGAGTGCCGAGGATACTTAATTTACAACAAATGGGATGGTGTAAGTAGTAACATGTGATTCCAACTTACAAGTAACAATGTCAATTATTTGAATCTTGCAGTAAAACGACATGTTGAGAAGGACTTTTGCTTAAAACGGTTTACATAAGAACTAAGAAGCACTGAAGCAACTGAGAAATAACATTCATTTTCATTAATTAAGTAATTATTAAATACAAACTATATTTACGGAAGCCCCAAAAAAAGTAGCCTGTACACCTGGTATTTTTCCTAACCACTGAATAAATCACATGCCATTAATTACATTTATATCAGTGTATCTGAGATCTTTTTCCCATTTGCATTGAACAGTCTGATGGTTCAAACTTCAGAAGGCTCTCTCGATGAAGACGAGTCTGCCTTATAACTCCAAAGAAACTTCAGTTCACCTCTTATGCATCCCAATAACACAGCCACTCCTGTTGATTTAATTCGACAACATTTAAGCATCAGACAAGCTAAATGATGAGAATCAATGCATATATATAATCTAAAGCACAAAACTAGTTACCTAGTGTACATGGAACAAGATAGAGAAGTGCAGGTTGTCCATGACCGTTCATCATATATAGCCCAAAATATGTGAAGAAAAGGCCTTACACAATAAACCATCCTCTGTCAGAACTTTAAAGCATAGTAGCTTTTAAAAATAAAGTACAAGTTTAAATAAATGACCAATCAACATGGAAGATCCAGAATGCCATAAACTAGTATTTCTAGTAGCATTAGAAAAACCAGTTGAATCAATACTACTATTTAAAAAAAAAATGGAGAAAGGAGAAATTTTTATTTATTGAAGTGTCACTAGTGACCATTTTACAACAATTCTCGAGGAAATTGGCACTCGGTACCTTGAGGCTACAAGACTATGTTCTTACTAATAATTCAAACTCAACTCAAGCGGAGAAGAAACTTTTATGTAAATAACATACATAAGATGCCTATACTAAGTCATGAATAACGGGGTTATTGCATAAGCAAGCAATTGATAGCTCTAATCAACCAGTGTTTAATAAATGCCATTTTATCTCGGCACTGAATGTACCCACGGTAAAAACAAAAGTAACTTAATAGTAATTATTTTCAGACACAAAAGTTCCAGTAATTTAAGCTTAAGCGGTTAACAGATGGATCAAAAACGTCAAACACAAGGAATGTCTAATGTCTATAAAACACATGTTAAGGAAATACACACGGGTATTTAATGAAAATAAGAGCACATATAATATTAATAACACAAAATCACTTGATATTTACTTTTCTAATTAATTGGCAGCATTATTAATTAACCAGTGTCCTTAAGATACTCATTAGAAGGACTTCTGAAAAAACATTAAACACTTTTAGTTTCAAGAAAATTTAAGTTCATCTAACTATATTACTTATTCCCTTGCTTATTTCGTCAGTGATTTCTTATTTCATTTAATGAGGACACAGAAAAAGTAAAAAATAATAATCAATACTTAGCAACTGCAAAATAACTTACCAATGCCATAGCCAATTACCAACCAAAGAAAATATCCACTAAAGACCCCCTTCTTATTATCTTTGTCGAATCTGAGACCATCAAAAGCCAAAACAAATGCATTAAAAACAAAATTCTAATATACATTAATGAAAAAAGATAACATAAATATTTGAAAGTTCTTTTATGGCATGAAATCACTGTGCTTATGCATGAACCACAATCCAAAAGACAAAAGGCTAGCAGGTTCACAAATAATTTATTGGCTTTCTAACTTGATGTTAAATATACATGATCCATATCGATCCCATCCTAGAAAACTGAAGCACGAGAAAAGAAAATCCCATTGAACAGTATCATTAGCATTATCCAAAATTTACATTGTTCAGAAGCTTAGAAATACAAAAAATGATTGTGAGATTTGTTCACACCTGAGAAAGAGGGGGAAATGGGTTTTTATCAATTTCATAAAAAGATATTTGCCAAAGCTATAACTAGTGCATCTATTTCATATGCTCTTACTTAACATAACTAAGTTGTAGTCTCCCAGCTCGCTAGAAACAAGGCAAATAGAAGTCACAGAATGCTTAAACTTTGAAATCAAAAGGAAACATATTTACCAAACAGGAAAAGGTTTGATGCATATCATTACAAATATGCATTGAATTTTACTCTATTTAAAGCTAGTAGTGTAGAGTTTCAAGTTTACACATCTTCCACTTATTTAAGTTGCTAACTCAATAAGGAATTCAGTACCTACGAGAAAAGGAAACAAGCAAACCAGGAAAGAGAATGTCTCCAAATCCAATCATATCATAGCCACCCCAAGGATCAGAAGGACGAGGAAATCTCAAAAGCATAGGAATTGCTTCACCACCAGCCTTGTCACCACGAGCAACCTAGAAAAGAAAACGTATAACTATAGGAAACATTTTTCTTTGGTGTAACAAATAACTTATATTAGAGGGCAGAAACACAAGGAACATTTGGAAAGAAATATATAATTGAAATATTTATAGCAAGATGAAACACAAATATCAAATAAAAAAATGATAGGAGAGAAACAAGATGATTTAGGGTATTTGATTTGAGAATTTATATTAGAGATTCAAAATGCAATGAAACAATCCAAGTAAAAGAACTATACAAATGAAAAATCAGACTTACTGTAATCATAACACTCTTGCGAAATATCACCGGAGATATGAATACCCAAAAGATGTCATATACAAATGCACAACAAAGGAGTACAGTTGCAACCTAGGATATCAAATGCATAAGAAAATGATCAGAAATGATATAACGAATATCATAGGAAAATGAGTAGGGAAACAAAATTATAAACACAAGGGTTCCAATCATTTACCTTAATATTAGGCAAGCGAGCCAATTGCAATACTGTAATCATTAAACAAATACCCTGTAAAGAATAAAGTCGTATTTCAAGTGAACTGTATCAAATAAAATGAAAAGAAATAAACAAACCATCACCAGTGAATGATAACATCATTATCAAGACAACAAACCACTTTTCAGTGCACTACTGCTAAAGGTTGCTATGGAATCAAACGACATAGCAATATTGCCAAAGTCACAAGGATTAACTTGGAAAAAAATACATGCATGCGTATTTGCTTGTACATACGCTGATATGTGGATTTGTATGTATATACGGTACATAAGAGGGTGCAATGCATGCAAAAAAATTTGAAGGAGATATGAACTTATCAACAAAGGTAGACCTACAACTAGAAACCAGTGCAACTTCTGCCTTTGTTTCTGAAACCAACTTCCTGGGTTTGTCTCAGTTCTCCAATTAGAGTCATTAAATGACATGATGAAAGAAAAGACACTGAATCTTATATAGTAAGCATTATGAACAATACTTTCCAAAGTTTGCCTCTCTGTCTTACAGTTTTGATACAGAAACTGCAATGATGACAGAAATTGAGCTGGCACTAGAAACTGAAACTTACAAGAACATCTTGGCCAAACCACGAAAATGATTCCCGTCGAGTAGCAACCCATAATACCGCAAATGCCGTACAAAATAGTAACACTGCTAGTGAGAATACAGAAACTTCTCCGAACAGAGGTAAATTCACATTCTTCTGACCATAACTGGGCCGTTTTCTGCTCATATATTTGAAGATTAAATGAAAAACTAACAAACACATAATAAACTCAGAAAGAAAAGTAATTTTACTTTTTATGAGAAGAGAGAAGACATAGATTATACCTTAAAGCCAGGCTTACGATACAATTATGCATCCCCTGAAAATGAAAAAAACACTTCATGTAATGAAAAGAGGAGCTAAGCAATTAAGAAAAGCTAAAACCCAATTGAATTGAAAAGAATAATACCCTCCGATATATTTTTGATAGCAAAAATAAATTTTATTTCAGAGGAGAGGAAGAACAGAGCCAGGGGCAGACAAAGTATCCCCCAAACATGAAAATAGATACAACAATAAACAGACTCGAGTGCAGCAAAGTTTCCCATTCTCTCTGTATGTGAAACAGTAGTTCACATGAAACTAGCACGAATAAATAAACAGGTTTATACGGTAGAAGTAAGAATTATGCTAACAACACACTCTTTTCAATGCACACTCTCTAATTGGTTGAAATTCAAATGGGTCCCACTAAATTCATGTGGGGCCTGCATGATTTAGTTGGATCTATTTGAGTTTAAATCAATTAGAATTAGAGAGTGTGTCAAAAATAATGTGCTAGAGAGTTGTGATGCTAGCAGTCCTTTAGAAGTAAATCTGATGTGCATTTCCTGCTTGAAAGCCTGGTTGGTCTCCAAGAGCTATGCGCAAAGTTGTGGAAGAGAATAATCCAATACTTTTTCACTTCCTATTAAATCTTGAATGTCACTCACTACTGTCCTTCTCATCAATCAGAGATGAAAAATATTTCTGTAAGGTAATTTGCTGTTGTATATGAAGCCATTGTTTAGCTGTGTTGCTGAAGGAGATTTTAGGAGTTTATCTTGCTGGATTGAACATTAATATGAGGCACTTCCGACATAATTGTATTGATCATATATATCCTTATTTCAGGAATTTAATTGGCTGGGATAATGACATCCAATTTGAAAATCTGGGTTGTTATTTTGGTTGTGTATGTTGATGACAGTGATGGTGTGGGTATTTATTTGTGCTCTTAAAGCGCTTCAAACTCCAGGCACACCTTCTCAAATAGCCACACACACTATCGGTTATGAAATCCAACAAGACCAATACAGTATAATTCGAAATTTCAAATGGTATATGTTTGATTGAATTAGAATTAGAATAATGCTAGTAACACACTATTTAACACTCTCTCTTTGATTGGTTGAAATACACATGGTCCCACCAAACTTATATGGGGCCCACATGTTTTGATGGGACCTATGTAAATTTTAGCCAATCAAATAGAATGTGTTGCTAGCACTCCTCTTAGAATTATATGTTTTTAGTTTTTATCGTTATAGGGATTTGATCATAGGTAGAGTAGGGAACCAATACATTGAGCAAAACATGAAATACACAGACACATATTTGTACCTGTATATATATATATATATATATATCAATTAGTACAGTTAGGAATAAATCCACGAAAATGAGCTACCTTACCTCAATACCACCAATGCAGAAAAGTATAATCAGCACCCAGATAAACCAAGATGACATGAAGAAGAACAGTAGCACAAGAAAAGTAGAAGCCGTAATGACAAAGACGACAGCACCCTTTGCATCTATGTTAACAATTTCATTATCAGAATCATCTTTCACTAATTCAGCACTGGAAGATCCCTAGCAATAGAAAAGAAACATTTATGAATTAATTTGCCTGAAGGTGCATTGGAAAAAGAACTAAAATAACCATGTAATCATTAAACAAGATGAGAAAAAGGCATGCTTTGTTGAACCATACATGCTAAGGTCAGTCAGTGATTACAAATTCCCCGTTTAACTATTGTTAAAATATTAATTCAATGAAGATATAAGGTTGCATGGAAAAACCTTGGGAGACAATCCATTATAGTGTTCATCAAACTGATCAGAAGCAGTGATGTCTGACCATAATGAAGCGCATATAACTGTTCCAACTGACATCAACCACAAAACTCCAACGGAGTAGTCTATAATTGGACGAGTTGGAGCATATAGTAGAACTTCCACTGCAATGGTCAACTCAGAATTAACCATCTGTAAATCATGTGGTAATAAGCATCTAATAGAAATATATAATATTTTTCTTGATGAAACCAGTAATATTTTCCTTTTAACTTGTTTATTCAAATAGTTTATGAGAAGAATGCATGGGTGCATGCATGTGTTTATATGGAAGAGAGAGCTCAGCCAAAAACATATTCCCGTCAAAATAACACCTTGTAGCCTACTAGTTTAGAATTTAGTGCTATTTACTTAATGTTTAGTTCATTGTAGAGTATATCAAACGGGGCAACATAAGAAGTCCAGGATATAATATAACACTTAGGTATAATGTACTCAACGGGGAAGCTAATCACTGCAACTGAAATTACTTGAATTGGCACATAGAGAATGGAGATTGAAAAAACATACTAAATTTGAACCTATCAAGCCTCTAGTAATAACCATTTCTCCATTAGCTATATCGAAAGTACACATACAATAATAACGAACTTGAACATTCCCTTTTCCTATATATAAGAACTTCCTTGTCATTCTTCACCACAAATGAATTTGAGACAGTCAAACAACATACTCACTACAAGATACACACCTCCACATAGTTACTTGAATTAACCATGTTCCCTCCTATAGCTCTTATGTGGTTAAAGAATGAGACATTGCGACAGCCAGATGATAATATACATTGAGACAGCGTAATAGATAAAAAAAAAGGTGCAAATATCTTTCTGAAACAGTATAGAATTCCGAAGAGAAATTTTAGAAATTGAAATCCTGACCTCTCCTTCCAGACTTCAAAAAATTGACGAGAGGATCTGCAACAGACTCAGTCATTTCCACAACTGGAATTGAAATGTTTATCTTTTCAGTAGTATCAGCCGGGCAGTCCATCTGATAGAGCTCTGAGAGAAAATAAAGAAATAGAATTTGGAGAAATAGGATAATGTAAAACCAAAATAGGTAAAAGGAAGTAAAAATAAAAGTCAAAATGAATGAGAAGAAGTAAAATTGCAGGGAAGGTGTTTTGGAATTAGTGATGGCAATGAAACATGCAGGAAGGAATACATTTGATTTGAGTGAAAGGTGGGGAAGTTACGGTCATTAATCATCACGACAGCAGTAGCACCCCCTGACTGTGCGAATGCAGCTTTAGTTGTGTAGTCACAGTTACCACGAACACAAACAGCAGCTGATCCAGATAACTGAAATGCAATGTAAATGAATGAATGAATGAATGAGAAAACATAATAAAGATGGAATTAATGAATGCATAAATGAGAAAAACCTTTGAAGTTGAAACGGAACAGCAGTCATTGGGAATAGCATAAAGGAGAGGAGCTTTGTGAGTTTGATCGGCATCCTCGGGCAAAAAAGAGCCAAACGTTGCGGTCATACCATTGAGCATGTCACCTTCCTTCCCATCAACCCAGTTCTTCACCTTCACCTGTTGTAACCAATTAAATATTAATATATAAAAATGAAATGCAAAGGGAAATGGAAATGGAAATGGAAATTAGTAGAGTATTACCAATTGCATGTCGTGATTGCAGGAGGCATTATTGTCATAGGCATTTGCTGCAACGAAGACGAATGAGAGAACGAGGACGGACGCCAAATAGGAAGAATACGAAAACCACGGCATTATTGTTATTACTACAAACAAATAGAGAGATTAAATTGATATTACTGAATTCTTTTGTTCTCCTTTCTCCCTTCTCCCAATGGAATGGAGATAGAGAGATGCCATTTGTTTCCTCGTATCGCATCGCATCAACGGGAAATTCGTGGCGCCAACAACAACCTCACATTCATTATTGGAGGATTCTATTCTTTTACTTCCATTTCTAATTCTAACACCAATTTCATTTCTCTTCTTGCCTCCCTCCTAATCCCAACCAACCGTTTCATTTCACCCCTTTAGGCTTTACCTTACAAAACATATTTTATATTTCAATTCCCACTACTCCACCATTTTACCAAAATTATACTGCAAACTTTTTATCATATTTACATCTTGATACAAAAATAATAATAATAACAATAAATGACTTAATTGTTAAATATAAATAAGATAAAAAAAACATGTAACCTACTTTTACTTCTCTTAGGAATAGTCGCACATTTTTTTGTTGCTGTAGACATATAATAAATAGATAATTTTTTTAGAATCTAATTTATATATATTTTTAATATAAATAATTTTTACATTATTATACAATTAGTCATTAGAAAAATTTTGTTTTTATCATAAGCATTTCAAAAACCATTATATAAATGATTGCGATGTTAGACTAGCACATCAAATATATGTTGATATCTTACGGTTAAATTTCAAACTCATTATTCATTTGATTGTGGGATACTAGTTCGCATTGCTAAACCCAAAAGGCTCGCTGCTTTGAATTGATATTTTAATCGCTGTAATTTCAATCTCATATTCATTAGATTGTGGGAGACTAGTTCATATTGCTAAATCCAAAAGGCTTGTGGCTTTCAATTGGTGTTATCTAGTTCTTTATGGAGATTGTGGAATGTTCATCACAACATATTGATCAATCTTTTTCTACCTCTTTAACAAAGAGTCTGCCTTGAAAATTTATTTATATAGAATAAGTAAATGGAAAGGAACAAGTAGGATTCATCCAAGTTCAAAAAGGTTATCTGGTCTCTAAAATAAAAGGACTCAAAGTTAAACAAAAATCAAGACAGTATGTAACTCCAAAAATCAAATTGTCAAGAAAGTTCGATCAACATTGATATATGATAAGACATTGCAAAAGACATCCAAAATGATTAAAATAGGAACTCCAGATTGATTATTAAACCTCAAGAAAGTTCAAGTTGACAGACCCAGTTTGATAATCAATCTCCGTTTTTTGCATAACTACAACAGTTGTGCATTCTCTTATGCAATGACTTGTAATTCTTCTCCAAACTCCTCTAGCTACATTTAAGACTCAAGATCAATATTGTACCATCCAAGATCAAGGGAGAAACGTCAAAGCCTTTTTCTAAAAAGGACAAAACTGCTTTAAATGATAAACTAGAAAAGTCAAAAAGCAGTTTTCAAAGCTGAATTATTTTTAATCTGATATATTGACTTCACTCAAACTACAGAGCACTACCAACAACTCTTTCTGACCTTCATTAAAGGCCTTTAATGCCTATAAATAGAAGACAAATATCTAGGATCAAGATAAGAAATTCAAGTGCTGAGAAAGTCCATAAATCAATCACATACATACTTGAAATTCTGATTTTTCGCAAAACAGAGGCTGTCTATATTCTTATATTAGATTGAGTAATTATCATTAGATCCTTTGTAAAGAATCAATTCTCAAACAAGAGTTGAGAAATATCAAATTATGTCAAAAACAATTCAATTGTAAAAACTCAAACTATAAGAATTTATTTATAATTTGTTTAAGAGTATATTAAATCCTATAAAGGTTAGATAGGTACTGGTAGTGCTTTCTGGGTGGAAAATATTAGAGATTGAAACAAATCAAAGTTGATCTAGACTCGGTGTTGTAAGATCAAGAAGGTTCTTTGTTTTAAACACTTAGTGAAAAATCTCACAGTGTGAGGACTGTACGTAACTCACGTTGGGTGAACCAGAATATATTTTTGTGTGATATTCTCTATCATATCTTTTTATTTGTCATACTTAATTGATTAACCAAGATAAAACATAAACTGATTTTCTGTTTTGAGCTAATCAAGGAACGTTATCTGTTTTATAATAAAAACCAAGAACATTCTCCGTTTTCATAACCAAAAATCAATCTTGAGTTATTTTCTTAAATTTTCAACAAGAATTTTTAAAAATGTGCATTTACAATTCAAACTCCCCTTTCTTGTAAATCAATATTGTTACTCCAATTATGACCGGTACACAAATTAAATCTATCAACAAACTTAATAATTAAGTAAATAAATGATTTTAAATAACTATTTTGAAAAATATATAATTTTTCTCGAAATTTCAACTGAGTATCATATGTAACTTCAACATTTCCAAATTTATAAAATTCTTGTTTACATTTTTAACTCAGTCATATCTCAAAGAGGATAATCGAAATATTTAATATATTTCTCAAAAAAATTATGGACTCAAAATAATTGCAAATTATATCACGACTAAACATATTTTACAAAAGAACTCTCGATCAAAGAGATCTACCAAAATATGATTGAGACTTTAATCTACTAACAACTTGTTATTCAATTGTATGTGAATTTGAAAGAAAAAAATAATATTAAGAGTAAGTCACAAAGAATTAATGAGAAGACAACAACTACCACCAACTAGAAGAGAAACACAAAAAGACACGAATAATTATTTGACAATTTTGTGACAACTATGTCAAACAATACTATATGAAATATAGATAATTCTTAAATAAAGTATACACATATTAAAATTATTAAGCTTATAATTTAGCCTTTCAGATATAAATATTTAAAATGTAATTCATATATAAGTGAAATCAACATGAGCAATCTAAAAAATATCATGAAAAAATCGAACAAGTAACAACATAAATTTTTTGGAACCAAGCGGCAGCTACATCTCATTGACAACCCTCTCCTCCTAAGTATGACTTTTCTCTTAGAGGTGACTTCATCTAACAGATAGCTCTCTCATCTCAATTCCGCACACATCAATTAGTGATCTTACATCTCGTTGATATCTCTCTCCTCCCATGGCTCACTTAGGAGGATTATACAATTCACCCCTACACCTAAACTTGTCACCCCTCAAGACACATGAAAATACAATTTTACCCTTTTTACCATTTATAATAAATTTCAAAATTGATAGTTTAGGAAGTTTCAAATTTTTAAAATATATTTCAAAAATTTGGAAAGTTTCGAAAGTTTTCAAATGACGAACGTTTTCAAATATGAAAAGTATCGAAAGTTTCCAAATATGAAAATTTTTGAAATAAGAATTACATTTTAAAAATTTGGAAAGTTTTAAAGTTTCCAAATATTGAAAGTTTCGAAATTTTCCTATTTCGAAAATTTTAAATTGTTTAAAAATTCTGAAAATTTCTATTTCGGAAATTTTGGAAATTGTCATTTCGGAAACATTGAAAACTTTTGAATATTTTAGAAAGATGAGTGAAAGAATGAGAAATTAAAAAAGTTGAACATTTTATACATGACAAAATTGTATTCTCATATTGATTGAGGAGGTGACAAATTTAGACGTGAGGTGCATAGTAGAATCTTCTTCACATAGAGGCTATTACATCTAATAGGTAACTTTCTCTCCCTAATAAAAACGATGTAACTAAGTACACTTATCATCGTTAATGATTTTATAATTATAACAACTATTTTCAAAACACGTATTTAAAAATCATATCTCATTTTATCGCAACTCATAAAAAACGTACTCAAGTGTATAACAATTCAATATTTAAATACTTTATAACTCATACATAAATCAAAAACTACTAACATATTATATAACAAATACCATGAAAATAAATAAAGGATGAAATCGATAAAAATTCTGAAGTTGTGCTCCCCAATTTTTAAATAAACAGTTTAACATATAAACGAGTAAAATAATAATTATAGTATAATAAAAAAAATATGATAGTGATTGTCGTCTACCCACAATTATAGAGAATCACTTAAGTTTGTTCTCTAACAACTCTTAGACTAGCGTACATATGCTAATAAATCTAAGTATAAAAAATATTTTCATAACTTTATAAAAATTATTCTTACATTTTTATAGAGATTTATACTAATATTAAAGTTGTGTATTTATCTCAAAGAGTCTCAATAAACAATTTTTAATAAATGAACATTTTTCTCATTCCTCATAGTATAAAAAAAATATAGCCAATAACTTAAAGAAAATATAAGGAAACTTGCATAGAAAATGGATACCCATCACATGAATTTATGGTTTAAGGAGACTAGTTAATAGAAAAATAAAAGAAAAACAAAAAATATGAAAATGGCGGTGGAGTTTGTGAATCGATAGAGAGATAGGAAAGGAAATGGAGAGAGTTAGATAGAAAGAGAGTCAAAATAGATAAGGTAATGTTTTATTAATTTATTTATTAATTATTAATATTATTATTATTATTTTATTTTATTTTAATAAAACTTTTAAGTTATTTATAGATATGATTTAAGAGATAATTACCATAAAAGTTAAATATATTTAAAAATATAACTTTTATGATTCACAAATAATATAAACTTTTTTTACATTAACACTACACATAAATTCAATTTTTAGTAATATGTTTTGTTTAAAAATAATGAATTTGCCAAAAAAAGTAAAACTTCAAAAAGTAAAATAGAATATAATGTCTCATTGTTTATATAATTCTCAACTATAACTTTTTATTGATAGACCAAATATTAAATATCACTTATATAATGTTGATTTATTGAATATGTTTATATATAAATTATTTATATAAAATAATTTTAAGGGTCAAAGAGATTTAATTAAAAAAATATTTTGAAGAAAAATAAAACTTGTATTTCTTATCTAGTCTGAGAAAAAAAAAATTTAAGTTGACCGAATTTATTTATATTTATTCGTGTAGATTTAAAGTAACTTAATTATAGTTGCCTCAAAAATGGAAATTAATTTATACTGATGAAAGTTTTTTTCCGACCAATTACATGTATAGATGGATGAAAGTGTATTTTTTTCCTTAATGGATGGAAGTTAACAAAGTGTGTTTATGACATAAACTTTAATGAATTGTGCGAGGGGGACAATATTTTATTTAGCCAAAAGTGGTAAAAATTTATAAAAAACAAAACAATAATAATTAAGTAATGTAAAGATATATACTGTCAATATAAACTCATTTTATATTATTGAAATCAAATAAAAAAATTACTTTCTCTAATATTAACTATTCAATTAAAAATAAATAATTTATAATTAATAATTATTCTAATAAAATTTCAACTCGACTTCCTCTTCTTCTTAAATTTTATTGTTCAAGTTGATTAATCCATTAAGACTAACACTACTTAGTTTTTGTTTTGGTTGACTAAATCTATTTTATAACTGTACATTATAGTGACATAAAATTGACAAATACTGTTTTTCTTTACGAAATTGAAAAATGCTACTACTATTTTGTAATCCTAATTTACCCATTCAACCAACCATAAGAAAAGATAGTAAAGTGAAAAAAATGACACTTAATAATTAATTAACATCAATCCATAAATAAATAGAATGGGCAAATGAGTGAAAGGTGGAAAAGAATAATAATAATTTGGCAAAAAAGAATTATTGTTTTTTTGACCAGAGAACGAAGGAAATAAATCTCTTCTCTTCATCGTCTCCTTTCTCTTTTTTATTTATTTATTTTTTCTACAGACAACGTGCATAAAAGGAGGGGATTGTGAAAGTTAAGAAGAAGGAGTTTCAAATTGACTTGTTGACATTTTGACTTAATTCCATTTTCATGGCGCCCGCGATGAAGATCGTTTTCGCACTTCTCACTTTCGTCACTGTTGGAATGATTATAGGTATTTTCCATTGCCACTGTCATTGCCATTGCGACGCCATCTCTTACAACTAGTTTGCATTGCATAATTACGACACCGTTTCCGTTCGATCACGCACCTGCTACCCTACTTCTTCACTTTACTCTTTGCTCACTTTACTTTACATTACATTACAACCTCGATCCTCCGAATCCCCTAATATCACCCTGTTTCGGGATATTCATAAACTGCGTTTGTTATGCACAATTTACACATCATTTTTCTCTTCGATTACCTAAAATTGCACCGCCTTGTTTTGATTGCATGACTACAATTATCACGTCAATTAACATATGTTACCACTATGATTAAATTGTGTAATGGATTTTTTTCTACTTCGAGTTGCAGGTGCTCTCTCCCAATTGGCATTCATACGAAAATTGGAAGATTCATATGGTATCAACTTTTTTTTTATTTTTCTTAGAATTGCAGCTTAATATTTATATTAGTTAAGGACTTATTTGTTTTTTTAATTTCAGAACAATTATCTGCTTTTAAAAAATTATACAACTTGTTTGGGGAAAATCACAATAAAAGTTTAAGCTGTTAGATTAGGTGAAAGAAAGCATATTATGAGTGCTTTAATACCATATCATCATCTAACTTTAGGTGATTTTTTCTCTTACTTGTTTAACAAGGTGAAATCAAATTGTGTATTTGTGGTGGTTATATATCTGATGTATATATTTGATTGTAATTCTTAAGCTCTGTTAACCTAACTGACCCATTTAGGTACTGATTCTCAACCATTTAGAAGATTGCGTGGATTGGAGAGAAGTGGTCACCTTCAGTTGCCCATGGGTCCGTATTGTTTTACTGTTGTGTAGAGTACAAGTGTTATTGCTTTTAAGAAACTTCACAAAATATATGTCTTTAGCTTTTATCCTATTTCATCCCTAGTATATTGCTTTCATCTATTTTAAAGTGTGATGCAGGTAGCTGCTCGAGTAAGTTACATGACGGCCAAAGTCGTTATCACAGGCAGGACATATGTAGTTCTATATGCTGTCCACCATCAATGATGTTTTGCCTAAAACAAATCAAATGTCATGCCATATCAATTTTCTTATTGTATCCATGACAAAACCTCAAACTTTCAATTTCTGTACCTTACTGATATTCTATTTGTCTTTTTAACCTTTTAATAATAAAAATTCTGTATGTTAGACCATCAATATTGTTTTAGATTGTCAATGTTAATTCTATTAACAGCACGCAGTTTCGATAACTTCCTTTTCAATTTTTTGAGTATTTCTAATGATTTTCAGGCATTCCGTATTGGAATAATGACAAGGAAGCAGAAATTTTACGCCTTGGATATGTATGTTGTCCCCCTTTTATCTGCTAGATTTTTATATTTTTCTACTGTCTCCTCACTCTCTTAATCTCTTTGATAGAACAAATGACCTTCAAGTAAAATAAAATGAATAAAATACCATAGCCTACAAATTTAGTGTGCATAAGCATGAAAATATGAACACTTCATTGGGAAAAAAGTAAAATTAGTCACTTTGTCTTCAGTGAACAATTAAATGTACATAGTCTCTTTTCTGTGTATTCCAGCTTGCATTGGACTCATAAATTTAACCATTGTTTCTGTTGCTGATTTTTCAATTGGCTTGCTCTCTTTTCTCAATGAAAAATAGTTTCCTATTTTAAATCCTTCTCATGTTTAGGAGAAAATAGATGTTTTCCATGTTTTGAATTTTGATGATTATTCATCTTTGATCCTCAATCCTCAATGTAGATCAAACCTGAGGTGCTTAGCTGGTCTCCACGAATTATTTTACTGCATAACTTCCTGAGCTTGGAGGTATATGTCCTTTCTTCTAAGTGCTTTTTTCATTATTAAAATTATGTTTCTGGTGTTCACTTATTTATATAGAGTCAATACGTTGGGCTCAAATACTTGTTTTTTCTTTCTAATGAACTATCTTCTTCAGTAAAATAAGATGAGCATGATCCATGCTTTTTGGGGGATCATATAAGATAATATGCATGTTGCGACATGAAAATGGGTTCATTAAAATCTCTTGTATATTTTCCCCGAGCTTTATTTTCCCTCTTTTCATTTTAATATACTTTTCAGGGTGCTGCAAATGATAGGTGATTGATTTGGGGTGCCAACATAGTTGGGATGCCAAATTTACCATATGATGCTTTTGCATTCTTTCTCTTTTTGGCTTAAAAAAAATTCTCTTGTATAGTTTAATATACTACACAAATTATATGCTAACAAATCTGTTCTTTAGTTTAGCTATGAATAGCTAGAAAAATGATTTCTTTCAGTTATAGCATTCTTGGGGAATTTAGAGTTATGGATGGGATTCATGATTTTTCTTATTAAAATTTGGGAATAGGGATCAAGGACACCACAACCTAATATTAGATAGCTTGTTGGCTTTTTCATCAACATAAAATCTATATTGTCTCTGCAGTTCAAGACAATCATTCTTATATGTTAGATGATTGTATTGCTGGCATCTTGTTATTAAGCCTGGAATGTTAGTCAGCAATAAAAAAATAGAAGGAAATATTTACTCTTAAAATGTAGGATTCCAGAACTACAATGTAAGCCCCTGTTATGATAAACTTTTATCATCACAAATAGACCTATTGATGTAGTCACAAAGATATTAAATCCAACAGTAACATCATTCTGTAATTATCATTACATTCTGTGCTTCTAAATTTTGGGATAACTCGAAATTACACATCTGGTTTTAAACCATTTTTGGAGAAATATGTTTGAAATGTGTGTGTGAGCATGTGTGTGCGAGTATCTTATATATCCTAAAAATAAGATCCTCTGGCTACTGCAAAAAGCAAACCAACCTCCAAATTGTTTGTGTGTGTGTGTTATCTTGTAAATGAAATCCTACTGGCTACTGCACAATGCAAACCAACCTTCGGATTGTATCTCCCTCTTTTTGGTACATGCTCAAGATAATCCTCTATATGATTTTTTTTGTTTGCATTTGCACATACTTTTTTCAGTTTATGGAGTGGTAGCAATTGGTATGAAGCATTCAGTGTTGTTATCTTTAACTTTTTCCGCTTAATTGCATTTTCTTTAAATTTTCTGGGCAAAGTACAGACAATTAGGTAAAGACCCATCAGTGAAGACCCAAGAGTCAATTGAAATTTGAGTAACTCCCAATTAGGTCCTCCAAACATTATGGTGTCACCACATTAATCCTCTAAAAGTTGTTCTCATCAAACTCTAATCCCTTAGAGATTCAAGTGAAACCTTATTGGGTGTGTGTTTCAAGAAACAGGTTGATTAAGTGCTTATTGAATAATGCTTATCATATAGGCGGTTATGTATAAACTATTTGTATTGTTAACGAGAGATTGTGATTAAACTATTTTCATATAAGTTGTAAGTTTTTTTTTTAAGGTATCCATCCTGATAAGCTTATTGAAATTAGCTCAAAACAGTTTTCAGATATGTTGTAAGCTAATTAAACAAGTTCTCCCAAACACTTACACAAGTGTTTACAAGAATTTTTCACTTAAATCTTCAAAGATAAAAACTTTCGCCAAATTATTCCCTTTGCATCACCACTTTAGTTCTTTGTATGAATGAATTTGGTCGCAGATGTGTATCTCCGAGAAACTAATTTGGAGAACTAATTTGCTTACAAAATATTTGGACTAATGTAGTGACACCCTTACCTTTGGATGACTAAGATGAGGGTTTACTCAGATTCTAACATCTATTTGAGGGTGGAAATTTCCTCAAGAGGTGTTAGGCTTCTGGCTGTGAAGTATGATGTTCTTGTTAGACACATATAAGACCCTCCTATCCACTACTGTAAGAGGATTACATACTAATCTTGGGGAATTAACAGTATTTAAAAAATGTTCAGCTTCCAACTGAAAACGTTTTGCAGATGCGTATTGAAGTTATTATATCTTTACAGGAATGTGATTATCTTAGGGCAGTAGCCCTCCCTCGCCTGAAAGTTTCAACAGTGGTGGATGCAAAGACTGGAAAGGTACATAGTTTTATTTTCTTGATAAAATTCATTTTGAGTGGTCATAATCATCAATAGATGTTCTGTGTGGGTTTTAGTTTCATTTGCTAATATCTAACTCACCTAGGGAGTTCATAACTGTAACCCAAGTAACTTGAGACGAGATTCTACTATCTTCTATCCAAAGAAAGCCACCCAATTTTCTCTATAATTATTGTATATTTAATCCTGGACTATCTTGTTTGACTAGTAATTAATTGTCAAACTCATCTCTACAACATTGAGTTTACTTTCTCGTTGGCTCTTGTTGTGATCCCACATCGACTAGAAATATGGTCAAAGTAGTCCTTATAAGGCTTGATTGAGTTAGCCCAACCCAAATTCTAAGATGGTATCGAAGAATATCCTAGATAATTATTGGTCCAAGATATCTGTTATTCCCGCTGCAGTTGTTCATACTTCAGATGTGTAGTCCTGAATGTGTGTAGTCCTGAATGTGAGGGGTTATGTTGAGATCCCCATTATTCCACATGTGTTTGTCCACACTCTAGATTTCCAATAATGAGCACAAGGGGTGTGATGCAATCCCAAGTCAACTACTGATAGGGCCAAAGTAGTTCGTATAACTATAAGGCTGAGCAATCTTCACCGCTTGATCTAGCTTTAGGGGTTGTGTTAAGCCTAAAGCCCAAATTCTAAGAGTTCTTTACCACTCAACATCTAGTCCTACACTACATCACAAATCTTAGAGTTGTGCGCTTAAATTTTCCTTGAATTTTGAGCGGTCCATTTATGTTGCAGATCACACCAGAAGCATTCTTCCACTCCATCCACTCTGCATGGGTCCTATGGTTAACAACTCCCTTTATCTCCATATGTGTATTATAGTTCTCCAATCTTCACCTAAGTTAGGATTTGTTTCTCTATTACCATGTACAAACACTTCAGGAATTTAACAAAACACCTTGTAGTGATTTAACAAAACACCCTGTTCTTTTAGATTAAGCGAAGCTTTTGTTAATTCCACAGCATGGCCAAATAAGCTCATACATATATTGTTGTGTCAATAACCTTTTTACTTTGAAACTATGAAAAGGGAAAATTTGAATGAGTGAAACTTGTTGAGAACTAAAGTTGTTTAAATTTACTTTCATCTGAAAAAGTCTTTGACAAGTTCTTCTGTTATTGGACAGAAGTGTCAACATGTGCTTCAACTAAACTACAATTTTAATCTTGAGGTTATTTGAATAATTTTTAGCCAATCATGAAAAATAAAATACTAAAATTGCCTCTTCCAACATGGCCAAACAACTACTTTCAGATGCCGCTTTTGCTGCATAGACTAACAATGAAAGGAAATTTATATCTTAACAAATGAGCATATGTAGTATTGTAGTACATGTGTGGTCACTAACATCTCTAGCCATGTATTTCTTCCCAAACCATGATGATATTTCTATTTTCCACAGGGAGTCAAGAGTGATGTCAGGACAAGCTCTGGTATGTTTTTGAATTATGAAGAGAAAAAATATCCTATGGTACATGTAAGTTATCCGGTTTACATTTATCTCTTGCTCATAGTTTTGTCATCAAATGAGTGTTAAAAACCTAGGTTGCACCAGCTGGTTTGTCCATAAAGTTGGACAGTTTTTGTGGTCTGATACACACTAAGAACCCTTTTTGGGTGGTTACTAGTTTAGTTTTTGAAACATTGTGCCACACCTATGACCCTTTAGGTATCACACTTATTGTGTAATTGCGTCACAATCATGAAGAGGAGAATGTGATCCCTAAATTCAGTCAATCATAAATAAAAAAATGAAACACTAAAACTTTTGAATGAACCATATGACGTTCTTTATATAACTTATACTTCAAGAAGCACAAGAAAATCCAACAAAAACATAGGTCCAAACCCTGGACCAGTAAGTGTGAAAATTAATAAAATACCCTTAGGAGACTGAATCTCATAAATAAGTAATAAATTATTAAGGCTATGGTACCTTTAATAATAGTGATATAGTAGTAACCTTGTAGAACAATGCAATCAACCCCGAAATAAATAAAACAAAAATACCAAGAGGATGTGATATTTAAGTTTACGCTTTCTTGATGCTAGTGTTCCCTGCATCAATTATTAATATTAAATTTGATTTCTGTACATGTATGATAGTTCTAACTTCTTTTGTATCGTTGTATAAATATTTAGTTCCCATGGAAACATTTGATTTAATTTCTTTTTCCCAATTTTACTTTTTATAAAAAAGCCACATTTTATTGGATAGTATTAATTGTACAGTCTGATAAAATATGTACCCTTTCTCAACTAGGCAATTGAAAAAAGAATTTCTGTCTATTCTCAAGTACCAATTGAAAATGGAGAGCTTATGCAAGTCCTGAGGTGAGGATATGATTTATTTATTTTACTTATATCTATCTGAACATGATGGCTTTTGCTAGTGTCAACGCTAACATCTGCAGCAGCACAGGTATGAGAAGAATCAGTTTTACAGACCCCATCATGACTATTTTTCTGATACTGTAAGTTGTATTGTAAACCTGTCTTTGCTATTTTAATTATTTTAGATTTATAGTAAGCATGAGAATCACCTCTAGTGGCTTCAATAAATCATCTGCAACCCTTTGTGCCTTTCTTTTTCGAGACAGTTCAACTTGAAGCGTGGTGGGCAGCGAATAGCTACAATGCTTATGTATTTAGGTGACAATGTTGAGGGAGGAGAAACACATTTCCCACTGGTAAGCTTCTCATTTTCTGAACTATTGTGTTGGCATGTTTTGGTAGTTGCTGTAGACATTGCTGTGAAGCGTATGAATAGCCTTAATTTAAGTGGCAGGCTAATGGAAAGAAAATGTGTTTTATTTTGTTGACTAACAAGATACATGTTTCTTTTGTTTTTCATTTATTTGTTTAGTTTGTGGAACTATCAAAATTGTGTTTTATCCCCAGAATCCCAATCTTATTCCACATTCCTTTTATTTATTTATGTTTCAATGCTGCACATATGTTACTCTTAGTTCTTGTGCCTTCCTGAATTACAATGTTTATAGATTTATTGATTATATTTGGCTTTACCTATAACCTGAGAAACACACACCATGTGTAAAATGCAGGTATCAGCTATCTACTATGTGGTGTGATAGTATTATCTAACATTCTCATTGGACATTTTGACTATACTCAAGGATGTTATTGATAATATGTATGCAATGTGTTTCAGGCTGGTTCAGGTGAATGTAGCTGTGGTGGGAAATTAGAGAAAGGGATATGCGTGAAACCAGTTAAAGGAAACGCGGTGCTGTTCTGGAGTATGGTTAGTATAATTTTGCTTGTTCATCATCATTCATGGGGATTATAAAATAGGAGCAGCAATTTTCTTAAATGTTCTAGAGAACTTGTTATATGCTTTTAGTTCTTAAGAAGCAAAAGTAATTAAGATATATCTTGAGGCCATTTGGATAAATATTTAGCGAATCAATACTTTTATTTTGACGGAAAATGCCAATATTCAGAGTATTGGATTACAGTTATTTTCTATGCCGTGTGTTTTTCATACTAACTTTTTATGTCTTGCCAAATAAGGCAATAGACAATCATTATTTTTTTAAATATTTCTGCTTGGTTTTCTCAGGGACTGGATGGACAGTCAGATCCGGAAAGTGTGCATGCAGGATGCCCAGTAATCGCTGGGGAGAAGTGGTCTGCTACAAAGTGGATGAGGCAAACAACTCACGTATGATTTAGCTGCTTTGTGTGACTAGAAAGAAAAAATGACCTGGAAATAGTGGTCATACTTAGTTATTATTGGTAGTATAAATATTCAATAGCGGTGAGTTTGGATCAATAAACTACAGGATAAACTGATATATTATTAGATACACAATGAATGTTTGGTCTATATCATTGGGTGTCTGTTAAAGATATAATTAAGTTTCTGATAAATCTCTACACTGTAGACATTTTGTCTTGATTGTAATTTAGTCTCAGATGGAGGGCACCATTAAGATTTCAGCTCCATTTCTGGTTAAAATATAATCTATTCCAGGCGGGTATATTTTCTTATACATGTATATTTTGTTTGAGTTACTGAAATGCTAAATCGGATTCTATTATAAAATACTAAATTGGAGTTAAATTCAAAAGCCCGATCCCCATCAACTAGCCAGTGGCCACTTTATTATGTACTTTGTTTTGTTACATACTCAACAAAGTGAAAACTCCATCTGAGACCAAAGTGAAATTTTTTTCTATTGATCAAGTATACGCCCTAGGCCACTTTGATTCTTTTACCTAAAGTTCCATTACAAAAGGAAAAAAGAACAAAACCCAGACCAAAGCAATATATAACGACAACAATATGCAGGGTTCAATATGTTATTAGGCTATAATGCATGTTAAAAGTTTTATTACTTCATTGAAGTAATATTGTGATATTGTCTCTAAAGTAAATATGGTCTGTTTAAAGCCAATAAAAAATAATGACACACTCACTGTTTTAGGCAATACACTTCCACTTTATGGACAAAGGCAGTAGTGATGGTCATTTAAAGATAATGGAAACATAATAACAGATGTTGTAATACAAGCCACGAGACAAGTATGATTAATGACTAATAACACATTATTTATCAGCCACTGGAAGCCTTTTTTTTCCTTTTAGACGGACTGCTGACTGGTATGGACCATAGAGACAGATGCGCAGATCACCCTGGATCATTGGTTGATAAAAATAATTCTTGAACAGGTCCCAGAATTCATCTCTGCCAGATCAATAGGGTTAGTTTATGTAAATGGTGGTAATTTCAATATAATCCATAAGTTCTAAGTTTGTGAGAAATAAGTTTTAAAGAATTGAGAACAGAAGATTTTAAAATAGGTAGGGAGGAAGAGAGAAGCACACCTGACTTGTGGAAGGGTAAACAAGGAATAGCCCTTCACATCAGGATGCATGTCAAGCACAAGTACTTTTAACCTTGAAAGGCCTAAAGCCTCCATGTCAATGAGCTTCATTATCCTGCATTGGATGGCGAGTAATGTAAAAGTTGTATAACTATAACTATACAAAATATAAACATGACTACAAATTTATCTAACAATGTCAATGATTGGTAGATTATACAATCACCAAAGAAATGAAAACAGAATTATTTGATTTGATAGTTGGAAAACAGCAAGATTTTCTTTAATGAAATTATGTAACATGACAAACCTGCTTGGTGTGCCGCTAGCAATGTTAACTCGGTTTTTCAACAAGGAAGTCTGCAAGGAACATAAATCAAAATCAATACTTGGGTCCAAGCAACAATATTAACTAATAATTCAGGGCAGACCCAACACATTATGAGTCTAAAACAAAATTATTAGAGGTCTTTTCAAAACTTAATAAATAAATTATTAATATTTTATTTAAAAGACTTAAATGGCATTTTCAAATTTATTTTAGCTTTATTATTTTCAAAAAATAAAATAAGACATTTTAACATTTCTGATGCATATATGTTCAACGTGAAGTTGAATTGATGAAGTGAAGTTGGAGAGAGTAAATATTGACCTGTTCTTGGAGTTTGATGTGCTTAGAGAATAACTTGACAGCGCTACACTGTTTTGTGAAGGAACGAAAGCCCTTTAAAAGATGTATGGATCTTAAAGCAGAGGAAGAGATAATAAGAACTGAGGGGCTACCAGCAGGGATTTTGCCTTGTAAGAGGTCTCCTTCACAAAGCACCTCTTTCCATGATTTCCCAAATGCCGCTTTGATATCATCACCCAACATTTTGACATCGTTATCTGTGTCTGTGTCTTGAGAATGAGATAGCTCTAATATGGATTTATCGTTCAAGGACTGTAACTCAATGGAAGATAGTTGAAAGTGGTTGGCCTCCTGAAATTGATCAATGAAAAAACGTAATTGCTCACCAGCTCCCTCCTTCGATGATGATGATGATGATGGCGTCTTCTTTTTCTTTTCACTTCTATCGTCATTATTTCCAGTAGCATTTCTTTTTCGCTTTGCTTTCTCAATCGCCATTCTTCTTCTCTTTGCCTCAGTCGGCCGTTGGTGCGTTGCCCTAACATTTTATTAAAGTTTGGGTTGGGCCTTCAGTCAAGTCCGTTTCAATACGCTTTTTATTTTATATATTGTTTACATTAAAAAAATATTAAATAAGAATATTTTATTAATTTCATATTATATATATATATATATATATATGATATTTTGGATTATATGTATTAAGAATATTTAATTAATTTCATTTATTGTACTAAAATATATATAATATCGTTGAAGTGCTTACCAATATATCACATATTCAAATGATTTTGAAAATTTTATAACACTTGAATAATTATACTTGTGTGTCATTGTTTTTTTTTAAATCAATTCATATTTTTTTAAAAATCAATATATGAAATTGGTTATAGTTAAATAATTAATTTTAAGTTAAGCGATCGATTTTAAAAAATTAAATTTAAAATTGAATTTTTTTCTCTCAATCAATTAAAATTTTATTACTTTTTAATATTTATTTTTAAAAATCAATTTTTATAGTTTAAAATTTGATTATTTAAAAAAATCAATTATTTTTATAAAATGAAAGTTCAATAAAAAACATACATCAGTTATACAATTGTTTTTCTCGTGATTAAAATTAAATATGTTAGTCTAATATTGATTTATTATT
>JBBPBS010000968.1:13588010-13617186 GCA_037974835.1 Cicer judaicum
GTATAAAATAATACAAACACTTGAAAGTTTGTTCAATCAAATTTAACAATTAATGCACTATAATAAAATTATAAAAAGTACAAACACTTGAAAGTTTATTTCCAACATTAAAATGAAAATCACACCACCACCACAAAATTTAGTAAATTTAAAATATTTAATATATTAATTTATATCTTGAGCATTTATAATTAAGTTAAGTTTGAACAATATTTAAATCTCAATATCATTTATAACATAACATATTATTGAAATATTTTGGGAAAATTCATCATTTAAAGATCAATAATTTAATAAATTATATTTAAAATATTAAGTTTATCATATTTCAGTCTTATTTAATAAATATTAAATATCTTAATTTATTAACTAATTATCATACACCGTTGGTTAATAATAAATATTTGATTAAACGAATTTCATAATAAATTATCGGAAAACAAAACACTATCGGTGGAAAGTCGGTGGGATAATGACAAAATCAAAATTGTTTTGGAGTTTTAAAATTTATAATTTTTTAGAGTTAAACGGATAAAAATTAAATCTAAATATAAAAATATAAGTAGATATCCAATCAATTGATAAATAAATTAGATCATAACGATATTATTTTAACTAAATATTTAAAATAAATTTAAATTCAATTTTGAGTTTGGATGTCTTATCCGGATTTTTTTTGTAGAGCTCTACCTACAAGATACTTGATCGAAATTTAGAAAAACTATTCTATTATATATAATATCTATAACAACTAGTTATGTTATAGTATGCCCTAAATATATATCTTTTATCAATAATGATACAATACATCTATTATTTTTATACATGTTATTTTTTTACCTCCCGTATCATATCACATTATTAACTCAATTTCTTTATCTCTTAAATTGTAATTGGGGGATAATATTTGGATTTTTGTTAGTAAGAGTATGAGTATTTACACATAGTATGTTGTTTAGCAGTATTCCCATGGAAAGATCGAATTGGCGGCTGTATGAATGAATTCATGCACCTGTAAGTATAAAGTGGCACGTGACAATAACAAGTTGGGTTAAAGTATTAATATTAGTCGGACAAGTGGGAAAGGCAGCGCATCTAATATATATCTCCTCATCCTTGTTTTTGTACTATTTGCAAAACCACAACCCAACTAACAACAAGTTGCTCTTTATTTAATCAAATCAACTCATCATTTATCCCACTTCCCACTTACATTACATCCATATTCAAACATGTATCGTCCTCCTTCGTCTTCGGCTTCTTCCTCCTCCTCTTCCTCTCAACAACAGACCTCTTCCCTCACCAGATACGGTTCTGCACCTGGCTCTCTTCTCACCACCACGGTTGATGCCGTCATAGCATCAGGAGGATCGCGCCTTTTTCCCCCGGGAACGGGACATTATTTCTCCGGTGACTCCACTCAGCAGAGGTCATCTTCTTCTTCATACGAAGCCTTTGATGGATCGGCGTTGCTCCGTCAGAAAAGCTCCCCCGCAGGTTTCCTCAACCATCTCGCCGCTCACAATCATAATGGTACGTATATAAAATTTCTAATTTCTAATTTAGGGTAGGGTGTTGAAGTCAACTTAAAAGTCAACAATATAGATTAGATCTGATATAGTATTTAATTTTTGATGACGAGGATGCAGCGGGGTTCACAATCACAAGGGGAGATGGAGGACAAGGGCAAGAATGTCTTTCTCGCATATCTGAAAATGGTCCACCTTCTTCCTATGCTGCTACAGCAGGAAATAATGGAGGATTGCATCAGAGTACCTGGGGGACTGATAATTCAAATAATAATTCAAATTCGATAGTATTTTCTTCAAATAATAAGCGTTCTAGAAATGACAACAACAACAACGACGACGAAGATCCCGACCTTCTTCTACATTGCCTCAATGCCCTCGAAACTCAGGTCAGTCAGTATCCACTCATCACGACACATTCTTCATTTTAATTAATTAATTATTTAATAATTCAATTTCAATCATTTCAGTATAGTCTGCCACAAACTTCTCTTGAAATGGCAAGTGTTGATAAGCTATTGCATATTCCACAAGATTCCGTCCCTTGTAAAATTCGTGCCAAGCGTGGCTGTGCCACTCATCCCCGTAGTATTGCTGAACGGGTAAATCAAAATCCTCTTTCTTCTTTCCTTCTAATTCTAAATATCTTTCATTCATCAGGATCGTAATCCATTTTCATGTATATATATATATATATATATGCAGGAGAGAAGAACTAGAATAAGTGGCAAGTTGAAGAAATTACAGGACCTTGTACCTAATATGGATAAGGTATTATTAATTCATTGCTTCCTTCCTCATGCTAGTGACACTAGAATAAAGATAAAGTATTCAACATCATTTGTTAGTGACACTAAAAGTGATACAAAAATAAATAATTTTAGTGGAACGCCCATTCATACTTATTCGCTATTACTATTATAATGAACTCAACTTTAATAAATATTTATTTCTCATTGAAGGAGGTGTATATGTTTCAAAATAAGAGAAAAGAGAATTGCACTTTAATTTTCTATTAGAGACTCAAGTATAATTTACCCTTTATTTTAGATTCTAATTAAAAACCGAAGACTCAAGTATAATTTACTCTTTATTTTAGATTCTAATTAAAAACCGAATCTGAGTTGCTATCAGTCCTTGTTTTTTTGTTTGGTAACATGTGAAAAAGGAAAAAAGATAAACAAGACAAAGAACTACTATCTAGACTACTAAGTTCTTAAAAAGGAGACACCCATAGCATCAGTCATAAGAGCTAAAGATTAACTAGAATGTGGCTCATAAACCGCAGTCAACAAATCTGTGCCATTAGCTCTCATTTTCACAAAGATATTCGCACAAATATTTCCTTGACAAAGAACTTAGCTATTGGTCCTTGTTTGAATTACTAAACCTCGAACCTTAAGTTTGCACCTTGCAAGTAAATAATAAGGTGTAAGATGAAACTTAGAAAAGCCAAGCTCTCACGACATTCTGTAATGAAATTTAAAATTTTTGGTGTATGAAATCTTCTTATAGTTTGAAGCATTATTTGGAACTAGAATTTAGCTGTTGCTTCCGCTTTCCTTGTGATGATACGACTCTTATTCTAACTTCTTCCATTATCTTAGTTTTTACTACTTTTCTATTTTTCTTAGATCAGTTACAAAATAACTGATTCTGTTAGTTTTAGTTAGTTAATAATGTTTCCGTTATTTTTCGTTTTTTTCTCTCTTAGGATTAGTTATCATCACCATCCTTGTGTTTATACAATAGCTTATTCAACTATAATCAATGATGACTTTGTCTTTTATTCTTTAATATGGTATCAGAGTCTAGTTATTTTTCATTGTAAGATTTATGTGCAAGAATGCCAAATTTGCTTATAGCAGGAGTCAAGATCAAATTGAAGTTAGACAAGTTCATTATTACAGAGTAGTCAGAAATTAAAATCTCTTATACAATAAGTATGAGAGTATCTTCAGTTGAATTGGCTACCATAATATTACAAAATATGTGCATCAAATCAGTGTGTAAAGTACATATTATAGGTGGCTTAATGTTGTTTCAAAATGTCATTAACTGTAGCAAACAAGTTATTCAGACATGCTGGATTTGGCCGTTCAACATATTAAAGGTCTTCAAACTCAAGTTCAGGTGTGTAAAAGTACCTTGGCATGTTCTGTGTATAATATTATATTATATTTTATATACATGCACACCCCTGAATTAAAAAGTGCTTCATGTGACTACGGTATTTTTGAAAATTATTGATTTCCTTGATAGGCTGGTATATAACTGTTAAAATTAAAATATAATGTGTATGCATTAGTTTATGAGTGCTGTTGATCTTGACTACATACATTATATTTTCGCCCTCTTACAGAAGCTTCATGGAGAACTTGAAAACTGCAGTTGTGGATGCAAACCAAGCACATAATCTTATTTTGTTTTACGAGATTAATTCTATTGCAATGTGCATAGAATAGAAGTCAAGGTTTTGATGGCAATGCATGGAAACTGATTTTTGTACCTTCCTACTTTAAACGAATAATAATGAAGGAAATTGTACAGTGTATGTTGTAATCTATCTGTCGTAGACCATGGCTATGTAGCCTACGAAAATATCTTCCTTTTCACAAATTCATAGTTGTGTTTCAAAATAGAGGTTTATTTTCTGTTGAGATTGATCTGTTAATTTCTTGTATGGCTAGGTCCAGAGCAATCTTCGGATAGAATTGAAGTGAGAATGGGACGAGTTAGATTCTTAGAAATTTGACCAAAAAAAGAAAATCAGGCCCAGAATTAAACAAGAAACCCTGTCAAGTTTTATTTTATAATATTATTTGTCTTTACTATTTTTTTATTTAAAAATTGGTATCAATCATATCATTGCCTCACTCAATAGTATGAGAAGATGTGTGTTAGTTTTTAAATATTAGTTTATAAGTTTAAATAAATTTTAAATATTAGTTTGTAATATAAACTTATTAAGATAGTTGACCATGAAATAATGTATAATGTCTATTTTTTTTTGTCTTTTAAGGTTGAATTTTTCTGTAATTAAAATTATTTTCACTGAAAATATAAATGATCCCCACGATTACATCAAAACACAATTGTTACAAAGCTTTTCATATTCACAAAAGCGTTTTATTTATTTTTGTTTTATGCTTGTTTTTTATTTACTTAGAACATCTCGATAGTTTTTTTAAATAAAATTAATAAATAAGTTTTTATTGTAAATAAGTATTTTTTGAATGATTTTTTGGCTGACTGACAAGTTTCTACAATAATAATAATAATGAATGAAGACGAGAGGAAGAGGATAGAATGAGATGATGGATGATATAATTTGGAAATTTAAAGTTCAATTTTTTTTCGAAAAAGGAAAGTTAAGTTCAATTAATGTTAGCTTGATAGTTAGGGCAGGTGAGTAAGGAAATGCAGGGTTAAGGATGTGGCAGATTTTGGAGCGTAACCAGAGAATATTTTTATTTTTGTATTTTGGCGATTTAATTGCAGGTTCGAGTGAGAGGAGAGCGATTTCCCGTATCGAAAATATTATTTAGAGTTTGAGGAAAGAATAGCGAAGCAATAATCGGAACGGAATGGGGATGGGTGTTAGAAACCTGAGACGTGTGGGAATAGTTTTGTGGGTTTGCAATTGTTTAGTTTTCCTCTTTGGCGCCCTTCTCATTTCCCATAGTTATCACCTCTGCGATCTCCATTCTTTGCTCCCTTTCCTCTCTGTTTCTATTGCCTCCTTTCTCCGAATTGTTGCCATGCTTCAAACTGCTTTCGCCCAACATTCTGCTGCCACCATCATTCTCAACGACTCTTCCGACGATCACGACGACCTTCTTCTACGCTTCCAAAGACGGGTCAGTAGCTCCCCTCCCTAATTCCTTTCTATTTCCTCATTTCAATTTCTTCATTTCAATCCTAATCATAACAGCACAGGCTAGGTATATGAAATGGCTTTGGTGGAGTCGATGTACAATGATCCTCACACTCATTCAATTTGTCTCCGCTACTTACCTTCTCCTCAACTCGGCTTACTTTTTCTCCAAACGTACCCCCCTTACTCATTATTGTCTTTTAGGTTGGTGAGTTCCTCCATTCCCCTCTCTCTCTCTCTCTCTCTCTCTCTTTTCCACTTCAATATTATTATTAATTACATTTCTCACCTCACTTTCATCATCCATCCTGCCAATGCAGAATTGGGATGGAACCCTGACTGGTGGAACCACAAGTTACTCTCTCTCTTCTTCATCCTTGCCTGTTTCGTTGCTGTAGCCCAGTGCTTTACAGGATCTGATGTTCTTAAATGGAGATCTTTTTATCAAACTCATGACAATGCTTGGAAATCCCATTATAGGGAGGTTTTTGATAACGGCTTACGTGAGACCTTGTGCTGTCTCGGCAGGGTCAAATACTTGACTGCAATAAAAGAACAAGATGATGTCTATTCTGTTGCTCGATTATTAGGTGACCTTGTGGCCTATCGTGCTTCTGGAACTGGCCATATGGAACTCTTGGCAGGTTTGTCCATACTTATTTTATCTGCAGTTATCATATGTTCCTCAGTCACCTCTTTTCCACTTTATTTCAATATAAGCCCTTCAAAGTACATAATCAATAAACTTAAACTTATTTCAAATACATTTACGTACACACAAAGTATTGTGAAGAAAATGACAAATTGTGCACATCATTCTTGCGGTTTGTGTTGGGTAGCTATGTCAAATAGGGTGGATAGGTGTAATATCTTCCTTTAAACAAATCAGCAAAATCACATTAATTTCTAAAAGCTAATATATCAGCGTCCTTCCATTATGTGCTGCTGTTCTTCTGCGCTTGGAATCAGGAGCACATGTGGCTGAGTTTATTGAGTTGAAGGATTTAGCTATTGCAGGATTTGTAGTATTATGCAAAGAAGGTTCCTCAAATTCACTACCCACGAGACCTCAAGAGCATGAAAATGGTCTATATTTTAATAAATTAGAATTAATTAATTTATTTTTTTAAAAAAATCATTGGGTGATATGCACAGTGACACATTTCTTGATTGTAAACACTTAGTGAGTGATGAGAGCCTTATTTTTATTTTCTTTGTTTGTTTTTGTCATTTACTTGATTATTGTGGTACTTGTTGCTTGTTGTTGTTGAAATCATGAATAGAAGTGAATCAAACCCCCTTTTCTCCTAGAACCGTTTACCCTATGAATCACTTCACAAAAATATTGAATACTCAAATGGATACCTTGAGAGAAGAGCTTTTGAATCAAAGAGATAAGATATCTTATCATGAAAGATCTTCTCAAAATGAATATGGGTCTGAATCAAATAGATTTCATGAGGAGATTAGACAATGTAAAGATTATAATGAGGAGGAAATTAAGTATGAAAGAAGAAATAGAGAAAAAGAAAGAAGATATAGAGATTATGGTGAGGAGAAAATGATGTATTAAAGGAGATATGAAGTACGCAAAAGCGAAAATAATATATTAGAGATGTATCTATGATATAAAAAATATATTAGAGATTTTGTATTGGATGTAGAGTATGTGAAATACTTTTATGAAAATGAATACGCAAAAGCGGTCAGAAAAGTAGAGAAGTTAGCCTTGAGAAAGAAAGAGAGAATCAAAGAAAAGAAACTGAAAGAGGAAAAAGATAAGTTAGTCTCAAGAGAGAAAGAGGCATATGAAAAACATTTGAGAGACAAAGAGCAAAAAATTGACTATAACTATTTGTCTAACTTTGATAATTCTCTTGCACAAGTGTTTGAAGAAGTGTATCTAAAGGAGGAATGTCATCAATACATTGACTTTGAAAGCGAAGAGAAAAATGATGGTAAAATTGAAAGTATCTTTAAACTAGAGACTGAGGTGAATATAGCAATATTAGTGCTTGAAGGTGATTGGTCAAATGATGCTTGCAAGGAAATTATTGAGTCACCATTTGTTTTGCGATAAAGAGAATGTCCATGAGACTTAATTTGCTTTGAAGCCTTTGCAAATATAAAGTAACTTATTGTTTGCCACCAATTTCAATCCAAAGAAGGTAAATTTGGTCATGAATATCAATTTCAATATGTATAACTTTGTTCCGTCTTTATAATTTCTTACCTTGACCATAAATGTGATAAGATGTTAATTGTTCAAGATGGAAATGTGTTTCACCGACCTATCACATTTATTGACTTTTCCATATTTCCATTTGACCCTGGTGGATATGATGAACTTGTGGTTTATTTGAATTATTTCTTTATGTATGATATAATATAGTTTAACCATGGTTGAATTTCTTCAAGAAAGAGAGAATGATAACGACCTTAAGAGCATAAAGATGATCCAAATTAATTTTTTTTTCTTTTAGTTTGATTTCAAATTTGTCAGGTTACAAATACATATTTATAGTAAGACTATCTCTAAAACTAAATAGACCATAAATGATACTATTTTCTATGTCCATATTGAGCTTACATCATATTTTCTAAAATAAACTAAATATAAGGAAGTAAAGTATATTCACTTACACATGATATCAACTAAATCTAAATTAAAACTATTATAATTCCAAATTACAACAAACTAAGAATTATTACAAATCAAATTAACATAAATTAAGTTCATTCTAAAAAGTCGAATAAATGAGCAAACATGGGGGATGAATGAGCAATCACCTTGTCCGAAAAGGTGTGTTTGAGTTAATGGGACGGTTTTTTTTTTTAAATGCATGACATTGCATTTTAATATAAAAGTTATGCTGATCACACCAATTTTTCATCGAGAGAGTATTGCGTGAATCAATTTAACTTCACCATCACGTTATAACCTTGAAGTTTTTGGTGTCCAGCTTTAGCTTTACTCCAAAACAATGGAAAATCTCCAGAATCCTTTGAAGGATCCACTGAAGCACCAGAGATGCAAATTAGGGAGGCTGCAGCTCTTCATAAATTTGCTGAAGCTGCATACACTGTAATGCTATTAAAAGCTTAACTACATGTTCATGTTTTATTTTTACCAACTCGCTTTTAACATTTATATTACATTCAATGATGAAGGGTCTGTTGCTTGATGTTGGGCGAAATCCTTTCATGTTTCCTTGTTCATGGCTCTATAGGCAAGGAATTTTGTCTCCTTGGACACGCAACAGGTGGTGATTTGTTGGATATTCAACTTTACGATGTATATAACTGAATCCGTAGTAGCTCAGAATCTTCTGTTAAAATTTCATGTTATTATTGTTGATGCTTGTTCTTTGTAACATTGAAATGGTCTCTGAACTCCGAAAAATGTATTACTTATCAAAATATATAATGCGGTTGGAGAGATCTTCTGTATTTGTGTGCAAGAAATGGTCTCTGAAATATGAAAAATATATTACTATCAAAATATGTAACGCACTTGGAGGGATCTTCTATATTGGTGTGCTAGTGTTTCTCTACTTTGATTGTTCCTCCATTCATCATTTTCCATTCAGTTTCCTTAGAAAAATACTTTTCCCTATCTCTAGCTTTTTTCTTTTCTTTGTTGATGTCTTTCATCAAAATAAACAAAACTTATCATATCAAAGTAGTTTCGTAAATCAATACACAATGTTACATTTCTATATATATACTATGCACGCTCAGATTAATGTCAGTGAGCTCTTAAGTTTTAAATCTGTAGATGACATCTGAATAGTTGTGTCCAAATTTAGGCCATATGTATCTTGGCACTTAGGCATACTGATATATTATATCTTCGGGTTCCTACACTCTTTCGGCCTCTCTATCTCTACTTTTGCGTTATTAAATTTACATCCTTCCTGCTGTCTTTTTTCAACATGCATGAATTTAAAAAATTTCATTTTCAACATGTTTATGCACCTATTTTATTTTCATAGACGGCCTGTTTTGGATGGTGATAACTGGTGGCGAGGCCATGCTGCAGCCTTTCTAAAGTATGCCAATTTGCCTCCGGAAGCACTCAGACATGGGAGAGTAAACCAGGTTAGAGAATTTAATTCTCCAAATGTGCTTTATATGAGGTGCTATGGGTCATAGGACTAAGGCTTGCCATACAAAATACAGAAGAGTGAAATTCAGTTGGAAAGTCCTCTATGTTTTGTGAAGATGAAAAGGGACATGAACGTCATAGTAAAACAATAGAGGAAATATATGGAAACTTGGAAAAGTGATATGGTGACAAAAACCTTTAAGCATTTTACTTTTGTACAAGTAAAACAGAATATTTAGAATGAATGTTTAGTAAGAGGAACAAAATTATAGGTTAGAGGTGATGAAATGTAGAGAGCATACCTTACCATGGATCTTACAATTTAAGTATCTTGGGTCCAGCATTTGTAGAATGATGGGGGAGAGATGTGAACCATAGGATCCAGGTAGTATAAATGAAATGAAAGAACTCTTTAGGTGTAATATGTGATAAAAAAAATCTATGATGTTGTGCGAGATTGAATTTTGGCTGATCCATAAAGTTGACCCCATATAATGGGAAAAAATTTGGCTCCTATAAAGTGAATTGTTAGTAAAGTAAGAAAATAAAAGGTTGATATTGCAACACCCATGAATTATTATATATGTGTATATAATATCAATCATTAATTTATGCATCAACAATTGATATTACTTGCTACTCTAAAGCGAGCTGTTCACTTTAGAGAAGATGGATCCAATGGAAAAAGGCTTTGGTTAAGGTTGTAAATATGGGGAAACCCAGAGCTATCCAAATTGAGATTATTATATACTCAATCTGTGTATGTGAACGTTTTTTATGTTTTACTAGCAGAGTCTACAAGTATAAAGGTTTTTTTTGGCTCAAACCCATGCCAGGTCAAGTGTGAAGCTGCATATTTTATTGTGGTTCTACATCATCTACAAACTGTAGTAATTGCTATACGTGGAACTGAAACCCCTGAGGACCTAATAACTGATGGGTTATGCAAGGAATGCACCCTTTCTGCAACAGACTTGTCTGGTTTGATAAAGTATTTATTACTCTTCCTCTTTTTCACTCTTTGAATATATTCTGAAACATGTATAGAGATTTAGGGTGGAGGTGAAAACACAAATTCCAAATTAATTCGATTATAAAAGTCAAATGAGTTTTAAACATTGTAGCAGCCCATATACTTACACCATATGAATTTGAAATTGCATTATTCTGAGTTACACACAAGGTTTTCTCTGAGATGGGCGTGGAGGGAGCTATTGCTTTCTTCACTGAAATATGTGGATTACAAATTTTAGGACAACTGCACATTCTCTGACGTAGCCAAATCAGAAATATGGTTTTCAAATGACTCTGCAGTTGGTCACATAACTACGAACTCAAATTATGACGAATTATGCTCAGTGATTATCAAGTATCAATTATGTTTGTCAGCCTTGGACAATTGCAAATGACATCACTATTGGGTTCTTTACATTCGCAGAGAGAATCACGGAACCATCATATTTTCTCTTCTATGTATTTTACAATTTTGGTTCCAATGTGTAATTGATTATTTGCCCCAAACTTTATAGATATTTTACATCTTCCACCAACACAATACTTTGGTCTCTCGACTGAATATATTTTAAGTTTCTCCTTGCAGCTGCAACCACATTCATTCTGATATACACAAAAATGTGACTTCATCGTTCCCCCACTATGGGCATTCGGGTATAGTTGAGGCTGCGAGAGAGCTTTTTATGCGGATTGAAGGAAATCCTGGAGAGCATGGTAAGAAATGCTTAAGGTTCTTTCAGTACTTAGATATAAATGGTCGATCTTGTCAAATGAATTTGTCATCTTCTTTGTAGGAGTTAAATAGTCACCATTAATGATTATGTTACATGACTGAACAAAACTATACTTTTTCTTTGCGAATTCCCAAACTAAAGTTGAAATTTGATTTAATTTCAAAACATTTGCATTTCTTACATAACAGAAACTCTTCTTTTAACATTAGTTGTTTTTTTGAAATTGAAATGCAGACTCTGAGTCCTATGGGATTCTTTCAAAATTACTGGGATTTGGCTGCGAATGCTTTGGGTATAATGTCCGCATAGTTGGACATTCACTTGGGGGTGCTATAGCTGCATTGCTTGGACTGCAAGTATGACATTTCTCACTTTTAAAGGCTGAACTAATCTTCAATTTGTTTCATCAGTAAGCATAATCTTCTATTTTGATTGCATTCCGAACCAGGTCTTCATTGAAGGCCTATTCTAAAAAAACCGTATATGTAAAATGGTACATTGCATCTTACCACAAATGACAAAACACTAACCTTATCTATACTAATACTAAACTCCCTAGTCCTAATGAAACAGAAACAAATCATTGTAAAAATAAGCATATTGCTTCTATTTCAGCTCATGTATAGTTGTCCTGCAAAATAATTAAGGAAACTGGATTTACGATTGTGTCTTAATTTAGTTCTTGGTCTAGATATGTATTTTAATTAGCTTTCCTCTTGGATTGATGGGCCCCTAAGTACCTTGAACTTCCCAAGACTTCTGTGAAACAAGTAATATTTTTGTTTGTATTATTATCTGTAAGAATTACGTAAGTGTTAGATCATATTCATGGATTGGTTGAAAACTCAAGGAATCTTATTACTGTTAATTTAGTACTGACCAAGAGTGAAGGTGAAGAAATGTTGAAAACATCCAACATGGGAGGTCATTTAATAAACTCAGCTGCAATAATTTTTTAAATCATCAAATCACATTCCATTCCTTCAGTTTTCAAATTCTACAATCAGCACTCAAAATTTAAAAATGATAACTATTTCATTTCATTACGGAAATTAATGTGTTCTGTTTTACTGTGCACACTTAGTTAATGAAGTAATTTTCCACATTATTTTCCAGTTTTTTTTTTCTTGATAACGTATTTCTTTAGGTTGACATTTTCTGCATTGTGTTTTTTACTTGCCATATTATCTTTGTAAATGTTTGATTTTATTCTTAAATAAATTTCTGAGTTTTTCTACAGCTTTATAACCGATACCCTAATCTGCATGTTTACGCATACGGGCCACTCCCATGTGTGGATTTTGTTGTGGCAAATGCATGTTCGGCATTTATAACAAGGTAATTCTACTGGTGAAAAGTTTGATTGTAGTTGATTCTCTTTTGGCAACACTTTCAGTTTTCTTTGCTGTTTACCTTCGTTGTTTATGATGCAGCATTATATATGGAAATGAGTTTTCATCCCGCCTTTCAATTGGATCCATTATGAGGCTAAGGGCAGCTGCAATCAGATCACTTGCACAAGATCCTAAAGCAGACAGTGCCATGATTTTCAGACTTGCCCGTCGGTTTCTATATATAAGTCAATATGAAAGAAATAATCAGGACGCAGAGCATGAAGCACAGTGTGAGATTGATATTAAAGGTTGTCTTAATAAGTTAGTAGGCATGTTGAACAGTGCATATTGATATTGTTACTATTATGAGTGATGACAGTCATGTTTATTACTTCAACGTTTATCAAACTATGTTGGTGAAAGATTCCTTATTTGAAAAGATTTCCGCTATATGCTGCAGGCAGCAACAAACAAGTGGTTCAAGAAGCTTCACTATGGACTGATGCTATTGAAAGGGATCTTGTTGTTACAGCTGACTGTGGTAAATATATGCATCCTTTTGGGAGTGAAGATTTCAAATCATTTTATTATTCTGATTCTGATTGTTGGCATGATGCTATTATATGTTGCTTATTTTGGTTATATTGCAGACAACGATGAGCATGATGAATGTGCACTCTGGACTGGTGCTAGGGCATCGGACCATATTGTTGAAATTAATAATGCCGAATTTACAAATCCTTTTGCTACAGATGTACATTCAATCGAAGATCCCGTGTCTCAGTTTATAGATTCTGTTCCAACTTCTGAAAATCAGTCTGCCGATGATCCCCAAGAGATGTATCTGCCAGGATTTGTAATTCACATCGTCCCAGACCAGAAAAGACCTCAAACTGATCTTAATACATCTTGGAGGGTGCTTGAGAGGGGGAAATATTATAGAGCTTACGTAGCAAACAGAGAAAGCTTCACAGATATAATTGTTTCACCATCCATGTTCCTTGATCATCTCCCTTGGAGGTATGACAAATTATAACCAGGCCATTTTTTTATTCTTAAACCTGATTGATTGATTCATATATTCTTAGTTCTTACCGAACTCAATTGAATACTTTCAGATGTCATAGTGCCTTGCAAAAAATATTGAAAGATCGAACTGCTAATGATAAAGCAATGGAACCTCACATAATCTGAACCGGATTAAATTTTTATCCTCCGGATTCTTTGTATTGTGATTCTTATAGGTGAGATCAAGATGTATTGCACGGAACGAGCCTTCTGAGTTCTGATGAGGAGTGGATAATCATTTAAAAAAAGTATACGTGTTGATGTTGGTAATATATATGTAAAATAGATCATATTCTGATTTTTTATCTTTTAGGATGTTCCTCACTTTTCTCGTATTGTAACTTCTAGGCGAGTCTTTAAAGTTAACTTCCAATAATCAATTTACTCAAACCCTCACATGAAACTAGGCATCAGTTTTTTAAAAGTGATTTACATAATAATAGTTAGATGATAGAAATATTGTATTGAAAACTCAATATAATAATTCTTTTGCGACTAAATACAGTTATTGTGGCACATCCGAAGGGATACGTTGTGGGACAAATTAATATTGGTTGATCTGTTTACAAAAAATTGCTCTGAAATAATTGATAATCTCAAATTTCTTTAATTATAATATTTTAATTGTATTATCTGATTAATTCTACGTGCACCAATTAGTTTAATATTTTTCACTTAACATTTTATGGTAATAGTAAATTCACATGATCGGAGTAATTTTGTAAAGTAATACTCATTTGTTTCATAATAATCGACGCATTTGACTATTTCATATTGAAAATTGTATAAAAAAAAAAAAAATACTTTTATTAAATTATCCATATCAAAGTGAAATAATTTGAATCAAGAGTAGGTTAGAGTACAATTAGAAAACAATCAATCTGTTTTAATGGTTTTTGTATTTAACTGATTTAATTGGTTTAGATTTGATATAGTTTATAGGTGATTGATTTGTTTTTATTTTTGTTTGGTGCTCGCCAACAAGAAGCATCTAATAACATGATGGAAAAAAAGTTAAGGCAACACAAGTGGTCTTTTGGTCTATTGAATATTTATGTTGTTTGCCGTCACAACCGTTTGATTTATGATATAAATTTTTGTTTTAAAAAAATAATAAAATCTTTCTTAAAATTTTACTAATATAATCTCAACCAAACAAACTAAATACATGTAACTTTGTGCTGAGACTATATCTAATCTAAATTCGCCTTATGGAAAGGTGCATATAGATATGATTCCTATTTTAGTTTATGTCCGTCGTATTCAATTTCACTTTTGTGTCGCGGAATATGGAATATTAAAAATAGATGCGACAATAAGCCCATAAAAAAATAATAATGAGTGGGATAATGGAAACCACTGTGTGTGATAAATTTTCACGACATCATAATTTTACAATTGTGGAGACAAGCAGGCAGCAAGAGGAGTTCTTGAGGTTGCTGTCTTTCGACCCGGTCGCTATGCAGCCCTTTCTTTGTAATTCTGTCTTTAAATATAGAAACTTTTAGTCGATTATGGAAATTTAGAAAATCCTTAAATATAGATCTTTTTAGTATTACGAAAATTCAGAAATTTTGTTGTGGTATTAATTAAATTTGTCAATAATAATTGGTACTAGTATGGTTTTATATTTTATTTTAATGTTTTTATTAGAATATTTATCATAAATTATAAAAAATATGTAATATGATTAAAGATATATTAATAAATAAAGAATAAATACTCTTAAAAATTAGAAAGAATTATTAAAAAAATGGACAAGAAAATAGTAAACTTCTAACAACTATGGTTGAAGTCCACCTATTTATCATTTTAAATCAAATATTTGTTCCACAATTGCCTATTTGACCGTTTTACATTTATTAAAAAATATATAAACAAAAAACAATTATTAAATCATTTTTATGAATGTATTTCCCATTATTATAAAAATTAAATTTATATATTTTATAATATTAATCAACCACAATTGTTAAATCATCTAACATATTTAATTTATACAATAATTATTTTTCAAGTGATACCTATGAAAGATTATAGTCTATTAATATTATAAAACTGTTTACAAGAATAATAATATAGTAGATGACAATTAAACTTATTATAGATAATAGATAAAATATAATGAATTGGAGTGATCTACATGTACTATTAATTAGAGGTATAATGTAAAAAATATAATTAGTATCAACTAAAAAAAGTAAAATATATAAGTTATTTTTAGATATATATTTTTTTTAAATAATATGTCAATTATTATAGGAGGAGTGAAGTATTGACGAGATTTTTTTATTTAAATATTTCATTTTTATTGACGAGTTCGAAGATATACTACATGTGAGACTGAAGTTCATTTAAGTAGACATCATTAATATAAATTTGATATATATATATTTTTTAAATGTAATGTATTTTTATTATTAATTTAATATATTTTCTTTCATTTTCATGTCATTAATATAATTTTCATTTTATATAATTTTTATTATTATTTTTTACAACAAATTTGATGCATTTTTTTTTAATTTTAATGTATTTTTTAAAAAAAATTATAATATAATTTAATCATTATAATTATAATTATAATCATTTTTAATTATAATTATAATAATCATTTATAATAATAATAATAATTAAAATATAAAATTAATTTATAATTTATCAATATATTTAATTTAATTTATTATTGGTATTTTTTATTTTTTAAATAATTTAATTAATTTTAATATATTTAAAAATTAATGACAAATGTTTAAAAAAAATAAGATTAATTACATGTGGTTTTCCGAAGCAACGATCTATTACAGCAATTTAAAAATTATTCCTTCAATTTATTACTTCTTTTCGACGAAACCAAAGCAAGTAATAATAAATCAATTAATAGTAAAAGCATCATGAAGGCTTAGTTTAAAGTGGCGAATATTCTTTCACATAATACAACCCAAAAACGAAGAAGGGAAGCTTCGAGTCTCAGTCTCATTGAAAAGTGAGAGAAAGAAAGCGACACGTTTATGATTGGATTATTATGGAAAATTAAATACTAAGTGAGTAGCTCGGGTTAGTTAGAGGAGTGACGCAATTTTTTATTTTATGCAATTTCTCATCCGATTTTCTTTGGCTTTTCACTCATTTAAAATGCTGTCATAATTACTTATATGTATAATAATTCATCTCCCATTTTCAAACAGCTCCAACCTAATCATTAATCTTATTTTGTTTAAGTCGCTTGTAGAAAGTCGTGTTTATTAATGCAGCAAAAAAAGGTCGTGTTTAATAAATAGCTTAGTCATAATAAAAAACGAAACATTTGATAAGTTGATATATTTCTACTTTTATTACTTCCTTGCTACTCTCTCTGCCTCATAGTAAAAGAAAAACTCGCACAAATTAATAAAAATGTATAAATTTAACTTAGTTTTAGAGGTACTACATATATACACCCGGCCTTATTTGCAATTAAGCATAAACTTCATGTTCCTCACCTATTAAGAAATTAGTTACATTTACACTAATATTATTTACTATAATAATTATCACATAATGAAATTTGTTTTTTGAGATCTTAATTTCGTTATGTTTCGTATTCCTTCTCATAAAGAAATTAATTTATCGCATTAAATATATATGGGACTATACACTTATCTTAGAGAATATAAGAATTAGTAAGTATTTGCATTGGAGATTATTCCACAATCTCCTTCCAACAAGTGTTGCGTTTTCTGTTTTGATAGTATTAAAAAATGTAAGCACCTCTTTTTGTCTATTGTCCTTTCTCGAGCAGAGTTTGGTTAGCAATTTATGATCGGTTGGAATATCACATAGTGTTACATAATACTCCTATCATTAATTTTCTACATTATAAAAGTCATTTATATATGGGTAAAATGTTGAGAAAGGTTAGATATCTTATTTAGTGTGCACTCATTTGATATATTTGGTTGCTAAGCAACAAGATAATATTTTAAGGAGTAGTTGCAAACAGCGTAAGTTTAATCATTTAAATTAAGTTTATTAATCCAATGGTATACTTATCTTTAATTTGTTAACTTGAGGTGTTTGTCAGTTATGTTGTAACAACTTTATCATTTTATGGGTTGAAGTACTCATTGTATTTCTTTAATACATTTTGATTCTCATAAAAAGAAAAAAAAAATTGATCAAACTATTGTCAATGAAACTATTTGTTACTTATAGATTATATGATTGATATGGATAATAAAACGACACTCTATTTGTTATAATGAGTGACTCAATTAAATGTTTTTAAAAAATGGCGAGACCCACTTATTTTCTCACATATGAATTAATTATAAATAAAAATAATCAATTATGAACATTAAAAAATAATTTATTATATTTAATTTATGCTATCCTAATAAATAAAAAAACCAAGTCTTTTGTCTACACTATCACCAATAACTAATAAATTGAATCATTGAAAATTTTAAAAGTTGAGATCTTCTTCATTTTGCAAAAGAAATGAAGATCTCCATTATTGTAATTTTAGTGCTTAAATATCTAACTAATGTTACCATTTTTGAGAATTCATGCCTTAAAATTGTTTATATTCCAAAATACTATAATATGTGACATGTATTTTCTTTTGAGAAATTGAAAAGATCATGCTTATGAATTTGTAGACATTATTATTAAATTTACAATAAATATTGATTTTTGCTTATATTCACTTTAAAAAATATAAATAAATTTTGTTTATGTATTTTTTTATGAGTTGTAATCATTCAAGTACTTCGGACTCTATTTATAAGACAGAAAAATAAAAATAATTTAATAATTAAAATATTATATATATTTATTTGCTTTTCTATCTCTTTATATCTCATAAATAGACCCTTAAATACTTAAAAAAAATTCAAACTCATTTCATTCCAGAAGAAATATATTACTATGTTGATTCTATTATGATGAGATATAATTTAATATTAATATGACGAGACATAAATTTAAAATTAGAATACCATGTTTTCTCTTTATTATTTATATATTTTATTATTAAAATTTTCTGAATAGCAGATCACGCATTTAATTAAGGATAAATCACAATTTTAGTCTCCAAAAATATATGAAACTATCATTTTGATATCTGACTCAGCAAAATAATCAACATTAGTCATCAAATTATTAATCAATTTAGACTTTAATGTTACAATAGTGATATATTATTTTAATAATAAATTATATCTTTAAGAAACTTTTATGATAATAAACTATCTCTATTAAAAACTATTTTGATAATTTAAAAATTAATTTAAGTTGTTAGTTAAGTCACATATCAAAGAGACAATACTTACACTCTTCAAAGACTAAAATTGTTGTTTACCTTATTAACCTATATGAAATATATTAGTTAAAATGGCATTATTTGACCACATGTTTATGGTTTAAATAAGATGTATCTTTAAAAATCATTATTAAAGATTATAAAAGTAACATAAAAAATAGTTTAAATTTTAATTCAACTTGTGAATTTTTGTAGTATTTATATCTAATTTTTGTAAAGAATTAAATATATAAATAATAAAATAAAATTTTACATTTGATTCATTAACATATTTTCTTGAGAAGCAAATAAATAATTTTATATTAAAAATAAATCAAATATATATTATATTTAAAATGGAAGTATATCACTTAACGGACATGTTAGCATTTGCCCATTTTTATGACTACATACAGAATCAGACGCTGCCACGACACAACATGAATTGATTGTGACTGCTCTAACATCTAATAAAACCGTTATCCATTACAATTCAAACTCATTCTCAATTATGCAACGATATGTGGCCGTCACATATAAACAAATATACTCCTATTAGTCACGTTCTTCATCTGAAATTATTGATTTTTTTATAGCGTGATATTATAACTACAATCCCTCCTTCCAAAAAAAGATCAAATAACATATTTTAACTACAATCCCTTCCTGCCATTAGTAAAAGTAGAAAAACAAGTTGATCTGTTTTATCTAAAATGACGTATAAAAAAATATCAAATTAAGATATATGATTGATTATTTATATTGTATGTAATCCTAATAAAATGTTAGGACAGTTGCCTAAATTATCTTTAAAGATTAAAAGATTTGAGCGTTTAAAAATGTTATATTAAATAATGGGTAACTTATAATTTTAATATTAGATAATAGAGAAACTATTGATTTTTATTTATATTTTATTTTAATAAATATGAATTAATTTTATTTATATTTTATTCTATATATTTTCATATTAATTATGATGAGACCCTCTTGCATGTAATGTTCTTCTTTTTATTATGACCAAATGCACTCTACCTTTAATTAGTCTAATGGAGCCTACCTCTAATTAGTCTATATGTAAAACATTTATATAAGCTTATTTTCAATTTATTAGATGTATTTATTATTTTTTTCAAAACATAACTCTAACTAATACCACTAATTTTTATTGAAATGTGAAAAATTATTATTAAATAAAATAATACACATAATATTTTAATCATTTTTCTATAAAAATAGACAAATTAATTACACTACTATTTTTTTCAATAAAAGTAAAATTTGTAATAAAGACTTATATATAAAGATGAATGGTAGTAGATGACATGATTTCAAACCCGGTAAGACACAAAACGGTAGTTATTAATTTATTTGTTTTAGAGAAAAGATAATTATTGTTATTTTAGTCTATTATTAGTTTTCTAAATTTAGAGAAAATGTAGTTATTTTATTTTAGTCTATTCTTAGTTTTCTAAAATAAAATGTGGTTAGTGTTGTTTAGAAAGAAAAAAGGGTGAATTTGTGGCACGGGACCCTAAAACTTGCCTAATTTTATATTTTTTTTTTTGTGTTAGATAAACCGTTAACTTTTGTGATTAACTTTAAAAGTTAAATTATAATAAATGGGGAAGTTGTAAAAAAATTAATAAAAAATAAATGCTTAATTTGATAAATTAAAATGAACGATTAGGGGTAAAATAAATACATTTTACCTTAAAATTATGGTAGTACATCACATTTTGCACTAGCTATTTGAAATTTACAGAAAAACGATTGAGTTTGAATTCAAACTTTGGACATATAATGAGCTTAAATATGGTGACACATTAGTCGAAATAATTATAGTATATATTCGATCAAGAAATATTATATTATAATATAATGAGGAAGTGGCAGGGTACACGTGGGAAAAGAGTAATGGACACATGAGAAGGGAAGATGCAATGCATGAATTGAAAATATAATTTAGGAGTGAGTGAGACACATTGAGGGGGTCAATAATAATAAGAAATTAAAAGTAATTAAAATTTAAAAGCAAGTTACAATTTTATAATAAGATGGTGGGCCAGGCGGCTGAAACTAAAAGAGAGACATGAATATGATTGTGCATGCACGTGGTCCATCACTCAATATTTAATCATAACTTATAAACTATAATTTCTAATTTACTATTACATATTTTGGATTTTATATTCTCTCCTCTCGTTGCCTTGTCTTTCTCATCTTCCAATATCTCTTTGTCTTTTTTTTATATATCTATAAATAATGCGAGCTGATGAAATACCATGATTGATTAAACACTGTTTCAAATTCAAATTGAAAAGAGATATAGCTTGAGGGAATATTAATTTAAAGTGACTAATTTATTCTCATCATTAATATTTCTTATTTGCAATTACTTTTGTTTTAGTTTAAGATATTAATTTATTTGAATGATATGTGAACACATTTAATATGAATTCATTTATCTTGTTTGAAATAGTTAATTAATACGTATTCGTCAACAACAAAAATTAATACCAAACAAGTTTATGAGTAATGATCTGAGAGATAACGACCAAAATGACAGTAAAAAGACAAGTATTATATATTAGAATTAATTTAGTAACTATAGCAGCGTTGTCATTTCAATATAATTATAATTAATTAATGACATTAACAACTATCTCTCTCGTTTTCTTCATGTTTGAAAAAGTGAAAAAAGAAATGGATAAGAAGCAAAACTCCATTAACAATTGCATAAATACAAAATTGATTGTCAGCCATTTTAATATTTGAAGGAAAAATCTCATCATGAACATACATCCACATCAACCTATAAATACATATAGGATATAGCAAATTAAGTAAAAAGAAGAAGAAACTAAAATGTAATTTTGGCCTCTTAAATTTTAAAATACAATGATTTTGACTTTTTAATTTAAAAATTACAATTTGTATCTTTAATTTTAATCTCTTTTATAAATAGTTGGTCGGTCTTGATTTTAACTTGTTCGACATTAATATTATTTTATTTTTTTATGACTAGATGGAATATACAACTAATTTCTTTTAAAACTGCCAGCTCATATATATTTTTCGAAATTACCATATATTTTTTTAAATTGCAAACTCTTTGTTTTTTAATAGTGTTACTTTATTTTTATTTTTAAAAAATCATCTATTATTAGTAAAAAAAACACATAATAAAATACAATTAAAAATTGTTACATATTTTAAAAATTGGAAGTCAAAAGTATATTTTTATCTTTTTGTTATAGGTACAAAAAATTACAATAATTTTAAAAAGATAAAAATATACTTTTGACACTAAATGTTACAATACGACAATTTTTAACCTTGTTTTATTGTGTTTATTTTAATTACTAATAAATAAAGTTGACAATTATTTTTTTTAAAATGAGTTGGTAATTTTTTTAAAGATAATTTATATAAGTCATGTAAAATTTGAGAATTAAAATCGGCAAAATTTAAAACTTCAAAGGTCGGAAGTACATTAAAAGAAAAAGAGAATCTTCTTAAGAAATGGGATTGTATCCAAGAACCCGAAAGGGTCATACTAACATCTTTATTATCCTATAGGAAAAAAATTGAATAAAATTAGAATACACTTATTAAATATGACAAAAAATTATAATAACCATAGATTATAAAAAATTATATTATAATAAGCAGAAAGTATAATTCAATGCATACATCGAGAGAATTGTTTGTCAATAACTAAATAATTAGCAAGTAACTTTCACAACTAACTCTTGAATTCAAACAAAAATTTGTGTTTTATAGTTAGTAGTGTTACTTGAATGTCATTTAAATACAAATACAAGACAAAAATTATAATATAAAAATAATAATTTATTGAATAAATCATACATAGGAAATGTATTTCACCGATTAATTATTTAAAATATGGCATTTTATAAAACATTTAGCTCAACTATATATTTATATTTTTTAATAGTGTACTTCATGAAAATTCTCAAGATGAAAACATGAAGAAAATTACATTACATTTACATGAAAAAAATATTATATTACACCAATAATAATTTACCCTATATATCATAAATATACACATAATAAATATTAATTACTGATCAATTAATATTGTCTTAAATATGACTTTTGATAAAAATTAAAATTAAAATTACAATACACTTATATAAAACAAAATTTTATAATAATACAAATTATAATTTACGATATAATTTATACGTTAAACAAATATATATTATTAATTAATTTATTAAAATATAATATTTTCACAAATTAAATATGATTTACGTAAAACAAATATTTACATTTTAGTTCAACAATCTAAATATGAATTTATTATTTATATAATATTAATATGATTTGTAAAACACAATTCCACCGACCCGTGCCAACGAACGGGTCTTTTATCAGTCTAGTAAATAGTATATACTAATATGTGTAATTTGTAGACACGTGAACCACAGGTGCAAAATGGTTGGAAATACAATTTCAGAAAGTCTCCTATTAATTAATTTATTTGTAAAAAATTGTTCTTTTTAATTTTTAACACTTCTTTTTAATTGTATTCTTAATTAACATTATTTGTATTATTTTTAATGTATTATTTTTCATTATATATTTAAAACATTAATAATACACTAATATTTAATAGAGATAATTTATTAAAAATGATATTTTTTTATTTCATTTATAATTTTTTTTATTGTGTGAAATAAACGAATGATAAAGAGGTGACAAAATCGTATGCGAGGATGAATCAGTTAGTATTTTGGATGGAAAAATATATGATCAAATGTCAAGTTGACTATAAAAACTTTTATTTCTTTTTTATGAAATTCTAACTCGTATCAAGTAGATTTTTTTTTTAGTAATTCACTATTTTAGTCTTTAAAAATATGAAACATTGTTATTTTAATGTTTAATTTAATAAAAAAAATTTAAATTAATATGTGAATTGTCAAATATACTATATTTCTAAAGATTAAAATTGTGGTTCGCAACCATTACTATATTTTTTGCTTTAAAATAGAAGTGAGATTATATATGCATTGAAATATCTGTAAAAATAAAATAAAAATTTATTATTATAATTTTAGTCATTTTATTTTTAATAATTTATAAAATTAATTTAATATTTTAAATTTGACAATTTTGGTCTCTCATTTTGATTTTTTAATTAAAAAATTGCGATGCATCATATTTTAAATAACGTTATATATGATAAGACGGTGTAGAATGATTAACACTCATGAAATTGTAATAATATTATTTAAAAACTTATTTTTCAATTTTAAATTTTTTTTTATTTTTTTAATTTAATTAATAACATATGAATACCTAAATAGATTTAGATAATTCTATATCTAAATCGTATATCACATTATTTAAAATACATCAAATCGTTATTTTTTATTTTTTTTAAAAAGGAACCAAAATTATTAATTTTTAAAATAGCGAGATCCATTTCTTAAATTGATAAAAATATAAAAATAAAAATTACAATTAATTCTATAAAAAAAAATTGTTAAAAAACGTAAACGCATTAAATGGGACACCAAAAACATCCAATAAAACATAAGCTTTTACATGATTGCTGCATAAAAAAAATGAGGTACTATGTCTTAAATCTTCGCTTTTTTTATTTATTTATTTTTTCTATAGAAAAGTCTTCCTTTAATTTTTGAAAGTTTACTTGAACACATGGGAATAGAGACAAGGTGGGGGTAGACTTAGCTATATATATTTTTTATTTTATCTTTTTTCTCTAACAGAAGATACATAATTCAAGGAATCAATGGAGTGCGAAGGAAAAAGGAGACAAGTAATTTTTATTCTAAGTAAGTAAAATGATATATTAATGAGATCAACACCTCACAATCTTCATTGTGATTAATTTGTTTGATATCGTATCACAGTTTGTTTCTACAACTATATATATATATATACACTGCGAATATATATATTAGTTGGCAAACACTTATTAATATTTTTTAAAGCATATATTATTTTGTATTATAATGTAAACTTTTATATTATTTATATAAATATAAAAAATAATGAATAAAATAAAAAAAAAAGTTGGAATGTAATTGTAATTGACCTCATACATATTTGAGTAACATTCATCTTTTTCTTTAAAAATAAATATCTAGATTAAGAGAAACACCTTACCCAAGATCACAACCAACCATATAAATCTAAAGTTGTATATGTATCTTTGTGAGAATAACAAGATGTAATATTTTAATTAAATATACAAACATCGATATTATACAATATTAGTTTATTATAATAATACTTTTTGATATTTTGATTGCATTGTACAATACATGTAGATATTTATGTATATAGTAGAACAATTGATTGGTCGTATAATGCATTGCGTAAAAAATTGTATTTATTAATATGATAAACAATGAACTAAAAAAAGACTTTGAATCAAAATTGAATACATACTATCTAAATTAGCCTGGCACATTCTCTTCACTATGATAAAAATGTGTTTAGTCTCTATTCATTGATCTAAGACTTGCAAATTCAAAATAAACAATTTTATTGACTGAAAAAAGTAGACAAAAATTTAATTATATATTTTTGTGTGAACCATATCTATATTTAGTATCTAACATGTCACAAATAAAATTATCATTAGTAAAGAAAGCCTAAAAAGAAAAGAAAAAAAAAACCACTTTTACCTAGAAAAATATTAGATAATTTTTCCTTTTGATGAATAATATGCTTTGCTGTTCTAAGATGAGACAAAGGTTAGACGCCATTATGATTACAAAACATGGCTTGATTCTTTATTAATTACTTTTGCATGATTTTGCTACACATGATTACTTGATGCAAACAGTTTTTGTTGTACGTAATTTGAAACAAATATGCCTACCCATGCCATGCATGATTGCTTTGTTTGAGCCTAAGTAACTGTTCAGATAACTTAAGCCACATTAAAAACCTATACCTGCAAAACAATGTACCCCTTATAGTTGGAGTTGATAAATGTGTTTCCTTTGATGTCAATCTCCCTTTCCCAAAACAAAAGAAATATTTTTTTTGATGACAAATAAAAAATAATGATTAATTATCAACAAAAGTAAAACATGAAATAATTCAGACTTGATTCTTATTTCATTTCACCTTTAGCTATAGCCAATTTTTACGAGCAATATATTGGTTTTTCAAGTTTAAGATATCCTTAATTACAATAAGAGTTCAAAAGTGTCTGAAATTGAGAAATCAATTAAATGCTTTTGCCAACTGATTTTGTGCAAATCAAGAGCATAAAATCAAAGCCAGTCTGAATCTAACACAATAATCTATAGTTGACCTCAAACCTAGGGGGAGGGGGAAATTATACTTCAAATTGGAAGAGATTCTGGTATTAATGGCTGGATGAAGATAGCATCAGAATGGTAATAACCTGTACACTACACCTAATTATGAGAACCAAAAGTAGTTGATGAGTGACTTTAATTTAAGAATTAGTAGCTGCTTATGGAAAAGTCTTTGTTTGATTGTTGTTATGATTTACTCTTATCATTCCTACATTACGAGAGGTATTCTATTTTATATTATTCCAATTCCAAACACTCTGTCTGTCCTCCACTGTCCAATCCTTGTCTCTTTCTAACTTTTTCACCCCACTATGACTACCGCGCTTCATTATGGGGCCAATATCCAATCCAATTTATCTTTGAAATCACCTAATCACATTAATGTTTGAAATTATCAAATCTAATTAAGATTATTTTTATTTTCCCTTAAATTCAACTATCATCAATAATTTGATGTTCTATTTACACTTAATTCAGAGACTCTCTATTACACGGCATTGACTAGTATAAACAATGATGAATGTAAGAGCGCCACATTGGCTATTTGGTATTAAAAATTATAAGTATTAGTTGGTGCACATGGAAACACAGTCAAATACACACATTCTATCCTATTTCTGATTGATGGTGCACATATGTAGTATTTTATAACTACAATGGGCATTCACAACCAGTGCCAGCTTATTATTGTTATTATTATTAATATTAGCCTCAATAACAGTAAACAAATAGATCTGCTGGAATAATGTAGCGAAGCCAAAAAGTTATCATGTTTTTTTTTTCCTTCCATTTCCAGAGAGAGATTTGTTCAAAATATCATTTAGAAAACTGTACCTGATTTCCTCCACTTGGTCTATGGGGGCTATTTTTAATTGGAAAAAGCTTGGTTGTACAGTTAAATTATATATCTAACAGAAGGGCAGAACAAATCACAATATGGTACAATAGTGTGCATTTATTACTGTCATAATTTTATGTTAAAGCCGACAATGATCAGTTGCTAAAAACTATGCATCAGCAAACATTGCTACATAATTCGTTATGAGACAGACATATCAGATTAATTCCACGTGATATTAACACAACTACACATATAATTTGTGCACAAAATTTAATTAATCGTTTCCTTGTTTTTGTTTCTAACTTTTTCTCCCTCTAAAGTGTGTGCTTCGAATAACCTGCAAAAGCTGCAACGTGCTCTTCATGCATATGCACATGTTAATATCATCATTGAGAAATCACATGGCTGGGAAAATTCAAAAAGAAAGTGGAAGTGGATGTGAACTAAAGTGGAAACCCACTTGTACTCTTCCTGTAGCAACTTCCCTCAGCCATTACACTCATTTAGTGAAATTAAAGAGCATAAATGTATAATTTATGAAATTAAGGTACACATTTGTATAATTATACATGAGAAATGAAATAGATGGTCATTTTTTAATATTGAATTGAGTCTATGACAATCTGTATGGTACCTAATGAACACGTGTACCAGTAGCAAAATAAGGGAAATTTGGATTATTCTTTATCATCACAAACTGCCAAAAGCTTATGTTCAAAACGTACAGAAAGAAATAAAGAAAAGTCAAATATCTTCTCTCTTATTATTAAACCAAAAAAAGGATTTGATTTTGATCCAATGCTTGTAATAGCTGCCAGCCATTAAGAACTTAAAGAAAAAATAATGAATCTGTGATGCAAAATATGCTATTGAGTATTTACTTTTCCTTCCTGCTAAAAAACAATAGAAATAAAAAGAATAGAAAAGGTGAATAAAGCATTTAGGAGTTGCTTTTTCGTCAAGATAGGCAACTCAGCCAGGAGGGAATGATAAAAGAATAGGAAGTTAAGGTAACTTGTGTTCAATACTGTACTAAGAATAGATAGATGCTGAGTTATATTTTAATTAGTAGTAGTTGGAATTTTGATAGAGACCTATTGTCTAGCCGTTTATAGGAAAACAAATTGGAAAGAGAGTTAGCAAAATAATGTTGCTTAAAAAAGTCACAAGGCCAGCTGGGGGGAAACATAGTATAAACCATTAAAATCAAAATGAAACCAAATGAATATTTTGAATTGGTCCCTCATGACAGCTCTTCTTTAACGACTCACTCTCACTATAAGTATACTAATTTCATGCAGCTTTTATCAGTCATTACTAATTTCAAATTTCTCCTCTCTCCCTCTATCCTCCCTCCACTTCCAAAAAAATATTGGTGAGGATCTTACCACAAGGATTGGCCACCTTTTGCCTTCTGCCCATGACTGCTAGGGGCAGTGACCCCAAAAGGGGTCGTCTTCGGCCGGAAATGGCCATGGCATTGGCCATTGTTCTGATTTCTACTACCGTGGCTTCTGTTGCTGCTGATGGTTACCCATACTATTCTCCTCCACCACCTTCTTATGAGTATAAGTCACCTCCACCACCATCTCCTTCACCACCACCACCATACGAGCACAAGGCTCCACCTTACGTGTACAAGTCACCTCCTCCACCATCTCCTTCACCACCACCACCTTACAAATACAAGTCTCCACCACCTCCTTCCCCATCGCCTCCACCTCCATATGAGCACAAGGCTCCACCGTATGAATACAAGTCACCTCCACCACCATCTCCTTCACCACCACCTCCTTATGAGTACAAGTCTCCACCACCACCATCACCATCCCCTCCCCCACCTTACTATTACAAGTCTCCTCCACCACCTTCTCCATCACCTCCACCTCCTTACTACTACAAATCTCCCCCACCACCATCACCATCCCCTCCACCTCCTTACTACTACAAATCTCCCCCACCACCCTCACCATCCCCCCCTCCACCATACTACTATAAATCTCCTCCCCCACCCTCTCCTTCCCCTCCACCTCCTTACTACTACAAATCCCCC
>JBBPBS010000968.1:13620118-13630570 GCA_037974835.1 Cicer judaicum
CTCCACCACCACCATCGCCATCTCCACCACCTCCTTATTACTACAAATCACCTCCACCGCCATCCCCATCACCTCCACCTCCATACTACTACAAGAGTCCTCCTCCACCATCTCCATCCCCTCCACCTCCGTACTATTACAAGAGCCCACCTCCACCGACTCACTCTCCTCCTCCCCCATACTACTATCACTCTCCACCACCACCATCGCCATCTCCACCACCTCCCTACTATTACAAATCACCTCCACCACCATCCCCATCACCTCCACCTCCTTACTATTACAAATCACCCCCACCTCCATCTCCATCTCCACCACCTCCTTATCACTATCAAAGTCCTCCTCCACCATCTCCCACTCCTCATACTCCCTACTACTACAAATCCCCTCCACCACCAACGCCATCTCCTCCACCTCCTTACCATTATGTGAGTCCTCCCCCACCTATACAATCTCCTCCACCTCCATACCACTACGCATCACCACCTCCTCCATCCCCATCTCCGGCTCCCACATACATTTACAAATCACCTCCCCCTCCAGTGAAATCACCGCCACCACCAGCTTACCTTTATGCTTCCCCGCCACCACCAATCTACAAGTAAGCTGGGAATTCGAAAGCATCGTTCCTTATAAATCATGTAAGTTATAATCTTAACATTCATAAATACACCTATATTATGGCTACATGTATCAATTTTACTAATGAAATTTATTTCTTTCCAGGTTTTAGTTTTCATCAAGGAATAAATGTAACCTCCATTTGGAACAGAATGAAACATTTAGCTTCCTGCCCAAGTTCTTTGAATAAAAGTCTGAATGTATCATCTCAGAGCTATATTTATGATTCAGACAAGATTGAGTTTATATCTTTGGTGGCCATCTTGCACATCGCAATCTTATTGAGTTCAAGTGACAATAAAATCAAAATGAGGAAGCAAAATTTGAAATGTAAATGCCAAGTGAAAGTCATAAGTACAGTATGCTTTTAGTGATCTCTTTAATTTATTTGTGCATAGATAAATATGGCCATGTATGATTGCTTTTATATTTATTGTGCCATTTTTGTATTGTGTTTGAAATAAGTGTTAGTAACCAAGAAGAACATGTCATTTCTATCCACAAATTAATTTGTGTTTATTACAAAGCATGATTGTCACTATTTCAAATAGCTCCGATGGCTCACACAAAGTCTGATTCATATTTCTCTCAAACAACAAAATAGCTTGTTTAAAAGTTTTCTCTTATCGCCCTTTGAAGAGTTAATTGCCGACGGCCTAAGATAACTATTTTCTTCACATATATAGCCTCAATCATTTCTGCTTGATTCCTATAAAATTTAAAATTCTTGGCATGTGTTTTTTCTTAGTTTTGGAGTAAGGTAGAAATCCAGTAAATTATCCAAATAATCCTCGGGGCTTAGTTTTGCTACATTAATCAACGAATTTCCTCCATCATTAGTGGTTGAAATGGTCAGGTGGAATATTTTGGTTACGAACTTCCAAAAATTGTGTAATTAACAATGTTTTTGTTTTATGATAAATTATTTAAGTTTAAACTTTCTTCTTTGTAATATTTTTAAAAATTATTTTTGAAGTATGATATGTTTGGTATCAAATTAAATATGATTTAGTGTTTTAAAATTTAAAGATCGCATACTTTTTTGTTTCCAAAAGGTTTTTTTATTAAGTAATCTTATTCAAACACTAATAGACAACAAATACGAGACATCTTAAAATCTAGTTTGCCACATTGTACAGTCTAACCTCTTCCACTCAAGGCATTGGTGATATCATGTACTTTTAAAAGCACTTAATGTGTATGATTTGATCCTTTTAATGGACTTTGTTACTTTAGCCACCACTTGCCGTTAGAAACTGACGCAGCACCCACAGTTGTTTCGAATAAAAAATAACGCCTAGTTTATTTTACTCTACCCTCAGTATTCTAGCTAGCTAATGCTTGAGAGACAATTGGGGCAAACAGCATCTGCACTCGTGGATGAGACCAGTACATCTGGATGAAGACAAGGGCATGCCAATGCATCTTGGTCAAAGACAGGGTGGTGTGAGTTGTAAACAACAAAAGTTACTGTCGGAACTATCATCAACAAGAAAAGAAATCATCGCTGATATGTTTTATCTATGGAAATGTCACCACCGGAATGATTGTTGATAGGAATAGAAGTTACTAATATGATCTACTAGTAAAAAAAAATTGAATGACAATCACCAAAGAAGAAGCAACACAATTATAACAAAAAAGAAGCCATGATCAGTCAATGGGGAGAGAAAATGTGTCAAAAACCGAGAAACAAAAATTGTTTAAACTGGAACCTAGGTGTCTGTGGCCTGAAATCAAAAAGTGACGAGGGACCCAAATCCGGAACGGAAAACCGATTGAGTGACTAAAAAAATGTGTTGAATGTTTGTCAGCTGTGCCCGCTCGTGTGGCTGTTGGCGATGGTGCATGGGCTGAACGCATCAGATGTTGGTGGCGCATGAGCGCACGTGGGGCAGCTTCGGGCCTGCATATATCGGAAGAACCTACACTCAATGGAAGCAGCTACTTATGACAGAAAACTTGCCAATATTTTTTTTTCTAGTAGCAGCCAACAGCGGTGGTGATGGTGGCTGGAAGTGATAGTAGCAGAAAAGGGGAAAACTATGATTATATTCCCAAATTTTCGGGAACTCGACATCAGAATACTGGTGACATAGTTCAAGGAGGATCACATTAGGCTCTAGATACCACGTTGCATAAGAGGAGAACATAAAGAAATATGATGAAATCGTGTGTTTAAACTACATCATAGAGACTCTTTATATAGACTTAAAAGCAATAAGATGATTACAAATATTGTATCCCTATTTATAAGATATGATATGATAAGATTGAACACTAACTGTAAAAGATATTCCAAGATAATATCAAGATTTTATTTTATATTCTAACACTTTGCACCCTACCATAAAACACATCTTCCCTCCTCAATGGTCATTTCTCTCTTTTTTTTCATAATTTGATTTTTTTCGCTTTTATACTAATGTTTATTTTTTAAAGACAATCTGAGATATGTTTTTAATTTTACAATATTTTAATGGAGATAAAATTGGGTACTTTCAAAAAAAGGAGTAAACTTCTACATTGATTATCTAAATATCATTTAAGAAATTAAACTGATGCAAAAATCTCTTGAAAGCTAATGTTGTAAGATGACTCTAATCAAAATTTCAGTTTCAGGAAACTAAATGGAATAACTATTCAAAGGTTATAGTATGAACCTTGTTTCGGTGGAGAGCTTCAAGACATTCATTGGCCCAATGAATTGTTGACAGAAGACTTCCCACTCTTGCCACGCTTCTCAAGCCAGTTGCCATATTTCTGCATTGTAGGTATGTCTAAACAATTATTCATCACACAAATGGGTAGTAAATAACGAAAACCATATCAATGACAATGATAAAAGAGAAAGACTATAACCTTCCTAATCACCTCCTTCTGAGTTTCATTTGTCTGTCAAGAATTAATATGCTGATTGATTGCTAGCTCTGCAAATCAAGGTGATAAAAAATTAAGTCCCAACTCAAGTGTTTTTAAACTATATTCATCATTCCCTCTCTATATACATATATGTATACTTAAAATCAAATAAATAAATAAATAAATAAATAAATAAAAAGCAATAAATAACGTATTTTGGTTGAATATTTGTCAAACACGCTTCTAAATAAATTTGATTTTGCAAAATTGATTTTGCAAAATTGATTTGGTTAAAATGATATTGGGACAGAAGTGATTTATATTTGGATGTTTTTGCTCTAAAACAAAGTTTTTATAAAATTAAGTATAAATATTTTAGCCTAACACAAGTATTTTTTTATCAATTGTATACAAATTGAGGTTTGGAGTAAAAACCAGTTTTTGTACAAAGTAACAAGACACATGAGAAGGAAAATCACTTACCACATCCTCACCGTATATTTAAACGAATGCATTGTGGCAATGTAAATTTGACTTTAATAGGCTTTGAAAAAAACACGATAGAGACGCGATAAAAAAAAAAAAAAATTAGGATGAAACAACAAGCGTGGGAATAGAATATGATACCTCATTGATTCCACTAGAACATAAGTGAGAGTTGGAACGACGAACTTTCCGAAACGTGAAAGAAAACGCAAATGAATCTTTTCGTGGGTTTTTGTTAAAGTTTTTTATAAATGCAAATCTAAAAAAATTTAAATGACTAAAAATAAAAAATTGTTTTTAATAGATTTTTAAAAAATTATTTTTCACAAACCACATATAAATATAAAATAATTTATCGAAAATATCTAAATTATAAATAATAAAATAATTTTTAAAAAATCTACAAACAACCTTAAAATAAAAATTGAAAATTATTAAAGCATGCGAATCCAAATAGGATAGGGGAGGAGGTGGAGGGTTTGCATTCGTGTCACCTCATGCGTATATATATATAAGCAAAAAAACGGGTAAATAGCTGTGGTTCGATGTTCGTTGTTCGTTGTTCGTTGTGCTTGAAACCCTAGAGTTCAAATTGGACGAGGTTTTTGAACTGCTTCAATGGATCGCAAGAGGGGAAGACCTGAAGGTGCCTTCAATGGCAATGGCGGCGCCAAGAGGGGAAGACTAGGTTTGTCTTTTTACTCTTCTTCTTCTTCTTCTTCTTCTTGCCAGCTTTATCACTTCCTTCGTGTTTCCCTTACTTTGCTATGTCTCGAATGAACAAATGAAGGTTCTTTTATTTTTAATACTTTCTTTAATTTATTTTCTCTCCTATCGTCATACACTAGTTAATTTAGGCTTTGTGCATTAGACGCTGAATTATTAATTTTCGTATCTTGCTCCGAAAACACTGAATATTCTTAAATTCAAACGAGCTAAAATTGCTTAAAAAGTCACATAAAATGGTCATGGGGTGTTCTTTTAAGTTGAAGCCTAAAAGATAAAATAAAATTTTAATTAATGTTCTTCAACAGAAACGGAGTCCTTTCAATCTGGTTTAGGAAGCAAATTGAAGCCATGCACAAAGTTTTTCAGGTTCAAATCTTTAACTTATCTAAAATAAAATATAATGCAATTTCATATGTGTACAAATTTTCTAATGTTTCAGAAAATAATTGATACAAAATCCTCTGCAACAACAATCCATATGATTTCACTAATCAATTGGGTAATTAAAGCTGTGGTACAGGTTCTACTTCTAATCATGATAACAAGACTATGAACAGAATTGTTGATTCTCAAGATCAGTTCTGTTAAGTGCTTGACAGGCTATATATAAACAAAAGCACATCTATCATCTTTTGGGGATGCAAAACTTGATCCACATATATTGGTTTTGTACAATTTTATGCAAAACCTTATGACAAAGATTAATAAAAATGGCTAGAGTAAGACATGGCTTACGGCATGATCTGTCAATAAAGCAAAATATAATTGATGCTCGAGGCATTCATAACATACTTAGTTGTGGATTATTTTTTGAAAACTTGATACTTTCTGGTATTCAACAAATATACATGACCTGAGATTATAATTTTAATGTGTGTTGACTATATTGTTTATCACTTATGTGCTGTTGATATGCCTGCTAATTATATCGTTTATCTCCTATGTGCTGTTGGTAGTTTCTTATATTTTCTGGTTATTAATCACTTATAACCATGTTGTGTGTGGTGCATATTCAATTAGAATAATAAACAGCTGTTGCAACCAAACTTTGTTACAATCATGACATTTTTCTTAATATTATCACTACATACATGTCTTATTTTTTTGGTTAATTGCACTATAGTTTCTCCACTGTGACTAATGACTACTATGCAAATTTGATCCTTTGATAAAAAATTTATTGAAAGGTATCCCCCCAGTTTTTTATTGTTACAATCAAGTCCTTTCCTTTCATTCTTTTCCCTTAACTTAAATCTCCAACTCCTCCCTTAGTGAATTGGCAGCATAGGATAGATTTGCTATATGAAATGATTTAAATGGTTTATTATCTGGAAATTTTTAAGTTGAGTTTACAGTTTTGAAGATGGCAAAAGTTGGGAATTTTCAGGTTTTAGGTTTTGATCGATGGAGGTTTAAGACACTGTATTTGCCATTTTTGTATATTTTGTTGATGTTCTGTGTAATAAATAATGGTTTGAGTGTTTTAGGTTGTGAAATGATGATTTGAGCTTAAATAAACTCTTGGCACTCATCTACTGAGTAAACCCATCCTATGTTGATACTAAATTTTATCTTGATCATTTGCAATATCCTTAACCTCTCTTTTTTAGGAAGTAGCCCTTGCTAGATGAGGGCCTAATTTATGTTACTATTTTCACCATCTTTTACAATATATGTTATGTTTCTACTTTCTGTTAAAATAGTCACGATCCGTATTGTTCTTCATCACTTTTATCTGTTTATATTCTGGTTTTCATTGAAAAAAATGTACCACTTTTTTTATTACTCTGTTGTTTATGTTTGTGCGATATTAGGATTAATCCTTTTCCTATCATTTTTTGTATAAGATTTGACTAGACCTCTATCTTGTTATCCTTCCTGCTTTGGTGCCTGCTGGTTTATACTGTCTCCTGCTGGTTTATTTTTGGGGGTAAATAATTATTCTTGTTTGAATCAGAATCGGTGAGGTCGTGGTATTTCACATTTTCTGTATCTATTGGTGATAATCTCTATTTGTGGTTGAAATAATGCTGATATTAGAATATGTAGAAGTATTATAATTTGTGTTGTTACCATTTCTGTGCCATCTTCTGCATTGGAAGATACTGGTGTATTATGTGTGCAATATTTGATAATTGTTTGTTACAATACTTGCACACATCTGTTCATGTGGCTTCCATCAAATTGCAAAAATGATTTGAGAATCACTAAAGTCATTCCGATATTTACTATTTTTGTAGTCTGAACATGTGGTTAATTTATGTATGTTTGTCTGATAATCTGATATATGCTTCCATCTATTGTGCAGCACCTCTGGATGTCCATTTGGTGAGGGATGCCATTTCCTGCATTACGTTCCAGGGGGATTTAAAGCTGTGTCTCAGATGATCAATGTTGGTAGCAATCCTGCTATTCCACCAATTGGTAGAAATCCAAATGTTCCACCATCATTCCCAGATGGGTCTTCTCCACCAGTTGTTAAGACCCGATTGTGCAACAAGTTCAATACAGCCGAAGGTTGCAAATTTGGTGATAAATGTCACTTTGCCCATGGTGAGTGGGAGCTTGGCAGGCCCACAGTCCCTGCATACGAAGATACTCGTGCCATGGGACAAATGCAAAGCGGCAGGGTTGGTGGGCGAATTGAGCCCCCACCTCCACCTCATCGACCTGCTGCCGGCTTTGGAGCCTCAGCCACTGCAAAAATTAGTATCAATGCTTCCCTCGTTGGAGCTATCATTGGCAAAAATGGTGTTAACTCCAAGCAAATTTGTCGCAGAACAGGAGTTAAACTTTCCATAAGAGAACATGACTCAGATCCTAACCTTAAAAATATTGAGCTTGAAGGCAGTTTTGATCAGATCAAACAAGCTAGTGCCATGGTTCATGACCTTATTCTAAATGTGAGTTCGGTCTCTGGTCCTCCAGGGAAAAACATTAGTTCACATTCTTCTGCCCCTGCAAACAACTTCAAGACTAAGCTGTGCGAAAACTTTACCAAAGGATCCTGCACTTTTGGGGAAAAGTGTCACTTTGCTCATGGAATAGATGAATTACGCAAGCCTGGCATGTGATAGAAATTTTAGTTTACATGGTTTTTAGGCGAGGATTGAACTTGCATAATTTTGTAGTTGTTATCTATAATTTTGTCAATCAATTTTTAATTTGCCTCATGTTAACTAATGGGGATTGGGGAATCTTACCTCAGCGTCTAAAATTCAATCGTCTTCCTTTGTAACCATTTTTTTAATACTTGTATCAGAGTCATAAAGCCAAGATGTGATTTCAGTTCTGATTGTCATATTTATTTGTTATGCTGTGGGATTAAGCTTACTGTAAAAAACATTATCATGCTCTGCTCTCGTTTTCTGATTTAATTGGGCGTTGACCTGTACTCAGGTCGTTTAATCAAGTACCTCTTTAAATTTAAAATAACAACAGTATTTGTAGGATGTATTAATGTGAATAAAATAACATTGTTTGGATGAGAGAGAGAATGATGTGTCAAGAGATGAGAGAAATGAAGAGAAAGTTATGAAATTGGACTCAAATTGTTGTACCAAGCGAAAGGGTCTGAAGAAAGGGTTGGTATTTTTTATGGGAACTTACCCTTTCCCCTGGTGTGTATGTTTATAGTATATGGGTAGGTCCTCAGGTATTAATTGTACGAGCTTGCATAATTAAAGCAATTATCTAGCTGTAGATGGATGGATCATAATCATATATTTGTATGTTTTGATGACAGAAATTTGGTAGGTTGCAGAGTTAGATTAGATATTCACCAAAAGAGAAGACACGTGGCAATGGATGATAGCAAATTCGGAATGAATAGTGACCACATAGTACTAATTCAAAAGTGAAAATGAAATTAGAGTATCAAATCAAATGAAACAATTAAAGAAAATAGAAAGGTTGAATTCATTGTTAGGCTGAAATAGAAACCCAAAGGCCCCACCATTGAAGAGACTAGAGTTTAAGACTCATCCTTGTTGTTTAATAATCAGTATTGTCACTTTCATTTAAGATATATTTCGCTCTCACTCTCCGTATTTTTAGTTAAGTTAATGCTACATCAATAATAAATTGCTTTCTTTGAAAATGATATATCCTTTCCCTTCTCTCTTTCTTCCCCAACTCTCCTATATATTATTGCATTGCATTGCATGTTATAATTCAAGATTTTCTCCATCTTAACTTGTTATACCTATTCATTCTGATTCTCGATCCACGCCTTAATTGTGAGTACTTTTCTTTATGCATTTACTTTATTATAATAATAATAATAATCATATTGGTTTCATTAAAAGTACTTTTGAGCATTAGCTATTGATGTCTTACTTTATAGTAGTTCAAAATTCAATTGGTGTGACTTCTTCATGCCTTAATTAATCACCATTCTGTTCATTGGCAGGTAGGCTGCAGATGAAACAACAATTCATTCTGTGTTAACTCCCCTAATAATGCACCAACCAAAGGTGCTCTACTCTCTCAGCAATTTACTTATCAATATCAAAACAAAAATTAATAGGCTCAACATATATGTGTTAAAATGAATGAGCTTTAGATTTTATAATATAACTTGCAAATTAAAATGAAAGACCGACATTATATGTATTTAGTAGAATGGTGTGAAAAACCAACAAACAATATTAATTGGAAATTACTAGGATTCGAAATGAAAATAATTAGTTTACTTTGAAATTAAATAATCAAATTACATATTTTATTTTTATTTTTATTTTTTTAGGGATAAAATTAGTTGATTAAGTTGAGCACACTTTTATAGGGAAAATATTGGTTAAAACTTACATTAATCCTTATATATAAATATATTCATGTTGATTTGGTCGAGTTTTCATTTTTCCACAAACAAGAACCAAACATGTCAGTATGGAAAAATACAGATCAAACTGACCCAATAATAATAGACTCGTTTGTTACATTTTTGTTTAAATTTTTTAAAGTACTTAAAAAAAATTATAACTTTTTTAAAAATAATTTAAAAAAAGTTTCAACTGAAAAGTTAGTTTTAATATAATTTCATAAAAATAGTTTTAAATATTTTATCTTTTTGTTACAAATATTTTTTAATAATAAAGTTTTAATAAATGGTTAAGATATACAAATAATTTTTTTAATAATAATAATAATTTAAATCAACCTTATTTAAAGAAAGTATAAGTCAATCTTATTTTTTTATATTATATAAGTTTGAATTTATTGAGTAAGTGAGTACAACCGGACTAATGACTACCTTTAAGGGTGAATATATATTTAAGTTGGACTGTATTTTTTAAAGTTTAAGTATGGTTTTGATAAAAAAAAAAATATTAAGACGTAAGTTTAGGTTTTACTTGTTACTTGACATAAATTTATTATTATATCTGAGTGTGATATATTTTAAAGTTTAGTATTACTTGATATCTATTTGAAGACCTATTTTATATTAATGTTTTTAATTAAATAAGTTGATATATTTTTAAATAGACAAACGATCAAACATATCAATCAGATTAAACTTTATTTTAAGATTTAACATGCATTTTATTTACTTTAATTGATGTTATAGTTCAATTCTATTTTATAATTACATTATATAAATAAGTAACAATGTTAATGTAGACTTATATGCATCAAATACTAAAATTTCATATTTATTTAAGTACGTGAGTCTGATTGATAAAAAAAGATTATTTTTGTGATCTAAATAGACTTATATTTATCTAAATAGACTTATAATTTTTTTTTAATCTA
>JBBPBS010000968.1:13630798-13651624 GCA_037974835.1 Cicer judaicum
TAATTTATAGTTTATTTTTTTATTTTTTTCTCAAATTTTTAATTAAAAAAAGTCATTGTATTCCAAAAAAGTATGTTTTAGATTTTTTTGAGAAATTTTTTTTTTTTTAAAAAGTTTTAATTAACAAAATATTATGTCTACGAACCTTCTCATTCAAGCTCATAAAAAATAATAGAATAATATATTAGAATTTTGAAAATTTTATTCCAATGAAGATCTAATATTAAAAATTTAATATGAAATTTTTAAAAAACACTTCCGTCTAATTTAATCTCACTATTATAAATGTCAAAAGAACGCAACATAAAATAATGGATCTCGCAATTCGCATACCATATTAAAAAAATTGATTACGATAAAAAATAGGATACATTATTGTATAATGATCAATGACTAAACAAACAAAATATCTTAAACTTGTCATTATTATCACTCATTCTCGGAATAATTAGCACTCCAACCTTCTATCTAATCATCGTCGTAAACATTCGAAAATCAATCTTTGAAGCACCCAAACTCTTATTATATATTGCTTTGATGTTAAGTTAATTTTTTATTTTATGTGTGAATTCTTCCCTTTTTTTTTTAATGGAATGTGTGAATTCTTCATCTTGAAACGGTAATCATACAAATAACCGAAGTCTCGTTTGACACAAACATCTACAAAGGTAGAGATAGAAGATACGTGTAAAATTAGAAAGAAAAAAAAAATGCAACATTACATAAATACAATACAATGTTACACAAATATAGTTTAGAATGTAATTATATGATATTAAATTTGATACATCAGTGAGGAAATGTATAAGATTCCACCCGTCTCGCAAATTCGTTTTATTCCAGTTTAAAAAGAATAGACATAACAACAACAAAAAAATATCGAGTTTAAATTAATTTAAAGACAACATTATTTTTTGTTATTATTATTTCACCTTCTTTACAAAAATTAATCACAGATTTAGTAATTTATATTTTGTAAAATAATAGTGTGTTAATGAATTGATAAATAATAATTATATCTAATTTATTATAAATTTATTTATTTTTAAATATTTTTTCTAAAAAAATGTTTAAAGGTTACTGTTTAGTGTCTCGTTTCTTTGGTTGAGTTTGATAAATTAACGAGTGAATTAAAATTTAAAATTTAATCCGATAAAATATTAAAATTCATAGTTGAGTTTGATGAGTTAACGAGTGAATTAAAATTTAAAATTTAATCTTAGTAAAATATTGAAATTCAGTAAAAGACACCTCAAAATTGACATATTCCATAATTTATATACACCTAAATGACCAACTCAATGGGTTGCCAACAAAGCAACTATCCCATGCCTCAAAATTTTGTATATCTCAATTTCATTTTTTTATCAAACAAATAATATTAATTCTGTTAATATTTATTAGGTCCGATGCTAATAATTTATCGACCACTTTGTTATTAATCAATACAATATAAAATTAATCATTCGTATGAATGTATTTAGTATTGAATTGTACGTTGTTTTTTCTATGATTGTTGGACTATCATATACACCTTTGATTTTTTTCTTCTTCTTTTCTATAAACATCGCGGTAAAACTTGTTACCCTAACGATTAATCACAAATTGCATTTTGGATGAATTTTAATCTAAATATTATTAAAGTTAAATATTATTATGATTTTGGTTTATCAATAGTCTTTTATGTGCATATAAACTAAATATCCATTCAGCTACACTCAATCAATTATTGAATTTTAAGGACAGCATTTCGAGTAAAGTAGCATTTTTGAAATAATATACTTGTAATTGATCATTCTTAAAACTAAAAGTTACTTCCTATGTTCTTATTTATTTATGTATTTTGACTCACTTTAATTTGGTTTCGGTGAAAAACACTCGTGTCCGTTTGTCCATATAGACACGTTACTATGTTTATTTTCCTTTTTTTTTTTTACTTGAAAAGCTGTGTGAGTAAGACCTGGTGAAAGGCCAAATGATTTTAAAAATATTTGACAAAAATGTTTTGAAATAAATATGTTAATAGGTAATGGAAGGAAATGAAAATCACATAGAAGAGGCAGTAATGGAAAAAATTGATATGATGAATGAGAAAAGAGGAGGCACAAAAGCTGCAATCCTGTTGCTTGGTACTAATGAAATGATCCATGCTAATTATTTATTTGTTTGTTTGATTCTAGCTCAATTATTGAATAATGAATGAATGCAGTGAATCAGGCATTAGCTACTTTAGCTTTCTTTGGAGTTGGTGTGAACTTGGTTCTGTTCCTCACTAGAGTTCTTGGTCAAGACAATGCTGAAGCTGCTAATAATGTGAGCAAATGGACAGGAACAGTTTACATGTTCTCATTGATTGGAGCATTTCTCAGTGACTCTTATTGGGGTCGTTACTTAACTTGCACAATCTTTCAACTCTTCTTTGTTCTGGTTAGTATATTTAATTGGTTTTTAAAATTTTTGTATAATTATCTATCTATCTAACAAAAGTTGTGAATGAATAGGGGTTGGCATTGTCTACTTTGTCATCATGGCGTTTCTTGATTAACCCAAGTGGTTGTGGAGATGAACACACTCCATGTAAACCAACATCATCAATTGGAGAATACATTTTCTACTTGTCTATATATCTAGTTGCATTTGGTTATGGAGGACACCAACCAACTTTAGCAACCTTTGGTGCTGACCAATATGATGAGAAAAATCCAAAAGAGAGGAGTTTAAAAGTAGCTTTCTTTTGTTATTTTTACTTTTCACTCAATCTTGGATCTTTGTTCTCCAATACTGTGTTAGTGTATTATGAGGATACAGGGAAGTGGACAATGGGTTTCTTTTTATCATTGATCTCTGCTGTTGTAGCACTTTTGTGTTTCTTATCAGGAACTCCAAGATATAGATATTTTAAGCCATCAGGAAACCCTGTGGCAAGGATTGCACAGGTATTTACCATTGTTGTTAGGAAATGGAATGTTGTTCCTGCTAAGCCAGACAAACTTTTTGAGGTTAATGGCTCCAAATCTGCCATAAAAGGTTGTAGAAAGATCCTGCACAGTGATGATTTGAAGTAAGCTACTGCTAGCTATGACGTTTCAATAACAATTCATATTTAAACTAAATATATGCATAGTGCATGCTAATTGTTTTTTTTTATTATAAGCATCTATGTTTCTGTATTGTACTACACCTATTACTAAAAATTTGAAACTTATTAATTTTGTGGCGATGCGCCGGGGCAGATTCATGGACAAAGCAGCAACAATTACAGAGAATGATGATGAGCATAGTAGAAACAATCCATGGAGGCTTTGCACTGTGACACAAGTTGAGGAAACGAAATGCATTTTAAGAATGCTACCGGTTTGGCTATGCACAATAACATACTCAATTGTATTTACACAAATGGCATCACTCTTTGTTGAGCAAGGAGATGCAATGAACTCCAAAATAGGAGAATTTCGTTTACCAGCTGCAAGCATGTCTGCATTTGATATCTGTAGTGTCCTTGTATTAACGGGAGTTTATCGCCAAATCCTTGTTCCAGTAGTTGGAAGACTGAGTGGTAATCCAAAAGGACTTACTGAACTTCAAAGAATGGGAATTGGCTTAATATTTGGAATGTTGTCAATGGTTGCATCAGGTAAAAACAAACAAATTTAGTTAATGTTTTCATTCAAATGTTTATTGTTGATTGCATAAAAAATGTTACCAACTAACTACTTATACCACAGGTATGACAGAGATTGCAAGGCTGAGACATATTATTCCAGGACAAAAGAGTAGTTCAATGAGAATATTCTATCAAATTCCACAATATGTTTTGGTTGGTGCTTCAGAGGTTTTCATGTATGTTGGTCAATTGGAGTTCTTTAATGGACAAGCTCCAGATGGTTTAAAAAGTTTTGGTAGTTCACTTTGTATGGCTTCAATGTCACTTGGAAACTATATGAGTAGCATGCTGGTGAACGTGATTATGAGAATCACTGCAAGGGGACATGACAAAGGTTGGATTCCAGATAACCTTAACACAGGACACATGGATAGGTTTTTCTTCCTACTTGCTGGGATAGTTGCTGTTGATTTTGTGATTTACTTGTTCTGTGCTAAATGGTACAAGAGTATCAATGTTGAGGGTGGCCAAGAGGATCTAGTTGATGATGTTAATTGTAAAGTTTGAAAGTTGTTTCAATGCCAAAAGATTGTCTACTTATATAATCAAGTTGGCATCCAATGGCCAGCATAAGTGGATTTCAGCTGATTTAAGTCTCACCAGTCACCATTGATCGTGTACATTAATTCCATTCATAGTTTTATGATATATGAGTAGCATGTGGCATCTGATTTATGTAAAGTCAATAATAAAGTTGGATATATTTCTGCTTTACCAGAGAAATACTTATTCCACTCATTTATGTTTCATTGAAGTAACAAAATGAGATGGAGAACTTGGTTATGTTGTGTTCCGCCTCTGTTCTATAATTTTGTTAAAAACATTTAAAAAAATGTGTAAAATATCTAATTGCATGTTTGAGATTGCCTTGTACAGTAGGAGACTATATATTTCAAGGTGACAAGTTTGACATGTTACGTTATCTTGCCTTGTTTTATTAAAAAAATAATATTACAAAATAATCGCTCCCCATTTATTTATATGATTAAAAGACAAGTTCCAAAAGAAGGTGTTTATAAATATATATTTACTCACAAATATGAGGTTGGGTGGTTAGCGGAACATTTGTTATTCATATTTTATTTATTTCTGTTAAAGATTATGGTTGTGAGAATAATGCAACACAATAAAATGATGTTTTATAAATCATAACGTGTAAAACAAAATTCCTAAATTAAATCCAAGCAAATTCACATTTGTCTCATTGAGATTAACTAAACAAAATAGATTTAGTTATCTAAAATAAGCTCAAGCAATTTTAAATTTGTCACATTGTAGATTTAACTTCTTAACTAATTAATAGACTAAAATAAGCTTGAAAAATTTCAGATTTGTCACATCGTAACTTAAACTTCTTAACTAACTAATAGAATTGTTAGTACAACCAAATATAGTTAATATGATTATCAATTACCATTTTACACAACAACATAATATCATATATATGATTGGCGAATTTCATCGATAAATAAATGAATCGTTACAATACATAAAAATAAAATTTAGAGAAGAAGGATATGATTCTAGCACGATTAGTTCAAACTTTGATGTTAATGGAGGCTATGAAACTTCACATTCTAGTAATCAAATTAATTATTCTACAAAACGTGCAAGGCATGAAGTAGAGGTTGGGAGGTGTGAAAAGTACAAAGGTGTTGTGCCTCAACAAAACGGGAATTGGGGAGCACAAATATATGCAAAGCACCAAAGAATATGGTTAGGGACATTCAACTCTGAAATAGAGGCTGCAATGGCTTATGACAGTGCCACCATCAAGCTTAGAAGTGGAGAAAGCCACAGAAACTTTCCATGGAATAATCAAACAGTACAAGAACCTCTATTTCAAAGCCATTATAGTTTACAAATTGTGTTGAACATGATTAGAAATGGCACCTACCAATCTATATTTTCCACATTTCTCAACACTCAAAACCAAAACAACGTTACAAATAATGGGAATTTAGAGGTGAAAGGTGAAGAAGAGTTTTCTTGCACAAAACTTTTCCAAAAAGAATTAACACCTAGTGATGTTGGCAAACTTAACAGGCTTGTTATCCCCAAAAAACATGCACTTACCTATTTTCCTTGTGTTTGTGGAAACAATGTAAAAAATGATGAAGAGTGTAATTATGACGTGGAGGTTGCATTTTATGACAAACTCATGCGATTGTGGAAGTTTCGTTTTTGTTATTGGAAGAGTAGTCAGAGCTACGTGTTCACTAGAGGATGGAATCGGTTTGTGAAAGATAAGACATTAAATGCCAAAGACACCATTGTGTTTTATATGTGTGAGCCTATAAATTTCACAAAAGGAGAAGAAGAGAGACAAGTATTTTCAATGATTGATGTGATCTATAATAATGATGGTGATAGAATATTAAGACATTCTATTGAACATAATAAGAGAGATATGGATGTCAAACAGGTTTTGGGAAAAAGATTAGTTTACAATGAAATAGATGATGACGTGGATGATCAACACGATCGAGATAGAATAGATTTAAATGTGTTTCATTCCTCAAATATTAATTCACCTAGAGGTTTAAGGCTATTTGGTGTAAGTATTAACTGAAGAAATAGTAGTTTTATTCTTCTTGTTTAGGAAGAATCTGTTCCTCTTAATGTATAGTAACATGCATTTTGAGTTCAGAAATCACATAAAAATAATCATGAGATAAAATGAATAGTCAAAGATATTTTATTAGTTGTATACAAAATTGTACAATTTATATGTCTCCATGTCCGTCATTGATCTTGTCTATAGAGATGTAACTTGTTTAATTACAGTTGTCCATCTGCCAATGCAAATAGTGGTCACAACAGATATAATGTATTTTTGTTAAGGGTATATTAATGAAAATGTTTTTTTTTTAAATGAGACTAAAATACTGATGTTAAATTATTTTGAAAAATATTTTTTAAAAAATTAATTTTTTTTTGGTAATGATTACGATCCATTAATTCTTTATTTATAACAAAATATAAATAACATATTTTAACAAATATATCAATGACTTGTTATAATAGATATTTTTAGAGATTTATGACTCGTAATCTAAAATATTTTAAAGAATTTATGTTTAAATTTGTTTTATTTGAATCATAAATCCACCAATTTTGTAGAAATACGGGTGCTCAAGATATGAATTAAAAAGTCAAAATTAAATCATAATAATTAATTAATTCAAACTTGGAGAAGTCAAATCAACGACATTTCAGAGTTCAGTTTGATTTCAATTGATGTTTTTTTATCTTGGCTCATAACAACATATGCGCTCCATTAAAGTTCATTGTAGTTTATAAACAAGAAATATTTATTTTACGATGCGTTGCATAAATTTTTGATTTATTTCTGACCTTATTTAGAATTAAAAGATGCATTTATTTTTACTCTTTATTATAAAAAACTTTCATATTATATTTATTATCTATAAATTTTGCAATTTTGTTTATAATGAAAATAAAGAGATGAAAACTAAGTGGTTTATAATGAAAATGATAACATGAAAGTACATAAAATATTATTTTCAAACAAATAGATCCTAAGTAGCAAAGTTTGTAAAATTGTAAAAAAAAATTATGAATGATCATTCTATCATTGGCTATGCGATGGTTTAATATTAAAGATGATATAAAGATTGACTAATTTTAGTGTTCTTTGTATATGTCTTATTGTAAAAAAATGTGACGGCACAACGTTTTTTAATAAACATTATATTATCAAAGAGAGTCGAGAGTATATGATATTTCAACCTCAACAATATATCAAATAAAACCGTCTAAATTCAATATATACCATAGGCCTAGGGGTTTCCTTTGGATGAGGTCCGCATGTTGTGGGCCAAATAAGGAAGCCTATATTGGCGGTGAAAAGTTAAAAAAAAAAAGTAAAAACAGAAAGAACGAAAGTAAAGGTAGGTTTACTGAATCTGAGCGGCGGGAAATATAACCTCCATTTGTTTTTTGATAAAAGAGATTGGAATTCAAATTGGAAAAAAAAGATACTATAAATTTGATTCTCATTAAATCGAATTGAAATTGAAAGGGTTCATTCAGTAACAGTGTTGTTGTTGTTCTTGTTGTTAGGGTTTAAAGAATGGTGAGCAAAAGCAACAACAACAACGAAGAGGAGGAGGAGGAGGAAGAGGAACAAGTTTCACGACGCGTGAAAAGAGAATGCCTCAATGAAAACAACGCCGCCTCTGATGATCAGGACACCACCAGTCGTAGAATCATCCGCTCCGAGTTCCTCAAACTCAAGTCTATCATCAATGGTATTTATATATTTATATTTATATTTATTATTTTCATAATAACAACAACAACAACGAATGAACTAACCCTAGTTAATTAATGTTAACCAACAGAGAAAAAAGATGATTTGATTAACAGTGATTCTGACAAGTTCGAATCAATCCTCAACGAGTTCGACAAGTTACACGACCAAGTTAAGAAACCCCGAGAGCAGGTTGCTGATGCCGAAGCTCTTCTCGATCTCACACGCTCTTTGCTTGGATCCGTTAAGTCTCTGGTCAACGAAGGAGTTACTCCTTCTCAGTTTGTTTCATCTCTTCTCAAACACTATGCACACCCACCCAATGATTCTATTGACTGGCAAAAACTCGGCATTTCTGTTTCTCCCATTTTCCTCATGGTTCATGGCTCTTCTACCATGTATGTATCTTTCTTTCATCAATGCTTTTTTTTTATATATTACTATTTCTTACTGTTTCTGTTATTGTTTGCAGGCTTGGTCCTATGGAAAATCAGTTGAAACAGCGCAAAACGACAGCGCCTAGAAAGCGTGCTGCTCTTCCTTCAACTATAACTGCTAGGCCTGAACAGGTAACATTCGTATGCTCCTTATGGTTGGTTTTATACCATTTAATTTTATTTAACTGATATGACAATGCTTTAGATTTGTTTCACTTTTACTAAAAAACATGAACTTCATTGTTTTTATGTGAATAAAATGAAGGTCCCTACTTTAATTTTACAATGTTCAACTTAATAGTAGTTTTGTTGTTGGTTGGTTGTTCCAATTGCAATACAGACTGGGAATCCATTTTTCTGTGTTTTGTGTATTTCAAGTAGTTTTTGGTATGTAATGGTGCTTATTGTTTGTTTGAAGCAGCTGGATGAGACTGAGGGAGGGGAAAAAACTGATACTGACAAAAACATGTCAATCATGTTTGACATATTAAGGAATAAGAAAAAGGTCCAACTTGAACACATGATTTTGAACAGATTTTCTTTTGCTCAGACAGTGGAAAACTTGTTTGCCCTCTCATTCTTAGTCAAAGATGGTCGTGCTGAAATCAGTATGGACGACAAGCGTATACACTATGTTTGTAAGACTTGCTGCTCCCTATTGTGTAAATATGTATGCTTCTGATTTCTTTTTTGCACTGTCTGTACTCATCAAATATATGCTATCTTATATTTTTCAGCACCTAAAAATGCTCCTGCTGCCAATTCTGTGATGTCAAAAGAAGTTTCTTATACTCATTTTGTCTTCAGATATGATTACAATGATTGGAAGGTATGGAAAGGCCACCACTTCTTGTTTAGAGGAAATTTAAGGGCATATCATGAATATTGATGGAATTTTGTAAGGTGAAGCTGTCATTTTAGGAAAACTGTATCATTGATGTTTAGTAAGGAAAAACAGATATTAATTTATTATAGTTGGCATAGAACTTTGTTCAACCAATAGTCGGTCTTCTGAGGAGTAAAGGAAATGAAGAATTGGGGCTTAACAGAGTTTAGCTTTTGCTTTATTTACTGGAAATTAACTTACACATTTTTTACACTGTTAATTTGAATGGAAGTTATGCTTTCAAATAATACATTACATTGTTCATTTGAATTCCTAAACATTAAATTATGATTATATATATAACTCCATTGACATCAATTTCAGATAATGAAGGATATTGTGCCCGATGGCAAAGAGCTAATGCCACATAGGGGTCAATGCAGCACTGTGGCTAACCCTGAGGCAGAGATGGATGCTGCCCATTCCCCACCTGCTTTGGCTGTGACTCCTATCAGGAAGCTATCCCGGAATCGAGGACGGGTTCTGCAAGAGGAAAGCATTGTGGAAGAAACTCCTGATTGTGACAAGGAAACTACTTCTAGAGCTGCTGCAATCCGAAGGTGTAAACGTAAAATCTAATAAGAAATTGCATATTAGGTCCAGGTTTTTTGTTTTTTGACTAACGGTATGGATCAGCATAGAATGTACTTTATTATGTTTTGCTCAGCATATCAACTGAGTTTTTCTTATGTATAGAGGATGTAAATATTTGTAGATCCTTTGAATTACAATGCTATTTGAAGGCTAGTTTTATTATGCAAGTGGATATAATGCATTGTACATCTCCCTTTTATGGGTTTTTGGAATGTTGCTTCATTTGACATCACATTTAAGTACAGTCGTTAAATTGATTAAATGTGACACGTTAAACAATTGGTGATCAGCTTGTGAATATCGCAATTTTTTAATATACCTGATTTGGAAAACTCATTACATTTCAACAAGTAATTGGTTTACGAACAATTTAGGGGGTGGGGATGAAGAAGTTCTTACATTAATGGACATGGATGTAAGAATTCATCTGAAGGATTATGTATTAGTACTTTTATGGCTATGTTTGCTTATGTTGGTGAAACTTTTGTGAAAAATAAGAATTTAAATGGAAATGACTTGATACATGGTGCTCTTTAACACTTTCTTAGTTATAGTTGAACCTCCCTTGATCCGTGTGTGAATGGAAATAAAATTTCCGTATTTATTTTGCCAACTCTGGTCGAATATGGCAATACTAAGGTTAAACGAGTGATGCAGGAGGCGGCTAGGACTGATCAAACAGAAATGGCAAGACAGTAGATAAAATTGTTGTGGGCTGGCAACGTACACTAAGAGCCTATCTAGTGTGTATGAAATTAAGGAAAATGTAATTGGCACATCTTTCACGTGTAACAGTAGTTTACACTCATTATTATGTTGGGATGGCATTACAACACTATTGAAGCAGTGTTTTTATTTTATTTTAATTAACAACAAATTGAGCAGAAATCAATGAACTCTAAGTCACTACTGGTGTAGCAAACCAACACAGAAAAACAGGTAATCACCTGTGCATGGTGATGAGTCTTAAACAGCAACAAATAATTTAAGCACTATAGCTAGCTATCAGTTGGATGTTTTATTCCCCTGCATCTGTAACTGGGACAGGAGTTCCTTCTCTGTAAGGCACAGGTATGGCTTTCAAAGGATCGGCTTTTCTCAGTGTTATTCCAGTTCCCTCTGTCATGTCCATGTCCTCTGGCTTAATGCCATCAGGCAATATCCAATCAAAGTATTTGAGAAGGGAGCCCAGTGCCATTGGAAGCACGCGAGAGGCAAGTGGCATTGCCGGGCACATTCTTCGACCCGAACCAAAAGGTATAAACTCAAAATGCTGTCCCTTGTAATCTACCATGTTTGGCTCCATAAACCTTTCTGGCAAGAACAATAAGGGATCATCCCACACTTTGGGGTCCCTCCCAATCGCCCAAACATTCACTAAAATTTGTGTCTCTTTGGGAATGTAGTATTCTTGAATGTTGCAAGAGTCCACGGCCTTGTGAGGAACCAAAAAAGGAAGCGGTGGGTGAAGTCTCAACGTCTCCTTGATAACTGCTTTGAGGTAGGGAAGATTTTCAAGGTCATTTTCCTCAATTTTCCCTATTTTGCTCCTTAGTTCCATTTGCACTTTCTTTAGCGTTCTTGGGTTGTGAAGAAGCTCAGCCATTGCCCATTCTATAGTGCTTGTTGTCGTGTCTGTCCCTGCAGTGAACATTTCCTACAATCCAATATTCTTTATCAATGTTACAATACACCATATTTCTTCCTCTATCAATCTATGTTTATTCCACCCAATGATTTGACATAATAAACATTATCTTTTTCATGCGAGTAGCGCTAAGTCTGATCGGGCCAGCCCGTATGGTTACAATGTTACTAGGCCCGGGCTAAAAAACCCAATTAAAATTGGGGTTTGAAATTTAGAGTTAAAACTCAATATTTGAGATTTTTGGACCGGCTCATATGAGCTAGTCCATTTTGATAACTTTTTTTACAAGTGTATGATATTGTAGTAAATACAATGTAAATATATATTCTAATAAAATGGAGACTAAATAGATATAATTAGAGTTAAAATATGTCACACAAACATATGATCTCGCTTAAGTTAGACCGGACTTTTTTTTAAAATTATCGCTTAAGTTAGACCGGACTTTTTTTTAAAATTAAGACTAAGGCTTTTTAAAAAAAAAATACAATTTAACTAAAAAGACTTGTGGGCAACAAAAAAAAGTTTTTTTTTTAAGTCTACCATAATCTATTTAAGTAAACATATAAATAATACTTATTATTATTATTATTATTATTATTATTATTATATTTTTAATTTTATGTTAAATTAAAGGATTACTAACCTTTTAGTAATTTAATCATTTTAGTCACATTAATTTTTTTTTTAAAATATATTAAATTGTAAACAATGTACTTAATTTTAATGACTATTAACTCGTTAATACATGTCTCATTGTTTATTTAAACATGTTAATATAAAATATATTTTAAAATAAGTTTATAGGTCATACAAGGCTCTCATAAAGACTAAATTCGGATCTAAAAAAATCCAATTACAGACCACAAATCTGACTTACATCTTAAACTTTTTGATAGGCAATAACTCAGTCTAACACAATTCTCCTTATATATAATAATTAATAATGTATATGGGAATGAGTGAAAGAAATAAAAATAAAAATGAATGATATTAGAAGAAAGATAAAGATGAAAGGATTTGTGTTAGACATAGTAACTATGTCAGATAATATTGCATCTTGGACGCTGATCTGAATAGGGGATGAAATTGATTAACGGTGTAAAATTAATTGGGTAATGTATCGCTGGATCTTAAATCAACGGTTTACATTCATTTCAATGAAAAAATGTGTGCTGTAATTATTGTAGCAAATTTTCGTCCAAAGATAGAAAATGAGAAAGAAGTTTACGGAAGGAAGAAAAGTCCATGTAAAAGAAAATACATTTGATCCAAAAAAAAATATTTGTAAGAAGATTGTATTGTTGAATTTACTATTCTGTGTCCCATAATAAATGATTCGATCATTTCATATAGATTAAGACAAAATATAATCAAAAGAAAAGGAAATATTTTTACTAGGTTATTATATCAATTGTTATTATTCAATATTATGAATAATATAAAAAAAATTGAGAATGAAGTAGAATTTAGATCCTTTCCATGTAAATATTCTTCAATCTCTAAATTCTCTTAATTTTTTTCAATTTTACTTTTCTTTCTTCAATTTCTTTTATTTAAATTAAAGTTTTATATCATATAAATTATGTATATATAATTTTTTTACACAAATATAAATCATTTAATTTTTATTAAAATATATTAAAATTAATGTATATTTTTATTGAAATAAGTTCATCTTTCATGAACTCCAATAAAATATAAATTAACTTTAAATTTTTATAAAGTTTTTTATGTATGATTTATATAATATAAAATTTTAATTCAATAAAAAATTGAAAAAAAGTAGAAAATAAAATTTTAAAAAAAAAACAGAAATGATTGAAATTTTTTGAGGGGATTTGAACGAGAGAAAATAATATTAATATGAATTAAAAATCGATGAAGGAGTTACCATGACAACTACGTTAATAGTTTTAGAAGTAAAATGGTAGGGCCCAGTGGCAGCATCTCCGCGAAACTGCAACAGCACATCCAAGAAGTCTTTGGTGTTTCCATCACTGCTACCTTCCATTCTTTGTTTGATGAACCATCCTGCTATCTCAAAAGCTTCTTCAACATGAAACTTTGTGTTTCTCCTTAAACCTTGTGGATCAAGCCACCTCAACATTGGGAAATAATCAGCTACATTTGGTTTACCCGTATACTCCATAATCTTAACAGTATGGTAATGGAATCTAGCTCCTCTTTCCATTTCCATTCCAGGTCCTAACAAATCCTTTGAAAAAATAAGGTTCCCAATGAGGTTAAAAGACATAGTAAAAAGAAACTTACCAACATCAACACCAACACCAACAGAATTAACAGATTCATGTTTGATCAAATTCAACATTTGATCTATACATTTTGCACGCACATCTCGCATAGCATCTAAGCGACTAGTGACAAAGAACTCATGAGTAGCCAATCGTTTCAACATGCGCCAGTGTGAGTTGTATTGAGAAGTAATGAGAGAACCTTCAATAATACCATTCTCATAATTACCTTTCATGGCTTCATAAATCTTCCTACCAGCAAGAACAACGTCGTTGTTTTTGAACATTTGACGAGCAACTTCACTTGAGGAGACAACAACCGTACACGTGGAACCTAACCAAAGGGTCATGATTGGACCGTGTTTACGAGCAAGTATTGCAAATGATTCATGTGGTGGTGATGATGACAACCTTGCTAGCTGCAAAATGTTTCCAACAATTGGCCAACATGTTGGACCAGGTGGAAGCTTATTACCAAATTTCAATCTTCTATTTCCCAACCACATCCATGCCAAACCTGCTAATATCAAACCCACAACCCCATAATATTCCATTCTTATATATTTTGCTTCATTCATTCTACCTCCTATACTTTTTATAGGATACACAACATACTATCACCCAATTTTTAAGTATAATTTATTCAATATAAAATCGTTATGAAAATTCTTTTTTTATTTATAATAATTGACTCGTTTTTATATTTTATATTAGATATCATGCTTTTTTTAAAAAATTAATAAATTTTAGTATTTATTATGTTTCACAGTATTCGATATATTTATTATTTTATAGAGATTAAAAAGATGCATAGTTAATTGTATATTTACTCGAATGTTAATGTACGTTAAAAGGAGATATATAATTTTTTTTATAAATATTTATCTGAACGTTTTTCTTATTTTGATTTTAATCATCATTCGTCTCAACTTAAATTACAAAAGAAATGTAATTAATAATATTTTTATGAACATAATTAATATTACTTTAAAGTATATATAAAGTTATAAACATCTTGGGATGTGACAATATTTTATAAATAAAATAACTATTGTGAAATGAAAACTAAAATTCGCAACTTTTCTTGGTTTTTAATGGAAGAAGTGATATTGGGAGGATGAAATTATTATTTTTTAAAAAATATTTATATTATTTTTTTATGAAGATAATTAGGATGAAATAATAGTGCCTCGTTTTAGATAGGAATGACTTTAATGTTCACTGAAACACTTACAAAAATTAATAAAAAAAACTATTATTTTTTACAACATAGTAAATAATTATTATGTGTATTTTACCGAAATAAATCAATCATCTTTTTTTATTAAATTAATATTAATCATTAATGATTTATCATCTTCTGCAACGCATTCTTAACGCGACTTTTTTTAATCTTCGTTGACTTATTATCAAATATCATTGAACATGCGATCTATTAAATAAATCGTCTTAAACACGAAATCAATAAAAAAACATAAACTTGAGATTGGAGATCTTTTAAACAATCTAGAAGCTAGAGATATGGTATTAGTTTAAATAAATTTTTAGTCTGTAATAAATTTTAAAAGTTTATATTTTAATTTTACAATAGTTCTTATAAGATTATCTTATAAGCGGTTTTATTTTTTGTTGGAACAAAATATGATTAATTGTCTTTAAATTTTTTAATGATTTTTTCATTAATATTTAGATTACTATAAAAAGTTTTTTTCATAAAAATTTAGATTTTTTTAATTGGAGATTAATTCAATATCAAATTTTTAAATGGCACATATTCAAGATAAATAGTAATGAAAATATGGATCAATAAAATTAAATTTTGATATATTTTTTTTTGCATAAATTTTTATAATGTTGTAAACATATATGCAAATAAATCATTTAAAAATATATATCGACATTTAAAGGTTTAAATATATTTTTATCTAAATATAACAGTTTTTAGTTATAGTCATGTAAAAAAGTTGTTTGAATTTCATTTATGTAATATTAAAAAAAATTATTTTAGTCCTTAATATTTAGTGGATGTTACAAAAAATGGTAACCGACAAAGAGAAACGTAGACCAAATGTTTAAATATATTTTTTATCCTTTAAATATAACAATTTTTCAGTTTTACAAAAATATTGTTTGGATTTCCTGCAATATCCAAAAAAATTATTTTTTGATCTTAACATCAAATAGAAGTTACAAAAACTTGAGCCCACAAATAGAGGAAAACATGGAATACAAATTTAAATAATTAATCTTTTTCTTTTTCTATATTTAAGGATGAAATCCAAACAAAAAATTTTAAAATACTAAAATTAAAAACTGTTATATTTACCTAGATCAAAAACATATTTAAACCACATTTAAATAAAGATTAAAACTGTTTGTACCATAATTTTGTAAAAACTAAAAAATATGATTTTTTTAAGAAAAACCAAAAACAAAATTTGAAAATTTATAAAGATTAAAAAATTATTTAATCATATAAGAGATAAATCATTCAACAATTGATTTGATGAAATCCTAACAATTTTTTTTTACCATAATAGACTGATTTAAAAAAATCTTAAATATTTGTGAAAAGAAAAATCCATTTTAAATATGTTATCATCTTTTTAAAACTCATATATTTTAGTACTCACCATGTCCCATGATAATCGAAATATTTGATTATTTTACAAGAATTAAAAAAGTGTAAAAATAAAATAGAAAACAATATTTTTATTAAATTACTTTTATCATACATTGGTGTATTTAATATTTTATTAAATGTAAAATGAAATACGTTAAATTGAGAATGTTGCATGTGTTATTAGTTAGAGAATATAAATAAAAATATAATTATAAAAATTAAAAGTGTTGAATATGTTTATTAGGTATTTTTTTTTAATAAATACTTCAATTATTTTAAGACGAAAGAAGTAATAAAAATAACAACTTCTATTGACTTTTAATGCAGGAAATGTTATATATTTTATCAATAATCATAATCATTGACAAGTTCTATGACGCTATAAAAAAATATATTGGTACTATGGATATGTTGAACAATAATTATGTCTTATTTATTCACATGGTCATTACTATAGTATATATTAAATTTGACTATATTAAGAGTTTTTGTACATTTATCTGTTCAAATTTAACCTTAGTAATTAAATAAGTTATTTTATAATTAAATTTAAAATTTTAATTAAAATTATAACAAAATGCATCATTTTAAAATAAACTCAAAAGATAAAATTTAAAAGTTTAGTAATATTAAATTTAAAATATAATTAAATTAATACATAGATAATATATCATTCAACTATTAATAATTTAACTTAACAGTAATAAAATATGTTAATTTTTAAATATATCATAGATGTACGATAATCATAATGATTTGTCATTTGCCTTCTCTTTTGCCACAAGTACAACCCATTAGGGTGTATCAAAGTCCCTTTCTTCTTCTTTCTCTGTGTTGGTTTAGGATTTTATTTTATTAAGATTGTTCTTTCTGAATCATTTATCTCTTAGTTTAGACATAAATTTAATTTTTGTTTCATATTTTGTATGTGATTTCTTTGTTTGAATGTAACGCAGTTTTGTAAGTTGTCTCAGTGTAATGTTTAACGTCTTGTTGTAGTGTTCGATAGGTTTAGATTTAAAAATTAGTTTCAATCAATTATATATCAACTAATGTTTTTAATGTCAATAATATTGATCCGAAAGAATGAGTATTTCAAATACTTTTTTGTCACAATTGTAGATATTTTTTTCCATATTTACCTTAATATTTTGAATTTATTCACATATTTATTATTTTCGATTTTTGAATTGATATTATTTTCCATCAATTTATTATTTCAATTTGCATAAATAAATATTTTATATATATATATAAAAAAAATCAATATTAATCATTGACTTATTCTTAAACATATTCTTAAAGTAACACTTTTTTTTATTGAATTATCGTGGAACATGCGACCTACTAAATTAATTATCGTAAAAAATCAACAAAATTAAAAATATACAAAATTGATTATAATATCACCAAAATTGAAATCTATGAATACCAGTTATAGGGATATTAAAGTCGACCAATCGAACGGGTAGTGCTATGTAGGTCAACATTTTAGTATAGACCGAGCTATAAAAAGAAAAGGTTTAAAACGAAATGTGTTTTTTAGTCCCGAAAATTTAGTCCATTTTAAAGACGAGTTAGACCGGAATTACTCGTTACAATTGTAAAAATAGAAGTTCTTATTGAAAAACAAATAATAGATGGAAATACTCAATCGACATAAGTTAAGAAGTTATTTATTTAAATTTTTTAAGTCTTAGTGTAATTTTATTATCTATTTAAATTTTTTAAGTCTTAGTTCAATTTGATTATCTATTTAAATTTTTTAAGTCTTAGTTCAATTGATAAATATTGATATTGTTAATTATATTTAAATTTAAAACTTCAAAATTGCGAGAAATAATTATGATGAAATTTATCGTCTATTCTAAAATAAAATAAAAAATACAATTCATTTTTTTCTTTTAATTATATTGTTACGTAAAGTTGTACTTGGTTATCTATTTTGCCATGTAAGATCTTATTTTGTAATTTTTTTAAGTTGCATGTGTTACTTGTTTTGTAGGGTATTGTGTGTTATAATTTTATTTTATTATCGAAAGTAAAAATGGGTCAAGCTGACTTTTTGGTGCAGACAAATCAGTCTTGATAAATTACAGATCTATTATAAAGTGGGTCGGCTTGAACTAATTCATTCATGTGATTGAACTCTTCGGACTAAAATGAGACCAACCAATTCGATAGTTCTATGAATAGTCTCTAATTTTCACATAAGAAAGTGAAGCGAGAAACTTACCAACATAACATAAATAATCTTTTTAGAGATGACACAACTTAAAAGTTTACACCTTACAACCTCCAATAAATAAATATATCTAATTTGAAGTTTGATTTTTGAGTCTCAGAGGACAGAGTCACAAAGGACATTGTTATTTGAACTTAACCCAATGAATTAATTGAAGAACAAAAGAGGAAGGGTCAATGTCACCCAAAGTGATAAGCACTTGCTCCGTGTCAGCAAATGGACTTTGAACTCCAGAGACAACAACTCACTCGAGTCTTAAGGGAACGTCATCAATCATCATCCAAATTAAGCCACAATCGTTATATTAGTAACACTTTCTACTCGAATAAGGAAAACTCTCTATCAACTTTATCATGAGTGAGTTGTAACGACTCTTAAATCAAGATACGACATTAACAAAAAAAACCAATTAAAGAGTTAATATTGCCTTACAATTAAGGCTCAAAACTAATATAAATAAGGGGTCAATCCTCATATATTATATATGTTTCCCATACCCTAATACACTTATTAGACCTTGTTATCACTTTATTTTACTTTGACATTGGAGTATCTTTGTAGGTACACTTCATAAACAAGATTTTATTTGCTTTTAAAAGCTTTATTCAATATCTTAATCACATATTTTAAATTCTATTTTAGTTCTATCTCACTACATTCTTGATTTGTTTTTGTTGCAAGGAGAAGTGAAGGAATAATTGAAAATTCTTGGTGCAAAGAGCCCTGAGGTTAAGTGGTGTAGTCATAGTTCATCCTGATCAAGAAGATGAAAGAAAAACAAGTTCTAGCAAGATTTACGGCCTGATCGTAATGGTTGAACGAGAAAAGTGAAAAATTTCCACGCCAAGACAACAAGGATTAATGGGTGGTCGAAATGGCCATTAAAGCTGTAATATGCTCAACTTCTGAACTGTTTTTCTTTTGTGAAATTCTAATGGTTTCTTATAATTAAAACCCATAAGACACCTCAACTATAAAAAGGAAGAAAATACTCACTTTAAATATATTCCTATTCACAATCTCTTGTTACTCTTGTTTTTGTTATTGTAATTTTTTTTAGCAAATTTATAGTTTCAATAATATCCAATTTTCTATTTTTATTATGTTATTTTATATTTTCAATGTTTTTATATTTAAATTTTGATTTTATTATAATAATGTGTGAGTATATTTTTCTTGTCTAGGGATTGTAGCATTTTCAATGATTGATCTCTAACAGTTTTTATTTCTTTATGTTATTGTATCCATCACTATAAAAAACTACAATTCAAAGACTTTATTTTTATTGTAAAATTTAATTAAAAATCACTGATTTTGTTAATCATTCAAGTAAAGAGAGATTGATAGTCATAATAAAGTCGTTGTGAGAACGTTAATATTTACTACGCGATAATACCATACATTTGTTGTTCTATCAACATCCATTTATATTCGAATACGAGCGTCCGAGATGTCAAGGAGCCAGCCCAAATAGATCATCATCTAGAGGTGATCAACTTCATGTTCTTAAGCATGAACATATCCAAATAAAAAATAAGTGATCACAACTTAAATGAAAGGAAAATCTTTTGCTTTAGATTTGACTAAGAATTAAGATATTACTGATGAATAAGAGAAAATAAAATATTTAAATTTAAAGAATACCATAGAAATGATTATATTTCAAAGAAATTTGATCTTACGGATGAGAATAATATATAGGTGTAAAATCATTAACAACTATAAAAATTGTGTGGTTTCTATCATAGAATCCACAAGGTACAAATAAACTCACTAAAAAGTGATAAATTCAATGAAGGAGAATCTCAAATATATGTTGATTTAAACTCATTCCAAAATCTTTTATATGTTGATTAATCTTTTAATATACAACTAGCAAAAAATATGTGTTATTTCACGAGTGATAAGTCATTGATACTGTATATCTCGTGTAGATTTTAACAAAAAAAATTATTTTATTTATTAATGATAAATATGTATTCAATATCTTTTATATTTATTAATGTCAAAGACAACATATTTTACACTAATTACATAAGTAATAAATATTAGAAAATATTTGTTCCGTAATTTTTAGATTTATTGTTGGCAACATATTTTTTTTATGTGTATTATGGAAAAATATTTATTAAATATTTTGCTTATATTTATCAATGACAAATATATGTCATTTATTTATTTATTTATTTATAGTTATC
>JBBPBS010000968.1:13659623-13687471 GCA_037974835.1 Cicer judaicum
AAAAGATTTTTGTATATAAAGTAGAGTATATTAAAAAGTGTTTTTTTTTAAAGAATGGTATAATAGAAAAATACTATAGGAATGGAGTATTTAAAAATGTTGAAAAGAGTTATAACCAGGAATTGAACAAAAATAATGTGAAAAACTTTACAAATTTGTCCACTATATTTCCCATGTTTTCCATTATAAAATTTGTCTAATTTTCAAAGAAATAATACATAAATACTTTGTGAGTTTCAAAAGACATATTTGTCTACTTTTTCAAAGAAACAACGCATAAATACTTCGTGAGTTTCAAAAGGCATAACTGTCCACTTTTTCAAAAAAACAACACAAATATTCTGTGAGGTTCAAAAGACATATCTTTGTGACATAAATTAATATCCTAAACAAAAAAAGTGTGAAAAACTTTACAAAACTATATTCCCCATATTTTCTATTAAAGAATATAAAAAACGGTTTAATTGTAATTTTAATTTTTTTTACTTAATTTACAAAATTGATTTTCTTATTTTAAAAGTTGACAAATTTTGGTCAATTCTTCTGATTTTTTAATTAAAAAATAATGACGTGAAATATTTTAAATAGCGTGATATATAATACGATAATATAAAATGATTAACACTCTTAAAATTGAAAAAAATATAAACTGTAAATTTTTTTTATATTTTAAATTTAATTAATAATATATAAATAATTAATATATTTAAATAATTCTATATTATAAAATTATATATCAATTTTAAAATCTTTAATTTTAAAATACGAAAGAAAAAATAAGACGGTCGAAAAACTAAATCTATAATTAAATCTAAAAAAGTTATCTTTCATATTAAACAAACAACACATAATAAATAATTTTCAGAGCTATAGCTCCGTGACATAAATTAATATCCTAAACAAATCTGTAAAAAAATAAAAAGCAATTAAACAAGTATATTTCACGCAGTAAAAAAATATATATTTATGAAACTTCAAAGAATAAGAGAAAAAACAGGCATGCAAATGCAAAAACATAAGCAAACTCAGTTACTTTGTTTGTTTTTGAGTTGTTGTGAACTAAACAGTCGTGACAATGTCAGATTTCACCGTTGAGTCGTTGATTGTGGAAAGCAGCAAAGGAGTGAAGCTTCATACAAGGTTGTTTAAGCCTGGTCCAAGAATAGATGTTAAATTCGACAACTTAGGAATCGTTTTAGTTCACCCATACTCCCTTTTGCGTGGTTCACAAGGTCTCCTCAAAGGTATCGCTTCTCTTTTGGCTTCAAATGGTTACAACGCCGTCCCTTTTGACATGAGAGGCGTTGGATATTCCAGTGGTAGACCTTCTCTCACCGGTTTCTCTGAAGTTAAGGATGTTATCGCGGTCTCCAATTACCTCTCTCTCACTCTCTCCATTCACAACATTTTGCTTGTTGGTTCTTCTGCAGGTAAATTGCTTGCTTTCTTGTCTCTATTCTCACATCTGTCACTTTTAATTTCCTAATTTCTATTTTTGGTTATCAAATTTAACATAGTTGTTGAGAAGCATGTTGATTCATAATGAATCACATTTGAAGTATTTTTGTGTTTATAACAAAACAGGTGCTCCTATAGCAGGGTCTGCTGTTGATCAGATTGAACAGGTGATTGGGTATGTGAGCATAGGTTATCCATTTGGTGTTACTGCGTCAATCCTTTTTGGAAGGCACAACAAAGCCATCCTAAAGTCTCCAAAACCAAAACTATTCATTATGGGAACACAGGATGGATTCACAAGTGTAAAGCAGCTCAAAAACAAGCTTAATTCTGCATCCGGACGTGCCGAAACACATCTTGTAGATGGGGTAGGACATTTCCAAATGGAAGGGCCTGCTTATGATGATTATATGGTTTATCTCATTATTAAGTTTATTCATTCATTGTAAAACTCAATTTTTGAGTGTGAATTGTCTTTGATACTTAGATTAGTTTGTGTATTGGCTTACTAATTTTACATATTAACATTGAATAAGGTCCAAATTATTCTGCCTTTAGCACTCTACATACATACACACACATCAAATTATCCACCAAATCTTATCATCATACGTATACACATCAAGTTCTATTGGGGCATCTAGTAGAAAACTCTTTTTGCATAGATGATTTCTCTTAATTCCTTAAATTTTCAGCCACTACGAGATTATAATTTTGTTTTTTTTTTTAAAAAATTAAATCTACCCACTTAATAAATTCTCAAGCTTCATCCATATGAAATTTTTTAAAGGCATATGCATCTATCAGTTATGAATTTGCCATTGTTCCTACCTACAATTGGAAAACTTTTGCTCCCACTTATTAATTGAGTAATACAAAAGGACTAATATTTATAATACTCTTATTTATAATATCCCAATAACCTTATTTATAATATCCCAATAACCTTATTCATCAATCTCCCAAATCAATAATTAGTTTTGGAAAAAACAAAAAATCCTTAAAATGACAATTAAAACACCAAAAATATTTATTTAACATTTCAAAAACCACTTATCTGTCTAAGAATAAATAAATACGTCATGTTATTTAATTAAATATTTATTAAGTTGAAAGTTGTTCAGAATAAAGAATAAAATTTCTGAAAGTTGAAGTAAAAGTTGTATGTGTATATTAATTATCGGCTAAAAATCCACACCTAAAAAAAGCCACTAGATTATAATTCCCTCACTAATTCATGTACCCTGTTTTTTTTAATTGTTTTTTGAAATTTTATTTTATTTTTCTATGATAAAATCATTTATATTATAACAATAAGTCTCATATAATTTGACACGCCATGTAATATAATTTTATCATCCCATGATAAATATTTTATTTGTTGTTTTCTATTTTAAATTATTTATCTTTTTTACAATATCAAATATATTAATAATTTTTTTAATAATGTTATATTAATAATTTTTTTAATAATGTTATAGATAAATTACTTGAGGATAGTCAATTACAAACTCAAATCACATTATCATCTAATACATTTTCAAAAGAGAAGTTTATGTACGATGATTGTTTGTTGGGGTTGAACCAGATAAATATCAAATTAGTCCATAAGAGGGTCTTCTTCAATCCTTTTTGTACTACAACTTCCTTTGTTTTGAGAACCATTGTTATGTCAAAATAGGAGAAAGTTGGTGATACTCACTCACTTGTAGCAGCATTTTCTTTGCTTTCTCCATTTACATGGGATCAGGATGGCTGCACTAAACAAGCATCTTTTCGACCTGTTATGGTTCCATTCTATCAAATATTCACCACATAATATAGAAATGTATGTAACCAAATCTAACCATAATGAAATTATTAAAATTTATTTATGTTGATGTAATCCTACGTACCTCCTCTACAAGGGTATGTATCTGTGTGGAGTATCTCAATATCAGCAGATATCTATGAATGTTGAGGATTTTATCATCAATGTCCTGCAATGGAGCTGACTCTGACTGAGTTTAGAGACATTATTACACCAGTGCTGCTGCTTCAACTTCAACTAGAGATATAGAGGAATTGAGAGACAGTCTTGAACTATCTAATTTCGACAAGAACGTAATTGAAGCCGCTTTTGTTTAGTACTCGCATAATGCAAAATACAGATAATCAAACAAACCTAAAATATATATATATATATATATTTTTATTGTTCAAACACAAGAACATGTACGATTATCACTTAGAATCAGGAAGATTCAATAATATATTATTCAAAATGGTTCCTGTTCATGTATAAAAACATAAAGATTGAGTATTTTTTATGAAGACATTATCTTCTTCTTGTTTGTTCCTGCTCCAATGAAGGGAAGTATATGCAACGACACTCCAATATCAAATCAAGACTAAATTATGAAGTGTACGAAAGTATTAAATGTGTGATATTTAAGGGGCTTAACCCACTTTTCATAATAGCCTTCAACTCTAGATAAGTCTAAGTTTTTGTTAGTCTTCTCTTCAACATTGAGATAAATTCTAAGAATATCAATGGAGCACTTCAATTTGGATACTTAAATGAATCTCACGAGTATATACATAATTTATTTTATAATTTATTTAATCGTAGTGTTTAATAAACATCATTCTCTCCAATCAAACATCTAAAAAAAAATGACTATCTATAAACATTCACAATTTTTACTGGTGTCTATTTAACATAATATTTTTTAGAAGACTAGGTAATGATTTGTTCTTCTTATAGATATTTATCGAATTTTAATTGGGACCATGAATTTGTCAATAATAAACAGAATGATTACAGATTATGTTAAAGTTGATTAACCTGTTAAAATGGATGGACCCATTTTATCCAAAAATCCATGAATTACTTAAAAAATAAATAGTTCAAGACCGAAATACATAATTAATTTTTTGGACGGGACGGGGTTACGTGTGTACCTATGAGCTACACAAAAAAAAAAAAAAAGATTGCGAGACGATGTGGTGAAATTGATAATAATATATTGATTAGTCATATAAGGATATATAGAACAGAAGAGAGAAGATGGTAACGCTTACTACTACCTTTCCTCATTTCTTTCTCAATACGAAAACTTCAATCTCACCAGTACTGTCTCTCTCTCTCCGATACGCAAGGAGGAAATTCCATTTCTATCCCCGTAATCGTATTTTTGCATGCAGAGCGATGATGGATTCACCTGAAGAGCATCAACAGGGACTATCGACTTCGCTGTTGAACTCTGTCACACAAGACTTTAAGAATCACACTCTTCAATTTCATAACACTAACAAATTGAATCTCGAAGATCTCAATTGGGACAATTCCTTTGTCAGAGAATTGCCCTCTGATCCCAGAACCGATCCCCTTCCTCGAGAGGTAGCTACCATCTCTTTTCTTCAATTCAATTCTTGGAAAGGAAATTAGGTTTCGAATTAGGTTTTTGTTTGCAATTTCAGGTTTTGCATGCTTGTTATACAAAAGTATCGCCATCAGTTCAAGTAGATGATCCTCAACTTGTTGTATGGTCTGAATCAGTTGCCGACCTGCTTGAGTTAGACCATAAAGAGTGAGTCGTCTCTCTGTGTGTTTACTCATTCATTCATTCCTTTTTGCCCAACGCAAATGCATGTGCTTTTCTGCATTTCCCGTGTCTTTGAGATGCAAATCAATACATAGATACACATGGATTTATTCACAGAAATTTTAATTCACAACTAGACAACGATTTAGGGTATTTATTTACAGAAATATATATGTATTTTTTTTTTTTTTTTTTGGGTTTATACACTAAGCTCTAGTTAAATTATAGCTTAGAGCCCAATGTCTAGTAATCTTCACTTCAGTTACTAAATTGATGTGTTTGAGTTTCAGATTTGAAAGGCCAGATTTTCCCCTTTTCCTCTCTGGTGCATCACCTTTGGTTGGAGCGTAAGTCTTCAAACACATGTCAGCATTTTTTTTTGGCAGGTTAATGTGGTAGAATTAGACACAGTTGACCTTCTTCTATACAGGTTGCCTTATGCTCAGTGCTATGGTGGACATCAATTTGGTATGTGGGCTGGGCAGTTGGGTGATGGTAGGGCAATTACGCTTGGGGAGATACTGAATTCAAAGTCTGAAAGGTGGGAACTGCAGCTTAAAGGTGCTGGGAAGACTCCTTACAGTCGGTTTGCTGATGGCCTTGCAGTGCTACGTAGCAGTATCAGGGAGTTCCTTTGCAGTGAAGCAATGCATCACCTGGGGATACCAACTACCCGTGCTCTTTGTCTTGTGACCACTGGAAAGTTGGTCACTCGAGACATGTTCTATGAGTATGCTCATTGAACTTCCACTAATGTGACTCTTTCTAATACACGTCTAGATGATAAACCAAGTTCTTGTCTTACAAAGTCTGTGGTTCAAAGAATGAATGACATAATGAATCCGTTTTCTCTATATATACTATAATGTAATGAACTAGCTTTTTCAGTATCAATCTTTCTTGAAACTTTTCTTTAACTAGCTTTTTCAATATCAACATCTCTTGAAATTCGAGTGTCATATTCCATGCATTGTAGAACCTTAACCCTTAGTTCACCAAACAAAAAAGAAGTATAGGTTTAAAATAAATATGATAAAAAACTGGAATTGGAGATTGAAAACTTTGTTTACAGTAGTGTATTCTGCACAGATAAAAAATTAATTACTTGAATATGTTGTTAATGTCGCAAATGCAGTGGCAATCCAAAGGAAGAACCTGGTGCAATCGTTTGCAGAGTTGCTCCATCTTTTCTGCGTTTTGGTTCATACCAAATACATGCCTCCAGAGGTAACGAGGACCTGGATATTGTTCGTGGTTTGGCAGACTATGCTATTAAGCACCATTTTCCTCATATTGAGAACATGAGTAAGAGTGAAAGCTTATCTTTCAGCACTGGTGATGAAGATCATTCTGTTGTGGATCTTACATCAAACAAGTATGCAGGTAAAATAAATCTTTTAGGAGGTTTCAAATTTTTAATCAATTTATGTTGAAGGACTAAATAGCCACTAAATATTGTCACTCTGATCTTGTGGCGGCTGACACAAAATCTGCAATGCCATTCTGCCACGACGACCGCTATTTAAAAATACTTGTAGAACCTGATTTTGTGAACCTCATTAGAGAGTAGAGACATACCATATGACGGAAAATATGAGTTAGCTCTGCTAGACCACATATAGGCATAAATATTTTGAATCTTAAGGCAATAAATAAGATGTTACAATCTGGCCCAACACACAGAAGTGAAATTCTTTTTATCTTAAAATGGTAAGCTTATGTTTTCTGGATTAGACCGCTGTCTTCGTCATATTGTGATATCAAATTTTGTATAAAATTACTTTGTGAAGGTAGGGCTGTGCTTTTCTGCTTATACTGTTTGGTTTCTACTTGTGGGGTTTCATGGCTTCATGTTTTTGTAATTAGTGTTGAGGCTGTAGAGCTTCAAACATTGGTTGAATATGAATAATGATAGCTTGCAACCATTTATTTCAGTGTTTGGTTTGCTTGAATGTCTATATAAAAAAAAAAGGAACTTCATTTTTCTTTTTAGCTAAAAAACACTGGTGAGTTTTTGTGTTATAAATTATATCTTCTAGATCATTGCTGTTCATGTGTCATAAAGAAGAGTCATTTGGCTCCTTTGAAACTCAAACAGCATTTTTTTTTGTTTTATTTCCAACAAGATGATTCTGTTATCTGTGTTATGAACCATGGTATTCAGTTAATTTTTCTGCCTAAGACTAGGAAGGCTAATCAGCAGTGGTCTAGCCACGCCAAAATCTCTCCCTGCTCCAACTGGCCACTTGGGCTTGTGGCATCATGTTGTGCTTGGCCAAGTAGGCCTATATGGTCCAATAATTTTTTTTTTATAAATTGTTCTCCAGCACTTTTTGAAAGTAGTGAATTGGCTGTATGAAGTGAAAATCTCATGTATTTAAAAGAGAAGTTAAAATTTTGTGTGATTTTGTAAAGTGGCAGTAAGGATGATTTATTTGTCAACTTTTCCACCATCACTCCAAAAATATTAAATTCTATCTAATGTAGTTAGTTACGTACAGTTGCGAGAGTACATTTAACCTCTGGATCATAACATATACAATGTAACCTTTTACATTATAACTAGTGACGTGATTCTATTATCTTCATTTTTATGGGCTCATTCAGTTGCTTTTGTGAATTTATTTAAAGTATAACTACAATGTTGACTATAGATCCTTTGTTCTTTTTAAATCAGCATGGGTGGTGGAGATTGCTGAACGTACTGCTTCCATGATCGCTAGATGGCAAGGGGTTGGTTTCACTCATGGTGTGATGAACACGGATAACATGAGCATTTTGGGTCTTACCATTGATTATGGTCCATTTGGGTTTTTGGATGCTTTTGATCCTAAATTTACCCCAAATACCACAGACCTTCCAGGTAGAAGGTACTGTTTTGCAAACCAGCCTGACATTGGTTTATGGAACCTTGCACAACTCACAACAACTCTGTCGGCTGCTCATTTAATAAATGACAAAGAGGCTAACTATGCTTTGGAAAGGTAATGGTAACACTTCTAATAGCCCGTTTCATTCTTATAGGAGAAAATTTCACCGTATGGTTGGTCTGTTTCAGATATGGAACAAAATTTATGGATGATTATCAAGATATAATGACCAAAAAGCTTGGCCTCCCAAAATATAACAAGCAGCTGATTGGTAAACTTCTTACTAATATGGCTGTTGACAAAGTTGATTATACAAACTTCTTTCGTACACTCTCAAATATTAAAGCGGACACAAGCATTCCAGACGATGAGTTGTTAGTGCCACTAAAGTCAGTGCTGTTAGATATTGGTAAGGAGCGTAAAGAAGCATGGACAAGTTGGTTGAAAACCTATATACATGAGGTATGATTTGTGTGTTTTCTTTGGTTATCTAAGGCACTTGTAGAAAAACAATTGCTTCTAAGCTGATTTTGCAATATTTATTGTGATTTTTCTCACTTGAGTTTCTCTGGAGCTTGAATGTGTGCAACTTTCTCACACAGTCTGTTGTCATTCTTGAAACTTATGTCCATTTTTTAGTTTGGCGTATATTTATGAAGAACCCGCTGGAACTGTGCTTTTTTGTGCTGTTTTTAGGTGTTCATATCATGTGTTAGTCATCCCCATTTATTCTTTGGCACCAAAGTTATAGTATATATTGTCTGCATCACATAATTTGACTTGTGACAAAGTTCCACCTTAATTTCTCTATCCCTTTTAGAATTTTCAAGTGGCATAATCTTGGATCAGTGGTTGTAAAATTTTTTTGGGTTCATTTATCTTTAGTTAACCACCACTTTGTGAGATGTGTATTATCATTACAACACTTCTATTCAGATTATAGAAGATGAGCAAATACTCATTGTTTAACTTGCTGAAGGCTTTGAATGTTATTGGACTTTCCAAGTAGTGTCGTAGATTTGAATACTTTCTTAAATTCTGCTTGGTTTGGACTCTCATCACATCCATGTGATAATTATTGTCTTTTTATTTTTTTTGTAACAAATTAAAAATAATGAGTATTGTTGCGGGGGAAATCATTGATTTGATAAGAAGTCGACCTTCTTGTTGCATATAAGTTGCAGTGATAATTTATGTGTGATTAAATCATTTGACCAAGATAACTTGTGCTCTTGACATTTTTCATCATTGCTTTTGGTTTATGCAGCTATCTACCAGTGGCACTTCTGACGAGCAGAGGAAGACCCTTATGAATATGGTAAATCCTAAATATATTCTGAGGAACTATCTCTGCCAGACTGCAATTGATGCTGCAGAAATAGGTGACTTTGGAGAAGTTCGTAGGTTACTCAAATTAATGGAACATCCTTTTGATGAGCAGCCAGGAATGGAAAAGTATGCTCGCTTGCCCCCAGCCTGGGCATATCGACCAGGTGTATGCATGCTTTCTTGTTCCTCATGAGTTGCCTACTTCGGTAGGCGTATACCAGATAGTAGAAATAGGAGAGGAGTATTTAAAAATGTTGAAAACACAGAAAACTAGGAATTGAACAAAAAAAAAAAGTGTGTATTTGTATTGTACTAAATATAGATGAGTTGAAAAACGAAACTGGAAAAACCATCACCAGTTAGACACAAAATTGGATGCACTTTATAAAGAATTGTTACATTTTTTTTTTCATTCTTGTTCTCTTACTTTTTCTATGCATGAATTCTAATTGCGATTTAACACCGACCCATTTTGCATTGCCATATGCATATCTAATTGACAATCTGCTTGTATCTAATGCAAACCAATCTTCTTCCTCACGCCACACACAACCAAGGAAGTTCTAGTGTTTCCCTGAGGGAAAAAGGGAGTTAGCGAGCTTTGAGTAGAAAGCAAGCAAAAATAAAAATAAAGAGGGCTTAAAAAATCAAACTTTCAACTTTTCCAAGGGGCGAAGTAAGCATAAATGCCACCATGAAATGAACTCATGGAAACACAGAAAAGGACATTTGTCTAGACAGTGCGCTAACTCCCATAAAATACACATTTATGGGACTCTTTTTTCTGTCCTTTTATCATTGCTTCATACATAATACATCTCCAACCAAAGATGACTGTATACCAAAGTTGTCACCCAAAGAATCTATCTTTAACCCTTACAGAACCCCTTGTCTACTCTTCCCCAAAGTATCAATCTTTATCCCATACAGAACCACTTGTCTACTTCCTTTACTCTTGGCAATTCTAGGGGTTGCCATGTTGCTTCTTTATAAAAACCTCCCATTGTTCTACCTTTAGGTCTTTCAGTGCATTGGAACTGAAGTGCAACAGTGAAGCCATAATCGAACCCGAAGCCTCGTCTATCTGGTGAACAGAGGAAGAATGAATGCTGTGATACTTTTTTTCTGCGTGACTTTAGCTGCTATTTCTCTCACTCATTGTGGTAAGCCAGCTTTATCCAAGAGTAAATCAATCCATCCCACATTCCCCCACATGTCTTTTTTCTTATCAAATTTTCTAAATTACAGTAGGGAGAAAATGTACTAACGGTGTCATCCCAAATTCTAAGTTTCTAACTATAATAATTAAACCATGAATCCATGATCTTGCATAGATGGGTCACAAATGAAAGTTGTTTGCATGTCATATTTAGATGCATCTATATAGATTGTGTGTGATAAATCATAACCAAAAAAAAAAAAAAAGGCAGCGAAATATAGTTCCAATATTATTGAGAACAACCAAATTTCTAATGACAACAAGTTCACAGCTCAAAAGCCTCTTTACTTTCTTCACTTTGCAGATGCAGACAGATCAATAAGACTATTGAAAGGCCTTAAACACAGAAGAAATATAATCAACAGGAACCCAAAGAAGTTGAAAATAATTAAACATTTTGATTTTAATCCATCAATATATTCATCAAATGCACAACCCTATAGTATTAGTTCTCCATTATCTTTGGCTCCTTATGAATCTCTAGCTCCAATTCCATTGCCAGAAAACAACCCTCCATATTGTGTATATCCACCCCCAAGTACTCCTTCTATCATTATTCCAACACCCACAGGCTCTCAACCTACCCTTCCATCTCCTCCTTACTATTACACCTCACCTGATCTTCCAACCCAAAACCCACCTCCAACCCCAACAACCATAACACCAGGCCCACCAGCAAATTTACCAACACCAACGCCTGAAATTGTTCCAAGCCCACCCAGTAGTAACACACCGAGCCCACCCAGTAGTAACATACCGAGCCCGTCCAGTAGTAACATACCGGGATCACCAGAGCCTATATTTAATCCTCCCATCATTTTTCCAGGCCCACCTGAGTCATCAACGAGCCCACCTTATTTTGAGCCTGCCCCACCATACTATGAGCCCACACCACCTCTCATGCCTTCCCCTATTGATGGCACCGTCCCCAGCCCACCAAACACTTTTCCTTCTCCTGGTGGAGATACAGTCCCCAGCCCACCGAGCACTTTTCCTTCTCCTGGTGGAGATACAGTCCCCAGCCCACCAAGCACATTTCCATCTCCTAGTGGAGGCACTGTCCCAAGCCCAACTGTATTTCAGCCACCGGTGGTCTACCCACCACCAAGTGTGCCGCCACCCCCCAAAATGGCCCCGCAGACCACCTTGTGGTGTGTGGCTAAGGCTTCAGTTCCAGACCCAATCATTGAAGAGGCCATGAATTATGCATGTTGGTCAGGAGCGGATTGCACTTCGATTCAGCCCAATGGGCCTTGCTTTCAGCCCGACAGTGTATTTGCACATGCTTCATATGCCTTCAATAGTTACTGGCAAAGGACTAAAGCTTCTGGTGGCACTTGCGAGTTTGGAGGGACAGCCATATTGGTTTCAGTTGACCCAAGTGAGTCTTAAGATCTTATAAAATATTGATTTGGATTATCCATTAAAATTAGGACAAAACTTATATGTATTTCTTTACTTGTTCATCTTAACAAATTTTTTTTTTTTTTTGTTATAACATGTTTTGAGAAAATCAGTGGTTGTTATACATATTTAAGTTCAGAACAGCAAGAAAAACACATAATTGACCCAAGTTTTGCTTTGATCATATTATGTTACTTTTTGCTTCTCAACAGGTTATGATGGATGCCACTTCATCTACAACTGATCAAGGGGAATTTTTTCTTCTTTTCTTTAGAAGAAAACCACTTTTGGAACGAACCAATGCTTGAAGAGTGAAGACAATCCTTGTGTTATAAATTTTAACTCCCACTTTTTCTTGTGGAAATATGTTGTTATCTCACGGACACAAGCAGATTTTGTATTTTGTAGGTAGTGTAGAATAATATCATTGATTTCTAGTTTATTGCCATTATCTAACTAAATTAACTACTTTATACTATTTTGAATATGGTAGTTTTTCTTGAAGTCTTCATTGATACTATATCTTTTATTCTGGTGGAAAAACAACCAAATTTCAAGTAAAAAATATTGGAAGACAATTTCCTCAATTGGTTTTTAAGGTTCTCTATAGAATTTAGTGGTAGATTGTTGCTATCTAGTGGTAAATTTGATAAATTTTAAATTTGATAGATACCTTGATTAAGCAGGGTATCTAGTAAATTTTCATGTAATCATTGGGAAAGTCACGATGCATTAACATGAATAAGTTAACTTTAAATGAAGCTTTGGAGTATTTAGTGTCAATATGCAAATATACATATTTGGAGTGTACATAAATTTATTTATTTTTGTACTAAATAAAAGTTTCCAAGACTTACAAGAAAAATGTCAAGGACTTGGAGCATGAATCACTCTCCACTTCTTGCTCACATACACACGCTTGTGTGTATATATATATGATGAATGATCCATAAACAAACAAATAAAGAAAGAAACTTAAGATATCAAAGAAGATTTCATTTCATTTCACTTAGTTGAAGTTACTTGCTCAGCATGGCTTTTTTTTTTTTTGTCGTTCTTCCCGTAAGCTCTCTCCTTCCATAGATTTGAAACTTCTTCAAACGTCAAACCTTTAGTGCGTGGCATGTAGAAGATCACAAAACCAACAACAACAACAGACACAACCAAGGTAACTATAAAACTGTGACCAAGTCCAATAATATCAACAACAGAAAAGAAACTAGTAGACATTATGACACTGCAAATCTAGTTAATAGTGGCAGACATTCCACCACACATACCTCTATACTCTTGAGGATAAATCTCAGAATTAACAGTCCAAAGTACTGGACCCATTCCATGTGCATAGAAAGTAATATACAAGGCGAATCCGAAAAGAGCAAGCCAACCAAACAAGTGATTTGTATTACCCTGTCCTATAATTTAACATGCTGCAAACAAAACTATGAATGCTCCGATGATACCTGATAAACTACCAAGAGCAAATTTTTTCCTTCCCAAATGATTGACAAGGTAAATACCAAAAACCGTTCCTGCAACATTCATAAGAAAGATACTATCCACACCCACACCCAAACCAACGAGTAACCGACCCGCTATTATTACATATGGATTTGGGGCTGCTGTCATTATAAGTTACCCGCTATTGTTAATTGTTAATTGTTATCTCTCTCCCGCCACACTACCGCAACTGCCGACATTGCTGTCCTTCCTATTTGTGACTTTACTTCCTCAATATCTCCTCCTTTCTAGTTAATCAACCACTTACTTTTGTTTATTAACTTGTCTTTTCAAATAACTTCTTTTTTTTAACACTTTCAAATTTCTATTTTTGTTACTAACTACATATCATTTCAAATTTTCTCTTTAGATAAAAATAGTGGGATAGCGATTTCTGTATTATAAAAATAAATATTAAAATTAAGATTGAAAAAATATTAATATAAAAACATACTCTTTTGGACAGATGTGTGTGCAGAGAACCCAAACAAATAAAAAATAAAAACAAATTGAGGAAACAACCGTCAATAAATTTTTTGTATTAATCTTGTTTTGGTTTCTTTTCATCTCAGACTTGTTCATAAAGTACAGTCAAACCGTCCTATAAGAGTAAGAAAATTAATAAATTTTGGGTAGAAAAAGAAAAAGAAAATGATAATTTGACATAGTTTGGAGATTGAGATTTATAAATGGTGATGATCTTGCAAATCCTCCGATGCCATGTTTGCACAACCCTTCCTTTGTCTCATCGTGTCCTCGTAAGTAAGCAGAAAAGAGAAAAGAAAAATCATAGAACCATTGGCGAATCTCGTTATTCCATTCCTCATAATTAATTTTTGCATTCACAATTGCGGCTGTGGTTAGCAATTAGCATTTGGATTGAATTAGAAGGATGACGAATTCTGCTTCTACGGTGCAATCAATGCCAGGAAGCTCAGGGTATTTAGATCTATATCCTGAACGAAAAATGTCGTTTTTTGAGAATCCTTACATTCTTGGACTCGCTGCTGTTGCTGGCATTGGTGGGTTGCTTTTTGGCTACGACACAGGTATAATTCTTATTAATTAATTAATTGCATATTCATATTTGATCCATCTATATATATATATATATATATATATATATATATATATATATATAATTGGCATGTGATTCAGGGGTGATATCAGGAGCACTTCTATACATAAAAGATGATTTTGAGGAGGTTCGAGAAAGTAACATTTTGCAGGAAACAATAGTGAGCATGGCAATAGCAGGTGCTATAGTTGGAGCTGCAACTGGCGGTTGGATCAACGATACTTATGGACGAAAGAAAGCAACTCTCATCGCTGACGTCATCTTTATTATCGGTGCAATTGCTATGGCAGTCGCACCTGATCCTTACATTCTCATAATTGGACGTCTTCTTGTTGGTTTAGGAGTTGGTATTGCATCTGTCACAGCTCCTGTCTACATTGCTGAAGCTTCACCTTCTGAAATCAGAGGTTCATTAGTCTCAACTAATACCCTTATGATCACTGCTGGACAACTCGTTTCCTACATCGTTAACCTCGCATTCACACGTGTCCCCGGCACGTGGCGTTGGATGTTAGGTGTTTCTGCTGTTCCTGCACTTGTTCAATTCATTCTCATGCTCTTCCTCCCTGAATCCCCTAGATGGCTTTTCATCAAAAACAGAAAGCATGAAGCTGTTGATGTTATTTCAAAGATTTATGATTTGGCTCGTTTACAAGACGAACTTGATTTTCTTTCGGCAGAGACTGAGGTAGAGCGTCAGAAAAACAATAAGAATGTGAAAATTGGGGATGTTTTTAAGTCTAGAGAAATAAGATTGGCGTTCATGGTTGGAGCAGGGTTGATGCTGTTCCAACAATTTGTTGGAATAAATACTGTTATGTATTATAGTCCAACCATTGTTCAAATGGCTGGTTTTCAATCCAATGAATTGGCTCTTCAAATATCACTTTTTGTTGCTGCTATGAATGCTGGTGGAAGTGTTCTTGGTATTTACCTCATTGATTATTCAGGAAGGAAGAAACTAGCTCTTTGTAGTTTAGGAGGGGTATTTGCATCTTTGCTTCTCTTGTCTGTCTCATTCTCAAATTCAAATACTAATGGATGGGTTGCAGTATTGGGACTAATATTGTATATTGCATTTTTCTCGCCGGGGATGGGACCGGTGCCGTGGACGATGAACTCAGAGATATATCCAGAAGAATATAGAGGAATATGTGGTGGTATGTCAGCTACTGTGTGCTGGGTTTCCAATCTCATAGTATCACAGACATTTCTTTCGATTGCAGAAGCTATAGGGACTGGTACCACATTCTTGATTCTTGCTGGAATGACAGTGATTGCGTTTATATTTGTGGTAGTGTATGTTCCAGAGACTAAAGGATTGACGTTTAATGAAGTGGAACTAATATGGAAGGAGAGAGCTTGGGGCACCACTCACATTAATAATAACTCAGACTCAGATTCAATAAACCTTCTTCGCAGCAACAATGATCAATCTTAGCTAGGTAGGTTTAGATGAACCTCCCTCTTGTGTTCTGTGTTGCTGCATGGTCTAGAAAAGTCAGACTTAAGAGTGCATACCCTTTCTTATAACATATATGATGCTTATAGTATTAGAGTGTATTGAAGTATTTGTACACTACAAAATGTTATAAGAAAGTACATCAATTGTATAATCCATAAGCACAATAATAAGATATGAATCTAAAAGACAATATGCTGTTTACACGACGTTGTTTCGCGTTAGGTTTGTACATTGTATTGTAGGAGACCATGTGTATAATTTGGGTCAATATTTATATACTCTGATGGCAATTTGTATTCTACCATGAGTAAATGTAATTGATCAATGTTGATATGTTTAGAAATAGAATTTAGTATAGTATATAATGTACACATTAAATCCATGAGCAAATGAACTGATTTTCAAATGCTCCCATTGATTAAAATATATTAAACTAATTATTTTTCAACTATAACTTCAAGAATATGGATTGGAAGACATTCTGATTTTAAAGTAAAAATTAACCAATATTGACAAAGGATTGCACATGTTTTTACGAATGATAAACTAAAAAGTTTCTAATATGGTATTTCTAGACATTTTGACATGAAAAAGATAGTGGTTAATTCTTCGTATTGGCATTTAATGAAGTGGAGGTGTTTGTGAGTTGGGTTTGATCACGTTATCATATGAAATGGAACAGTTGAAACACATGGTAGAGAATGGAAGACGTGCTGCTCATGTTATGGTGTTAATAGATTTGACATGGTCATACTTGTACTGGATTTGAACATTCAGAAAGCTGTATGTGGGACTTGTAAATAGGATTAGCGATTTAGAATACATTTATAATTCTAACAAAAAAAACATGTACTGGTTTATGTCTATTTGTAATGAAAATTAAGTTTGGTTGAATTTATTTAGTGAAATTAATTTTTTTTAAAGTGAATTTAATATGATAGTTTACTTTTGAAAATTATTTGCAAATGTCAGTTTTATCAAATTATGTTGTTTGGAAGGTATGGATCAAAAAATTGAAATTTTGAAAAAATTAAAAGTTTATTTAACTAGTTTAAAATTATGCATTTTTTATAAATTCAAACATTTATATATGTTATTATAAGAAAACAAAACTAAGCCACAAGTCATTTAACTTACATTAAAGTTTTAAATAAATCATTTATCTTGACTCAAACAAAAAAGTGTTCATATATTTTTTCTATACAATAACTTATTTTTGTGTGTGTTAACTTATTCATGTATTTTTAAGAATATTTATATAATTGAACCACTTTTCATTTTTACACTATTTATATTACAAATTTTTTTCTTTATCATGTTAAGTTAGTCATGTATTTTTAGATATATTTATATGATTGAACCACTTTTCATTTTTAAACCTTTTCTATTATAAATTTGCCGTCCAAAGTCTTAGCTGACTATTTAAAAAGGTAAATTATGTGTTCAAATTTTCAAAATAACGTTTAATTGATCGCAAATGTTTTTTCATTTCTATATAAAATTGTGACCTCGTGGTTGTCAACGAAAGGCTAGTTGGGGTCCATAGTGCAAAACTAATATTTATGACCGTGTATATAAATTGTAATATAATTAAATTAAAAATTAATGTTGATCCAACCGTGAAAGTATTTTTAAAAACAAAAGACTGGTTTGATATATAACTTAAAAATACATAATATTAATTTGATGATATAATTAAAAATATAATAAATGTTACATTATAAGTAAATAATCATTTATTTTAAAATAGTTTTTACAAATAGATCTTTATAGAGTAAAGAGAGTTACGCATAAGTTAATCTAATTTTTTTAATAGTAATAATAATAAGTCAGTTTATTTTAATTTAATAAAAATCAAAAGAGTTGATAAAAAATATTATAAAAACTAATAGTCAAAAAAATTATAAAGACTAAATAAAATTTTATAGAAAAAAACATATATTCTCTTTATTTTAAAATATTAATAAAAATTAATATATTTAATTTGAAGTTTTGACTAAATATATTAATTTTATTTATATTTTAAAATAGAATAATATTTAACGTTTTTCCTTGGGTATTTTTATTATTCATAAAATAATAAATGTATTAATTAATTACCCGATGAATAAAAAGGCCGAGTCGCGTTTTGTGTGGTCAAAACAAAGATAAGTGTAAGTGTATTATTTAGTGATAGAGACTAGCCACGTGGGTTGTTGGCCAGTTCTTGTCCTATTCAATGACCACCAATAATACACTTCAACATTTACCATCCATCTTTATGCATGTCACATTATGCATTACATATCATGTCGTAATTTTATTTTGGTAACATGACATATAATGTAAGTAATTAATATGATGATTGTTTTCGGTTAAAAATTTTAACATACCAATAATTTTAATTAATAACATTTACCTAAACAATTTTACATGACATGCACTCTAATTTAGTTATGAACTTAATTTATATATCCACAATCTTGATCGTCTTAATGATTTGAAGAGCTCAATAGAATTTAAAAAATTGACTCTTTATTAAAAAAAAGATAATTTTAAAAATTATAAATTATTTTAAAATATTATATTTTTATCAATTAGAATCAACAATATCTGAATCTCTTGGATTAAATCTATCAAACAAGTGTTTAAATGGATTTACTTGTTTTACACTATGATTAATGTTTTACATTCATTAATGTCTCCTCTCATTACAAGTGAATTATTTAAATTAAAATCATCATTAACAACATTATCAACATCAAGAATTTTAAAATCCAATATTATGATTTTCAACATAAATTAGTGGTTATTTTATACAAATTTATCAACAGTTTCAACTTAAGATTAAGTTATCTCTTTCATTTTCTTCTTTTGTTAGTTTCTCATATCAACATTCATACTTTTTAATCAAATGAGACATGTAAAAAACTTAAAATTTGTCACAATTGGGTCAGCTAATAATTAACTCTACAACATTTATTAGCAATCGACCTAATAGATTACTACAAACAATCTATTAGTAAATTAACAGCAAGGAAAATCAATTAAGTATAAGAATTACTAACATCTAGTTGTTAATGTATAAAGTTTAACTACAAATCAGAATCATACAATCAAATTAGAATTTAGATTAAAAAATGCATAATTGAATTCAAAAATCAAAATCAAACTACAATTTGATTCTATAATGCATGATTGAATTAAAAAATTAGAATCAAATCCAACTACAATTGGATTCAAAATCAGTTTCAACAACTAACAACAAATTTGAATTCAAAAATTGCCAATTTAGAAAAGAAAGCACAAAACCCTAAAATCACAAAACTCTATCATCAAATATTCACGATTTCTAACTTTTGTTGAATGATCAATCTTCTGTATGGATGGATGATTGAAATGCGATTTGTAAAAAAAAAAATCTGCATAAAACAAGGTTAGGAGAAGTGACACGTGATTTTATGCTTTTATGGGTCACGGAAATAAAAAACGATTTAAGAAACATAGATTAGAATAGATAATCAGAGGGAGTATTAGAGTCACAGTTGGTGGTTGGTGGTGGTGTCTGGTAGACTATCACTATCGTGAGTCAGTAGTGATGGTGGGTATCGAGAGGAAATGAGAGAAATTAAATTTAGAGATAAGTATATACTGGAATTATCAGAGTAATTTCAGACTTATTATATTTTGGGTAGAACCTACAAATATAAAACTTTAAAGTCGTCAAAATATAAAAAATTAATAATATCAATATGATTTTTCATATAAAAAAAATTGGGCACCTCCATCGTCGGAGGTCCTATATTAAAGGACATGAAGCACAACCTTATCGTCACCAAATATTTTTTATTTAGTTAATTAATTACAATTGTTAGATAGTTAATAATATTTATTTTGTCATGATTACTTATAAAGTCACTTACATGATTAGTTATAATTTACCAAATATATAATTTTTTTACAAGTCAATGCATAAAAATTAAACTCATGATTAGGGGTGGGCATAAGTTACACCGATCAACCGAAATGGTCTACAACCTAGTCTACGCCATACCCAAGTCAAAAAGGTCAGACTACATACCACATAATAAACATTTTAGTCTATTAGACCGACCTATTTAAATAAATACAAATAATATTTTTTACTACTATAATTATTATATTAAATTTTGTATTTTTGTTATATATTAAATTTTTAATAATTTACACATGTTAGCATTCTTTAGTTTTTGATATATTTAAATATATTATTATAAAATAGAATTGAAGTATGATGTGTATAAAGTCATATTCTTCAAAATGTCATGTTAAATAACAAAATAGAACTTAATTTAATTGACATATTAATTCGTCGATCTATTTAAAAATATGTTTGATTATTTATTCTAAAATGTTAAAATGAAATAAAATTTTAAGCAAATTATATAAGACTTCTATCAAGGTGAGACTCTGATATAAAAAATAAGCATACGACAGGTCACAGTTTAGACTTAGACCTTAAATTTTTTAACACTCAGGTCCAGCAAAACTTAACTCGCCTTCTCCACCTTGTCTCCATAGTCTTTTTGAAAACCCTATCGGCATTAACAAATAATAATCAAAATCATATTACTTTTAATTAAATTAAGAGTAAAATAATTGAAATTTAATCATAAAATAAAATACATTTTATAATAAAATATAAATAAATAAAGTAACCGAAAAATTAATTATGTAATAGAAAAAAAGATAAAAAAATTAAAGTTACAAAAAAAAAGAATAAAGATATTTAAATATTTTTTTAAACTTAAACTACCCACTAACCATTTTGATGCATTTAAATATATATATATATATATATATATATATATATATAAATCGTTGTAATTAAATTTACTCAAATATTAAGTGACGACACTGACTAAATGCATACACATAATACTATGATAGCCAGCTAACTTTGTGATTAACTCCAGCATTGCCTTACTATAGAAACAAAACCATTAGTTATACAATGATACATTGAGATGTAGTGTTTTTGACTAAATACGATCCGAGACATAACATCAATTATTTAATGATTGTGTATTAATGATATAAATAAATTCTACCCTACGATACGACTATTATAGTACATTGTGTATTAATGATATAAATAAATATACACAATAGGATACGATACAACTATTATATTATGTTGAGTATTAGATTGTGTATTAATTATATAAATAAATTATACCCTACGATACGAGTATTAATGATATAAATAAATTCTATCATACGATATGATACGATTACTATATTACGTTGAGTGTTATATTATCTAATCATCTCATAATTATATTTCACACTAATTAAATGCATACAAAATTTTCTGAGTAAATTTTTCTTTTCTTTGTTCAGTTATTGAATTTGAGTTCAAAGAATAGCAGGTATCCTTTCTCTATTTTGTGGAAGAAATGTTTTTCGAGTATAACGTTGTAATATTTTAATTTAAGTTTGATTATTATATAAACACATAAATTTTAAAAAAATACTGTTACTTCTATGAAATATAAAATACATAGTTTTTAACTTTTCACAAAAAGTCAATTGATTAATGTAGTAGTAGATATTTGTCTTTATCTTCTTTTTATATTCTCTATCTTATTTCTAACATTTCTCTTATCTCCTCCACCACGTACTTCTCTAATCACTTTAATAAACATAGCTGTATTGATGAATATAGAATTTCATCTGTTTTTGAAAATATGTTTGTGTAGATCAATATAAAATGATGGTCTCAAAAATAAAATTGTGATTTAATTTTGAGAAAATTATGATGAATCTTATAAAAAAAAATATTTGTTAAAAATAATTTAAAAATAAATAATTATTAGATAGATTAATCTTTTATATATATATATATATATATATATATATATATATATATATATTTAAAACAGACTTGCCTTATCACCTCATATTATTTCCTTCACATATGCAAACATTTTCCACCCAAAAAGTTAACGTGTACGTTTTCATATAGAATTTTGTCTATGGTTTTCCACAAATCTTATACACATCCACTATCTTATACTATATCTCTTATTTAAATATTATTTTATAATGTCTATTCAAAAAATTTTAAATTAATTTTATTTCATACTATTTGCCAAACATTTTTTTACATTAATTCCATATTATTAGTCAATACGTTTTTTTTATGCATTAATCAACTTCACATTTTTGTCTCTACTTGTCATCTACTTATACATTTTTTTTTCAATTAATTACATGAGAAGTTTCTTCAACTTCTTCTAAATTGAGAGTACATATCTCTCTTGCTTACTCTTAAAATATATTTTGACTATTTTTATATATGTCTTTTATTGTTGGATGTGTTTGTTAACAACATTCGTCTGACAATGATATTTCTCTTCTATAAATGACATTGATAAAATTAAATATATATTATTGATATGACTACTATATCAATAATCATTTGACAATTGAGACATAAAGCTTTATATTGATATTTTTAGAAATCCATTTAAATTACATAAATTAAAATACATCCGTGCAATGTGCGGGTTAGCATCTAGTTAATATAGATATTGTAGTGTAATTTTGGATTATACAATCGGTGTATTTTATGAGTAAAAGGTGACATGCTATATGTGATATTTCTTTGTTAGGTTAATTAATCTAACCAAATGACATACATCATATAGAATAGTATAGATCTTATGTGGATGTAGATTGATATGTGTAAATAGAGTAAATGTAGAATGATATGTGTTATATGTGATATTAGAACATGCCTCCAAAATTTTAGACTCCTCTAGACCAAATATATCAATTTGTGTTGATCAAAGAAACCTAATAATAATTTAGTAAAATTATGTGACCAATTATTTTAAATACAAGATGATATATAATAATTTGAGAATAATGAACTTAAAATTAAGAAAAAATAATTAATTGTTGGATTGAATATTAAAAACAACCTTCCCATTAGACAGCTTTTAAAGGTTTTAAAATTTGAATTCGCCGAGCAACCAAACGTTTAGCTTCCATTAATGTGATTTATTTTAAAATGAGTTTGATATAGTTTTGTAAAAAGCAAATCGTATTTTATGATTTGGCATCTTTGAAATAATTGAAGTTGTATAAGATATCGAATCGAAGTGGCAATAATGGAGTGAGTGAAATCCACGGGAAAATGACGGATATAATAAAATATTATGATATGAAAATTGGAAAGAAATGAAGGAGAGAGACAGTGACAGAAATCAATTTACAGCTGTCCGTGATGAATTATGCAGTATGATTATGACCTAATTAATTAAGACATAAACATACATGGCATGTGGCATGTGGCATACATGATGATGAGGATGATGATGTGGGAGTGAATAAATAAATAGTGGGAGAGAAGAGAGGAGAAGAGAAGAAAAAGAAAAAAAAAATGGAAGCAGAGAGAAGAAGTGGGAGTGGAGAATGGGAATGGGAAGGGAAAAAGGAGAAAAAGATGAAAATGAAAGGAGTGTTGTTGGAAGGATATGTGGTGGATGAGGAGGATCTAACGAGAAGCAAAAGCCTAACAGATGAGGATCTTGAGGAACTGAAAGGATGTTTGGATCTGGGATTTGGTTTCAGCTACGATGAGATTCCTGAACTATGCAACACGCTTCCAGCACTTGAGTTGTGCTATTCAATGTCTCCTAATTCACCACAACATTCATCTTCCTCCTTTGCTAATTGGAAGATCTCAAGTCCAGGTGATCATCCTGAAGATGTTAAAGCTAGATTGAAATATTGGGCCCAGGCTGTTGCATGTACCGTTAAACTATGCAGCTAACCACAAGCCCACAAGCCCACAAGCCTTTTCTTGCCATATCCCCAATCAATTGATCATTGATCATTGATCATGGAGAGGAACCAGAGACAGAGGTTCAGGTTTCAAACACAAACACAACTCTCTCTCTCTCTCTAACTTAATTAACCTTCGTTAGGAGGACCCTAACATTATTAATTCATTTCATCTATCTACATCATATTGTATCATCCTTGGAGGGGTTATTCCTCTAATACACTTTATATTATTATTATTATTATTATTATTATTATTATTATTATTATTATTATTATTATTATTATTATTATTATGATATGATTACTCAAAAATCTTTCTTTTTAAATTCCTTTGCTAATGTTTGCCTATGCCTGGATTGGTGATCATCAGAGCTAGCTAAGCTTCCATTTCCATTGCAACAAATCAATCACCTCTGCATTTGCTGAGGTAACTAATCTAACTTAACTGCACACAGCACAACACAACACACTTTTTTCAATTCTTCAGAACTTATACCCTGGCAGTTGCAGTTGTAAATCTAATTATGCTTCTATTCCAGAGGGTCAAGCCGTGTTTCCTATCCTGTGTCGAAGGATTACTCAATATCAAAGATAGATGGATAATCACTTAATAACAACACCTAATCACATATAAAATGATAGGTGCATAGATCGATAGGGCCATTCAAATTACTGAATATCAGCAATGGTTTTCTGCTCATCAAAATCACAATCAAACGATGTTAGAAAGTATTTTTATGAATGACACACAATACAACCTAGTTAATACGGCATATTTAGTTTCACGGCAAAGAACTTATTCATGATCATTACTCTAAAAAATTTATGGAAATAGAGTAAATGAAGATTAGTTCCATAAATACTAGTAGTATAATGTTCGTCGCATTTTAAGCTGATTCAAATCTCTACCGCATAAGATGGAGGATTGCTGGTAACAACAATCGCAAAGGCCCTCCAAAATGTCTTCACGCTCATCAGAAATTTAAATTAGCATAGGAAACTCAAGACAAAGCAAATTGCGAAATACCCAAAAATTGTTTATCTAGGGTGGCACTATATTATCTAATTGATTTTGTAAATATGGATTAGTATCAAGATTCTCTCGAATTCTCAAATTATTAGTGATGTCTATTACAATATTTTTTGGATGCCTTTTTTAAGAAATTGAGATGAGCTCTGTTCTGAATGATTTAAGCCAAGATGATATACAATTTACCTATTTGGATCATCCACTAAATTATCCAAGAACAATTTTTATATATTCATTCAACATCTCATTTTCTTTCTCTATCAATTGTTGAGTGTGGGATGTTGGTGTTGGATAAGAGGGGGTGTATTGAGAAAAACGAACTCAATAGTATTGAGTGTAGGAAGTGTGTTAGTGTTGGATATGAAATGTGTATTGAAGAGCTCTAAAAAGTAAGTCCAAATATAAAATCTACCGTGAAACTATGAAAGCAAGCCATTGCACCAGAAACATAACCCAGAAAAAGGAAACGAAAATCATAACACAAAATCGATTTTAGCGATTATAAATACCGAGCTGGTTTTTATTCATTGATTTTGTTTTATTTTACTTATTGTGAACGGTAAAACAAGTTAATGCCACTTCTTTTCCAGTACCACCGCTCCATAAGAAACAAGTTTATAACAGATTATTTTTATTATTTGTTCATGTTTGTATCCACTTCCTTAGACCTCAGCTATCATCTTCTTTCTCCACCACACTTTTAGTTTCCTCTTCTTTAATTTTTCTCCTTTTTGCTTGAATTTGACGAACAAATTCAGGGACTAGCTCATGAAGTTTAGGAGTCACTTTTGTTGTGGGGGAAATATTCAGACCCTCCCGGTTCAAGGCCGCATTGAGATGCTTCTGAGCGATTTGCATATGGACATTGCAGTAAGCTGGAACAATGGATCTCATTATTGGTTTCGCACATTTTATAGGACCAGCCCGTCCACTGCAAACAAAAAGGGCATGTTAATTACAAGCATGACACAACAAAAATTAGTGTTATTTGTATGTCAAAAACTGATATGTGGGTCTGTTTTTGGATACATGCTCACATGGATTTCAAAAGCTAACATAGGCTACACTTGTTGGGATCGATAAAATTACGATAAACCGTTATAATTTTACAAAAAAAACTACATAGTGTGGTTTATACAAAATCACAGTATGTCATTGTGATTTTGTGGGAATCAGGTTGCAACATTTCACTACAATTGATTGTGAAGACAATGTAGGGTCTGCTGTTGAATCCTTGTCACTAGTAAAATATGCAACATTAGTACAAATCTTTCGTGCCATATCCCTCTTCAAACATGAATTTTAGAGCAAGACCGTGTTTATAAATGATAATAATGGAAAATTAAATGGATTTCCCTTCTGACCCACAAAGAAAAACTAAAAAACACTAATTGATAAGAGACAGAATAATAGCACAATTATGGCATAAACATGGAATCCAGAAAAACATTAAGCGAAAAAATCTCTCGTTGATCCATAAGATTTTATTTAAAAAAATCTTGAATAAATAATCATAATGACAAACATAAATACAGCAGATTAATTATCACAGCGAACATAGCAACATTTAGATCAATTAATAGAGGGAAATTTAATTTCCTAAATTCAATTTGGATTTGACATGGTTAATAGGAATAAAAGAATTAATGTTGAAAATTGAATGAAATAAAAAGAAGTAGATAATATAATAATAGGATGATGGAAGCATGAAAAAAAACCTTTTGATGACAAAAGTGCAGGGCTTATAAAGATGCTGATTGGGATCAGCGAGAATGTGTAGACGACAAAAGAGAGTGCAAGGCATAGCCTTCAAACGACAAGCAGAAAAAGCACAGTCATCGGTGGTAGCAGTGTTGTCGTCGTTAAGATCCTTGAATGGGGAGAGAGCAGTTTCAGAAAGATATTGCCTATGTAAGTTGTTGAGGCGGTTGATGAGAATCCAATAGATATCTCTGTAACATCTTGATAGACGGTTGAGATTGCGAAAACGACGCCTAAGCAGCTCAGAGCGAGTGAGGTTGGAAGCAGTGGACAGCACTGTGTTGTTGTTTCTGGAAATGGAATTATCAATTTGAATTTGAATTTCATTTTCATTTTCATTTCCATCATTTGGATTTTGATGATCAATTGGTGGATTCATTCTGACTCACAGTCACTACTGACGAGATGTTGTTGACTGCGCAGCCGCAGCCGCTTTGGCAAAGACACACAGACACAAAGACTGAACAAAGAAAGAGAGAGAGAGGGCACGAAACTAGGAATACTACAATCCCTTTAAATACTCACTTACTTTATTACTTATTTTAATCCCCCATTCTCTCTTTCTTACCCTTCTTATTAAATATTTTGTGTCTCGGTCAAATATAAATTCATATTTACTCTTCATTTTTCATTTTCTTTTTTAATACCTATTTTACTCTCCTCAAATATTTCATATTTCTCCCACTCTTCTCCAATTTTAATTTCTTACTCTTCTAATATAATAATAAAAAATTATATTAAATTATCTAAAATATAGAGAGTCTTTTAAATATTTTATTTTTATTTTACAATTTTAGTTTTTTTTTAAATTAATATATGATATTTTTTTATACTCTTATAATTCAAAAATATATTTTAATTTTACTTAATAAAATAAAAGATAAAAAAATTAAATCAATCTAAATTTATTATTTTTTAATATGTATATCTATTTTTAAAAAACTCGAAGGTCGGATCCAAAAAGTAGTAATCAAATACTAACTAGTAGTATTAAATATCATATGTAATGTATCAGTCGAAAAAAAATACATTAGTGTTAATATTTGATGATTATTATTTAATTAATTTAAATTTTATTTTTTAATAACTATTTTATATTCATGAAAAATATTTATATAAATAATAATTTACTAAACACAATTATATTTCATAATTATACCTTTCTGTTCATTTTTTTTAATTTCTTATCCTCCCCAAAAGTCTATAAAAATAGTTAAATTAAATTTTTTTCAAATATAATAAAATCATAACAAGTATCAAATATCTATTTAATGTTAATATTTTTTGTCAAATTAAATTTTATTTTTAATAACCATTTTATTCTGATAGAAA
>JBBPBS010000968.1:13687616-13730117 GCA_037974835.1 Cicer judaicum
ACCCTACATTTTATAGAAACTACCTATTTTTATACTTTTTCCTTTTATTCTAAAAAAAAAAAGTTCTACTATACTAAATTCAACCAAAATGTATTTTAACAAATTTGAACTTTGTGTATTGCAAAACTATTTTCAAATTTTTTTATACATAAATATATTTTAGGAAATTTGAATTTTTTTGTGTACAAATGTGTTTTAGAAAATCGATCTTTACATGTTGGAAAACTTTTTTTAAGTATTTTGGTATAAAAATGTGGTTTTGAAAATCGAATTTTGTGTATCGAAATTTTTTTTTCAAATTTTCCAAAATACAAATGTATTTTAGAAAATTTGATTTTTATTTTCAGTGCACAAATGTGGTTTAAAATTGAATTTATATATTTTAAAAAATTTGAACTTTCTGTACTGATTTTTTTTCCTTCAAATTTTCTAGATTATATTTATTTACTGAAAAGTTTATAAAAAAAAATTCAGAATACAAATATGTTTTAAATAAAAAATCTGAAACGTTTTTTTATAAAATTCAAACTATATTCTATAATTTTTTTTTAAAGTTTTATAAACATATTTGTGTTCTTGAAAATTTATTTCTAACTTTTCTGAAACACAAATATGTACCAACAAACATAAAAATTGATTTTTTTTTTATACATTTCAAATATGGTAAAATTGAAGTTTTATTAGGGGTATAAACTTAGGGGTAAGAGGTAAAATTTTCAAAATTCAATAAATTATTGGACATTTGCATCTTCACAAAATTCACAATAAAAATGAACTATTTTCTGGTTGTCATTCCAAAAATTCAATTAATTGCATAAGTAAATACACTATTATATGCACACTATATCTTTTAATTTCAACCAACATATTTCATAAATAATTAAATAAGTGTGGAGAGAAAAGTATTATAGAAAAATGTGATTTATCAAAATGAATACAATAATTTCTTTAATGTCAAGTTATATAATTGGTTCAACTTAAACCTATCCTCCAAGAAGAGTGGATTGCATAAAGATCATTGGAGTATTTTTTTTTTGGAGTGGCTATGTATGACAGATGGAAGTATAGGAATGCAAGGATTTTTTCTCCTCCGACCAGTGATCAAATTGAGCTCCATCATCAAATTGTTAATCAAGTGCAATTCATCATTCAGCGAAGTATTTTTTCCTTGGATCAAGATGGAGGAAAATGTAGAACCTCTATATATGTGTATTGGATTCCTCCTCCTAAAGGATGCTTCAAGATAAACATAGATGATTCACATGTCAATAATACTTTGAATTATTGTCACGTTAGAAATATGTGAATCAATGTAGAACATATTTTAAGTTGATTTGTTAATAACGATGAATATGTGACAATTGCTACACAATATCTAATAAGTGTCATATGATATAGAGCATTTTGACCTAAACAAATTTGAGGTTTCAATTTATCCACGTGTATAATTAATTTCATGATCCAAATTAACTAGTGGTATACTCTAACAAAATATTCTAATTTTATTTATCCTCTATTTGAAGTTGTTCCAAATTAAATCTACGAACATCTAAACATAACTCATGCTTACTTACTTTTGAACATCAAGTTTCCTTAAACTTATCTATTTATTGATTTTCTCACACTTTTGTAATTCATTCATCTCTCTCGCAAGTTTGAGTGTTTACTCTATTATGCACTACAACCACAAGATAAGTTATTTCAAACTCGATTTACGGATTTCACATCTCATGATTTCCATGTTTTGGCAATTGCATCAAGAATTAAAATAGTTACAGCAAGAATAAGAAAAATCAAAGGTGTTTTCTCTTTCTCAAAAAAACATCTTTGCTTTCTCTCTCTCTTTTGTTTCTTTCTCTTGAGTCATATTAGCACAACGTAAACACTTCATGTAAATCAGATAAACTTCAAACCTTCCATTCCTCTCATTCACCGTTAGTTAATAATTAGTTGTTATTTTTGTTAGAGAGATAAGTTCAACACGTTATTCTAACTCTCTGAAACCACCTTATCACTCATATGGAGTTGAACAATTGAATATGAGGACTAACAAATTGATCCAAGGAATAAATAACTATTAACATATTATTTTGATTAACGTCTCACATTGACTAACAAATTTCAATCTAAAGGAGGTTTTTGCTATTACTCAAATTTAAAGTCACAATTTACCTGACAATTATAATTTCATGACCAAATTGATAGTTTAATTTTATTTAAAGAAACAAAAATATTCATGGTGTCAGTTAAGGTGTAGGTGCTAACAAACCAACTTAACAAAGGTTCTACACTAACAAATGAATTTTAATATGAGGGAGATTTTTGCTATAGAAAATTTGAAGTTCCATTTTACCCCATGTTTACAATTTCATGACCAATTTGTTTAGTTTAATTATTATTTTTTTTAAAAAAAAACAATAATATCCGTGCTATTTTAGTCATGTGAAACACAAAATATTGTCGCCAGTTCACAAAATATTAGGGTTTGTCACAACTTTTTATATATTATTGTATCATATCAAGAAATGGTGGGAATTGATATGTAAGTCTCAAGGGTTGTGCGCACTTGAGGTAGAGGATATATTGATGGTATACATGTGGGTTATTATTGGTTTGTGGGGTCATTGGTGTTTTGTGTGGCAAGTATTTGATGTGTGGGGTTTAGAAATTTGGTCCACAATCATCTTTATTATTTTCCAAGTAGAGTTTTTTTGTTTCCATGTGCGTACTAGTACATTATATTCGATTCATGTCTTTGTTGGTTAATGAGTTTTATATTGATGTCCCCCATTGTTGGTTGAGTTTTGGATTTAGAGATTATCAATTATTTTGTATTACTATCCAATTATAGAACTATGAATAAGTTGCCAAGTCAAATAGGAAACTTTGGATATGTTTTTGAAAACTCGTGTCTCTTTTTTTTTTGTCAACGTGACCACCCATGTCTTTTTTTTGTCAATACTTGATCACTCATGTGTCGGCATGATATGAGATTATTGATGAACCAGATGCAAATGTTGGGAAAATGGGGCCCACGTTACTGATACTCAAGCTAAAATTGTTGGTGAGGCCCAAAAGGAAGGGACTAACCGTGAGGGCAGTGCCATGAAACATAAGTTTGAAGGTTAAATGATGATGGATATGTAAATCATTGTTTTGGATTGAAACGCTAGTAAGTAGTGTGGTTGTGGAGATTGTTAATACAAAGAGGAAGGGAAAGGGAGGAACAATAGAGTGTATAAAGACAATAAAGGAAATAGGAAACCAATAAGAAAAGGTTTGAAGGAGGCCTAAGAAAAGGTTTGGAGGAGCATGAGTTAAGTAACGAAGACTTTATATTTTAGGATACATGGTAAGACGAATACCAGTGGGAGAGTAAATAAGGTGGCGCAAAAGACCAATATACTTCATTTTTCATGCCAAAAAAGAATGGATGACTTCAAACAGGAAATGGTGTATTTATTCTCAATAAAGTAGAAATTTATAGATGAATTTGTCATTTAGGCAAATTTTGACGCATTTGGTTCACATAGTAAATAGATTAAAAGTAAAAGTTCATTTTGATGTTTGAAAAGTTTTAGGAGATTCAATTTAGTCCTTAAAAAAAATAAAAAAAAATTTTAGTTTTTAAAATTAAAACCGAATCAAATTAATTCTTATGTGAATCACAAAAAGATAATTAAGTCCTTAAGAATAATTAAAAATAATTAATTAAGTTTCTTACAGAGATTTTAAGTTTGTTGTTTAATCACTATCATAAACTTAATTGTCTATTTTTATAGAAATTACATGTGGGATAATCAAGTTGATGAATCATTGTCCTTTTTATAGAAATTACATGTGGGATAATGAAATTGATGAGTCGTTAGACAAATTAACAAAAAGAATTCTAATTTTCTAATTGTGTTTTACATAAAAACTAATTTGGCACGATTTATTTTTCTTATTAACTAGAAATTGCTTTGATTTTTCTCAAGAGAAAAATTGAAACTTTCAAAATTTCTCAGGAATCAAAATGAACCTTTACTGGTAGATTAATATTAAAATTTATAAATACGATGGTTTATATGATAGTAATTGAACAGTTGATTTTAAAATATAATGTCTAATAGAATGTTACTGTCAGTGTAATCTTCCGGTGTAATTCGATTCCTCCCCGTATTTGATGTACTTAATAAATATCATTTTTGCCCCTCAGGAACATATACTACTTTTTAGTTTGTAGCTTAATAACACAAGGCATTGCTAGTCTGAAGCATGCTGAGTGAATGTCTAATGCATAAAAAATGACATTGTTGATTAAGCCTATGTTTAGTTTGATTTTGTCAAATTCATCCTAAAACCAAACATGCACCAAGTGGTGTGTGCAAAGTGCAAACCTAACCAGATATATGCTACCAGTCTACCACATATCACAAGAACATCCAACATCAAAACAAACAGTTGGATTATATTTGGAGGGACTTCGAAGTTTAGTTGGATGAAATTATTGGACAAAAAGATAAACATCAATCGAGTAATTTCGTTTTCAATATCACTTATCCCTATACAAGAACATTATTATATATTGGATTTGTATAATAGATTACAAGACCCAAAGTCTATCAAATATCATTTTCTACAAGAAAGAACAAACCCCTGTGTTGTTTATAAACCCTTAATCTCATAAGGAAATGCCCACATTGTATGTATATTTGTTTTCACGGTGAAAGTGGCACAATCATGTTGAATCACCGTCATTATGTAAAGTTGCACCGACTCTTCGTGATTTTATAAATCTTACCGCAAAATCAAACATGTAAATATATAATTATAAATTTAGAGGATAACACTCAATATTTGACAAAAAAGAATAACACAACATATATATATATATATATATATAGAATGGGTTGAAGTAAATATATCAGGAAAACAAATATAATAAGGAGAAATCGAATGTCCAAGATAAAGAATAAATGTAGTACAAGTAAATCTACATTCATATGCCAAAAGCTCTTATGAAGCCATTTTCTATGCTCTATCAAAATCTTCAGCTACAGAAAGCCTTGGCTTGTTCACCAGCTCACAAAGCCGATAATTCATGCCTGCCTTTATGAAACTTCTAGAGAAATACTTTCTGTGGAAAGCTATCCCAGAAAGGCAGCAAAAACTTTTTTACTTTATTATGACTTAACTGTGTGGGCTATATCTATCAGATATCACCAAAAAATATTCTTTGAAAATACCTGCAATGATATGCACACAAATTTAATGGACAATTTAAGGTACAAAATGGGTCATAAACCATTAGAAAGTGGGATATCATAGAAAAGCATTATATTTTATCTGCACTGAACAAATGGAACAGCAACTGCTTAGGCTAATAAACTATTTTATAAAAAAAATCAAAATAATTGACGGGGATTTTGTAGAGGCAGCTATAATATAAATGGAGAGCAAAAAAACATACAGTAGGTCAATCTAGGTGGGGAGAAGTGGCTGTCTCTCATCATGCCCCACTCGATGAGTGGCCTGGAAATATGCATATCAACCACAAAAACAAGAGCAATCAGTTGAATGCATAAAAGACACTAAAATATGAAACAATATGGTGACAATCCCTACCTCCTCATTTGCTCCAGCTGCCATATTTATGAACGATTCCTTTGACCTGAAATAAACACAAGCGTTTGTTATTACAAAAGAAGAAGGAAATTGGTTTCCTTTCAAAAGTTTTCAGGGCATATGGCCGTATACAAAATATCCAACAACTAAATTTTCAGAAAAAACTAATTATGTAAAGGAATTGTTTTTCTCTCTTCATCCCCAGAATGACCATGTGGTTAGTTAACCTTTCTTAAATCTTCTGGGGCCCACAATTAAGTAGATCCCATGTCAATGATAACATTTTCCACAAAAAAAGTGAAGAGATCAGTGAAGAAATTAGTTAGCACCTTTGTTTGTCCTCAACATCATGCAGTTCTAACACACCATTCTGTTCATCTCTGGCTTTTGACAACGGGGAAAAGAACTGAAGAGGAAATGAGCAGAGTGTTATAAACAATATGGCATTGACTAAATTGTCACCCCAACCAAAATAAAATAAAATAAGTGACTTATTTCTGACAGTATTACAACCACAATCTTCCAATTTCATTTACCTGGTGCATTGAGATGAATACGATAGAAATACCAATGAGAAAGTTCATTGTTAATTTATGTCCAAATAGTACTGCAGATGCTATGCCCGTAAAGATTGTTGCAACTGTTGACGAGTACTTCTTCAAAATTGTATCTGCAACATATTGAATAGGTTATTGAGTGAAGGGTAACATGGCATCAACAAAATAGAAGGTAATTCAATGGAAACAATAAAAATGAGTCTGAATTATTGACCTGCATATTTGAAGAAAAAAGATGATAATATCCCTTGGGCAGCATTGTTTGCAATCAATAACATAGTGGCTTTTGAATGGCCTTCTAGGATATCAAAGCTGCTAGGACCTGGAACATTTGAAATAGCATTAGTACATTTTAAGCATCAGAAAAAAAACAATGTACATGCCTAGGGTGAAAACTGAAAAGCATGTAAGAGCTTTTATATCAATAGATCTCTCAGATGTACAAATGTTGACACAATCAACAAACTAAATAAACTATCAACAATTAAACTATCTACTAAAGGAGATTATTTATATGAATCCCTTGAAGTTGTGTGTGTATAGAAAAGAATCTTTGCTGCCTTCCTATGAAGACAAAATGATTTATGACGGAAACACTTGAATACAATGCAATGTCTCAAAAGCACAGAATCGACTCATCGCTTGCCAACTCCATCACATTTTCATTTACACAGATCTATTTTGAACTAGAAAATCAATTAGGTCAGTTAAACCCAACAGTTATATGTGTGTATCAAGATCTGGGTTAGTTTATATCAGCTGATATCAAATTCCTGATTTTATTTTCTCTTGCCATATTCTGAAACCCAGAGGGTGCGTCCTGTTGTAACGATAAGATCTCTATCTTATAACTCCGATCAGGGAATGGGGTAAATTTGCATATATCTAACCCTCAGACAACCACATGATGGAACGTCATCCTCTCAGTCATCCTGTATTTTTAGTTTGTAAGACAAATCCTAAGCGCTGTCTGAATTTATGTTTGCTCACTAGAATTTTCATCTGGCTCGATTTCAAATGGATTAAAAGTGAATATGAGATTGCAGCTTTTAAGAGATTCACTTTCTTACCTTTGACAATAGCAGTCACGAGTATTCCAAGAAAATTGAACATAGCTCCATACCCGTACAAGAATAAGTTCTGCAAATCAAAAATTTGAGAATCAGCATATAATCTGTAATATTAATAATAAAGCAGTTAAAAGTGTCCTAGCAGGTTGGCACCCCTAAAGTGCAGTTCTTGAAACTACCCATTTATTTTATTTTACTTCACTGTTGTCTTCCAGGATATCTAGATGATTCTTCTAGTTAGTTTCAGTCGTCAAACATCCCTACTGGTTTATGTCTCTTGAGTACCACCCATTACAATTAAATCATTTTTTTTTTTTGAAGACATAGAGTCCAAGGCTATATTTCCAATAAAAACTGTAATACATTCCAATTTCTAATACAGTGTAAGCAAGTGTGTCTTCACACATGGGCATGTCCGTGAGCACAAACTGGACAGTAATAAAGTATTGATCAAAATACATGAAAAGGTCTAAATGGAACAAATTAACATAGTAGATTGTCCAACGTTAGAAGATGACAAAAATGTGGTCAATTTACGATTCTTTTTCCAATTCGGCATACTTCACCTGCAGATATATACTTGTATCATATTGGCTCTTCAAAGCATACTCATTATAAACAGAGGCCATTGATGGAACAGTAACCTGCAAAATAATTCTGGCATTAGTTCAACATATAAAAAAATTCATTGAATGCTTAATTGATTAGCACTAACCTAGGAAGTTGAATATTCTAGGAATACTAACAAGTAATCTAGAAAGCTGTACAATCTAGGAATATTGACAGATTTACTTAATTATAACAAATCTTAATAGATTAAAAATTCACTGATTGCATAATAATAATCAATTAACAGAACGAACAAATAACAAACATCACTTACAAAAATAAACGTATAGAGATATGCACTCATTGTGACAGGAACACCCAAAGCTGTACTTCCCTCGGGTAACGATCGTAATTGATTTACACTTATACCAATGAGCAAGAGAGCAAGGGCTTCCCACTGTAGCAAAAGAATAAATCAATTTCCAGCTTGATAAAAGAAATAAAAGCAATTTAAATTTATGTGAGGATTTCAACTTGTTAAATTCAATGGCATAGAGCCAAATAATGGCCAGAGTACCTCCTACAGAGTTCCCCTTAAATCCCTATATCCTATAGACATGACAGGTCTTATGCACTGACCTGAATGATTGAAAACCGGCGCTTCATAACCACCTTTAACAAAAGTGCTATAACTAAAACCTGTAACATAACAGCCAGCCATTAAAAACAAGTTCAACTTCAACAGAAAAATATATATCCAATTGCCTCAAGGAATCATTGTCAGAAGACAGCATAAAAGAATAAAATATAATGGAGAGAACAAAGTAAGAGAATTTCTTGAAATGAAGTGAAAAGAAAAATTCGGTTGAAAAAATGGCTAAAAATTTGAGAAGCATTCAGCATCTGTCACAAGATATGCAATGTCTAAGCAAGCCATTATTTGGCTGGCAAAAATATTGATATTCAATCATACAACAGTGAACGAGAAATTACCTTCAAATTACTTAACATCTTCACAGTAGCAGGATTAAAATAAAGCTGCATGAAATGTGAAATCAGCCCTTAAGTTATCTCATTAACACAGCCAAGTAAATATATCAGGTATCATATGGATGCACAAGCAACACAAGAATTCATCAGCTAATGATAATATGAGTACTTTTGAAATTAGAGGGATTAGATAGAAAATTAGGAATGGGAGAAGATATACGTGTCATAACAATCAATGTCAACTCCTAGTGTAGTCTACTAATAGAGTGCTAGCACTATAAGATCATCAATAACATAAGATTCCTAAGTCCTAACAACTAAATAATCCTAATACTCTAACAAGCAATAAAAAATTCATCTTGCTTTTAGGAGAGCTTTGAATTACTGATATTATTAAAATAAATCCACAGCACAGGCACTGGCTAAAAATATGTACTACCCATACGTGGGTCACATCTATTCACTTGGAAAAAAACAAGAGGTTACCGAGTCTTGACTTTAGAGGTGCACATCAAACCTAAAAGAAAGATTTCTAATGACTAGCATTCTTATTCTAGCCTAAAGCCTTGTAAAGATCTCTAATGACTAGCATTCTTATTCTAGCCTAAAACCTTGTATATGCAATATTTATGGGATACTTCTATATACCTGCATGACAAACTTCAGATAGTTGTTTATAGCGTACAGAAATGCTGGAACGGCAAGAAGGACATTGCTGCGAGCAGCCTACAAGAGACAAAATCACCACAAAGGATAAAGATCAAGAAGCTATTGAGAATATCAAGCATTTTGGAATTGTTAAATTTCAAATATATACAAAGAAAAGACTCAAAGAAACTTAAACTAAGTCCCAAGAAGCAGGGAACATAGACCTAGCAATAAAAAACAGTGAAGAAATATCTTATATCAGAAAGAAAAAAAAAGTGAGATATGGTCTTCACATCTGTCAATTCATGCAAAATTAATATAGTACCTGCATAAGTGTAGAAATTGAGAGAAGAGGCTTCTCCCCAACTTTTTGATGCCTAGCCTGCACAGGCAATCAAACCTTAGACAAATGGCAAGATATGCCTAAATTATCATTCAGCGCACCTAAATTATCATCACCAGATAACCCCATTTCATCTCCAGAAAACCACTCAAACCCTACCATGCCCTAAATTATCATTCAGTGCACATCCTCTTCTACCATCATAATGGGCGCGTGAAAATCAACAGGTATTAGGGGTTTCTTTTCTTATAAATAATTAAAAAGATAGTTGGAGACACCGCCATGTGGCACAACATGGATAACCAAAATGTGTTTTATTAATATGGATGGATGGATGTGGGAAGTATAGATGATCAAAGAAAACCCAAACCGTAGATATTCAAATTTTGGTTCCGTTTCTGGTTACTTGGAAAGATAAAGGACATATCCATATCCTGAAATTCACTATAGAACAACTCTAACTATTGCAAAACATCTTTTAAAGTAAGTAACTCAAAAAAGGATCATTGCAAACGATCAAAACTCTTTTTTGGGGTTATAAACTCTAATGTTCTATTACCCTTAACCACGGAAAGTAAGGGCATATCCTGCTCCCACCACAGATGAACAGCAGTGACTGCTCGTGAAATCCAAAATGTATGATATACTTCAAGACATGTGCAGGTGTTGTCTTCATAATTAAGTTCTACTTGACACATGCTTTAATTTGTGTGATCAATAAGACAGTATATATTTGAATATAGAAAAAGAAAAAGTGATCTTTACCTGGAGAAGAAGCATGACAATAGCGAAGAAAACCTTTGTGATCTCTGTCAAAAAATTAACACTAATGGGGCTAAAATTGAATTTCCCATCAACCTTGGACATATAGACTAGAATAGGCTGCCAAAAGAAAGAAATGGTATATGTCAGCATTAGAAACAACAAGCATTAATATTTTTCTATATACACACACTGACATGAAAAGCAGATCAGACTCTCAAAAATGAATATAATTTTTGAGTGACTTCTCCAATAATGTGAATGGAGAGATGAAAATCACCTGGAAACCAACTAACATACAGTCACCACCAACCAATAAGATGTTGAGTACACGTTGTTTGGATGATATCCTACTTTTGTGTCGATCATAAGCCCTTGATACAGTTTTGGTGGCAGGCGATACCAATTTGGAATGGCAAACACTGCATTCTATCATCCCGTTCTTCATCTATATCCCCCCACACTATCAAAGTATCAAGAACTCGATCTGCAACCGAATCAACAAAAACGCATATGTCTATACATGATCATCCATAATTAAACAAAATTAATCAAAATAAAAACAGATCTCGTTCTTCAGAAACAGCTAAATAAATCAATTAAATAGAAATTCCAAAAGAAAATAGAGATCCAAACCGAAAATACTACAAAATAATACAACATAAGTATATAAAGAGCTGAGATCTTGCAAGGAAGCGAAACATGACCGACAGAAAATGAGAAAGCGTCAACGTTAAGTATTGAAATTGAGATTTGAGGAAGAGAAGAGAAACCTAGATCGAGTCCAAACCGAGCATGGACGGAAACTCGGTGTGATCTGGAGCTGGAGGAACGTGATTTGGAGTGAGATTTGAGTGCGAGAGAGTCTGAAGGTGAAATCGATTTGAAATTCGCGGTGGTTTCTTTCCTTCTTTCTATCTAGCAACGGAAATGGAATTGAAGTTTAAGATATGCTAAGAATGTGCAGAGAGAGAGAGAGAGAAAGAGAGAGAGATTTGTGAATTGTAAATTTGGAAAAGGAAGAGCGTTATGTAAATGTTTATGTTATTATTATTATTATTATTATAAAGTTTTACTTGGTCGCTCGCTTTGAACTCACACAAAATTGGTGCGGTGGTGTTTGTGTTTGTTTGAGAGAAAAGGATACGACTACTGTGAGTCATGTAGCGTGACGGACCAATGAGATGTCAGGAAATCATGTTGATTTCTAGTTTGGTGACTCGCTATCTTACTGCTTCCTAATGATTAATTAATATATATTATTATTTCATTATTGCACATGAAATTGGTGTAGCTATTTTTTCAGGTTAAGACGTTTCTTTCGCTTCACTTTGCAGTGTTGTTGTGAGCTGTGTTGTGTGGGTGCGTGCACCGATTTTTATTTATTACTAATTTAATAAAGAAAATCAACTAATAGTTGGGAGGTAATGCAGTGTGCAAGTGATGATTTATATAGCAAAGCTTATGAGGATATTCTTGTTCTTTCTTATAAATGCTGAAACTTTCCTTCATTCTTTACATTTACTTTTACCGGTCGTTTTTTATGATAAAATTACCTTAACTGGATAATGCATATGCCTTGTATTAGACTTTGCTTCTTTTTTTTTTACAAAGAGAACTTGATGTTTTATTTATTATAATATTTATAGTGTAAATTAAAATAAATGAACTTTATTAATTTCAAAATATAGTAAATCAATTCAATGTATTAACAATTTTGATTAAATAATCAATTTTAAAAAAGTATTATGCTGTTTATGTATTTCAACATATTCAGCAATAATATTTAATTTTAGTAAAAAAAAGTAAATAACAATAATAATAATAATATACAATTGTCAATTCAATGAGTCGGAGATTAAATTGACTGTTGAAATATAATTAAATAAAATGTAAAATGAAAAATACTACTAACAATATTATTAATATTAACTATTAACAATACTTAATATTTAGAAACATGCAAAGTTGAGTAAAAAAAATTAAAGAAACTTGAAAAGTTTTTTTTTAAAAATTATTGATTATATTTAAACCAACTTTTATATGAAGAGAAAAAATACTTTATACCAATAATATAGACTAACTTTACACTATAAATCGTTGATTATATAATTATAACACATAATTGTAACTTCCATCAGTTAATGTTTCATATTAAATAATTATATAAAATTATTTATGCATACTATCATCTACACTCTTATATTAAATACTGACTGCCTTTTTTTAAAAATAATATTTAATAATTAATGCTTCTTTGACAGCATATACTTCTTTCAAAGCATATAATTATACTTCAATACTATATACACAAATAAATCTCAAATAAATTATCATTTTATTTTTTATTAATATTCCAACTATGTCTCGACGTGTTGAGTAAAAATAAAACTATGCCCAATGTGACTGATAAATGACATTAACATGATGTAATATTAAAACTTAATATTTTATCATTCATATATACAATCATAATTATATATATAATAATATTAATATAATATAAAATAAATACTACTTGTGGTCCTTAACTTAATTTCAATAATTAATTTAGTCATTTTTTCTTTCGATTTGATCATTTATGTTTTTAAATAATTTCCGCGTTACCCTTTAAGTGGAGTTCCGTTAAGAAAAAGTTAAAAAAATTGTTATCCGTTTTCTTTTTTTTTTTAGATTTTCTCTCACATTTCTCTTCATTTGAGTTAAAAAAAAAGTTTATTTGAATTGATGATCATATGGAAGATCTCGAGGACTCACGTGATGACATCAGTGACTTACTTTATGATACATTTAGGCACGTTGAAAAGGTAGAAGGTGGCAACAAGGGACCCAATGAGGATGCTAAGTTTTATAATTTAATTAATTAGGTGAAACAAGAGTTGTATTAGGGATGTAAAAACTTCACCACTTTATCATTTATAATTCGATTTGTTAAAGTGTCTTCATGGGTGGAACAATGTATCGTTCAATGGTCTTTTGGAGTTATTGAAAGAAGCCATGTCGAATCTGAACATTCCCGAATCTTTTAACAAAACAAAAGCTATAATCAAGAATTTGGGCCTTGATTATAAAAAAAATTCATGCATGTCCAAATGATTGTATGTTGTATTGGAAATAGCATGAAAACGACGATACTTGTAGCACTTATAAAGCTTTCCGATGGAAGGGGTTCCGTTAAGAAAAAGTTAAAAAATATTTTTTCTATTTTCTTTTCATTTGAGTTTTCTCTCACATTTCTCTTTATCTTGTTTGATTTGTCTTTTCATTTCCCTTCACTTGTTCTCCTTTCACGCTTTCGCCCTTCTCCTCTCCCTTCCCCCAAGCATAAAAATTGTAATCCAAGAACGAAATCATAGAACACACTATCCAAATCAAGTGTCAAAAAATTGTAAATTCACATTGACTGAAGAAGAAAGGTAATGTGTTTTATTGATTCTGATGTATAGTAATTCTAATGAATTGCCCATAAACCCAACTAAACCCTAAAAAAAATCGTTAAAAAAAAAATCGAAATCACTAAACATATTAATCAATTAAACACATTATCTTTCTTTTTCTGTCAATGTGGGTTTACGATTTCTTGATGCTTGGTTCAGAAAGTTGCTTTATAACTTCTTTTTTGGATTACATTATTCAATTTTCATGTGTGGGGGGAAGGGAGAGGATAAGGGAGAAGACGTGAAGGGAGATGAGAAGACAAACCAAACAACATAAAGAGAAATGTGAGATAAAACCCAAAAGAAAAGAAACACAGATGGCAAATTTTATAACTTTTTCTTAATGGAATCTCACTTAAAGGGTAACATTGAAATTATTTAAAAACATGAAGGACCAAATCAGGAAAGAAAAAAAAAGTAAATGACTAAATCGTTAATCAAGATTAAGTTAATGGATCACATGTGATATTTAGCTTATATCATAATATAATAATTTTATTTTTTAAATTATAATTAACAATTAGTACATTGTGTACATCCCCATAGAACATTACGACTCGTTTTATGGACATGATATGTTAGAGATATGATAGAATAATGAGCATGATAGAGACATGATATGATATGAACATGTTAAGGAGTTATGGTATTATGTGTTTGTTGTGCACATGACAACAAATTTGATAATATTAGTTTATCATATTCAGTATTTGAATAAAAAAATCAAATGAAATTAGGACAAATATAAAAATAAAGAAAAACAGAAAAAAAACAGTACTTTGTGATAGGGCAACTGTAAACAAAAGTATGTCTGACCAATGGAAAAAGAGAGGAGAGCGATATTAAAGAAGGAATGAATAGAAAAACACGATGAAGAGAAAGGGGGAAAGGAACACAACTTGTTGAATATGGATAATGATAGAAAAACGGGTAAAAAAAATAAAAATAAAAAATAGTTTTTTAACTTTTATCATATATAAAATAAAAGTGAAGCATGAAACAAAACATTAAGATATGATAGGATAAATGTATATCCTATCTCTTTATCTTGAAGGCCCTTATTTCTTCCCCTAGGTTATAATGCCTTTCCACTACATAAGAATAAATTTGAATTAGAAAATAATTTTGTTTGAAACTGTGGAAGTAGTAACTATCTTCGTATTTTTTCTTCTACATGGATTTTAACTTGGGACTTCCAATTCTTTAGCGCAGCCACCCACAGATTAATTAAAATCATATACTCATAATTATTATCATAAGGACGCTTAAAATTATTAAAATATCACGTCAAATACTCAATTATTTCACCACTGAAAAATGACAAATTCATGTTTCATAACAGTTTTGTTGTGTTTTAAATAATTTTTTAAATTCCAAATGTCCTCAAATTAATATATAAAACATTTTATATTGATATAAAAAATATAATATTAATTTCATATAAAAACTTGCTCAAGTTTATTAATATATATATTAAAATTTTGTGTCAAATATGTATAATTTGAGAAAAGTAATCAGACCACAGTCATAATTTAAATTAGGACTAAAGTCCACAAAAACTGAATAAAGAGCAATTCTCTCGATTTACTACTAATTTTTTTGATTGCTCCAAATTGGTAGTAAATCCAATAGGTTGTACTTTCTATTAGACAAAACAATCTTCTACTCTTATTATTCCTCAGTAAAATGAAGTACAACTGTGACAAACTATTTGAAGCAATGCAAAAAAACATAATAATAATAATAATAAATTTATTATTATTATTATTATTATTATTATTATTATTATTATTATTATTATTATTATTATTATTATTATTATTGTGAAAGAATCAATAAGAACATCTATGAAACTCCATCCTAATTTGTTTCCCTGGTCTACATTTATATGTTGCCGAATTTTAAAGCAAAGTGGTGATTTTTGTATTTTTCTTTTGGTACAAAGTGGTCATTTTGTTATTATCATTAATTTTATTTTTTTCTAAACAAAAATAATAGAGAAATATATATACAATTACAATCTACCAAAATTCAAATTTGAAATATAACATTAGAATATCAATATTTAATTAAATTAAATCTTACGGATGTCGATCATTGTATTCTAATTCTAATAATATGTGAATCTAAAATGAGACATAAATTATTAATATTTACAACATTAATACACATACGCCCTCCACTCATTCAACACTTCCTTTTAACTCTCTATTTCTATCACATTATTAACATATTATATCTATCACATAATTTTCTTTATTCTCTTTAACTCTTCATTTTTAACACCAAATTTTTTCCGAATATTTAATTGTGTACAAAGTGCAAAAATGATTAACTTTGTGGCAAAGTTGGTATGACGACTTTCTTCTCACTTTTCCACAATAGTAAGATAACAAATTTGACAAAGTACTATCTATTTAGTTCTTAAAAACCTCAAACGTAAAAGGCACCTTTTTTGGGATGATTATTATTATAATAATTATAAAAAAATATAAATGATTTATTATTATTATTATTACAATTCGCCATTAAACTTAACTATCTAAATATTATAGCATAAATAGTTTAAGCAAATATATTCTACAGTCTGTTTTCCTTTTTTATCAACAAGGCTGCAGGTATCTTTCATGGTGCTAAGTTGTCTTCAAGTTGACCATTTTGAGAGTGTATCTACACAAATAAAGGAGGGACAGGTTAAAGAGTTGGAAAGAATTCAACATCAATAGAGAAGAGGAAGGTAAACTAATAAATAACACAAGACAATTCATATTCAAACTGGGGAAGTAAATCCAAATTTCAAAACTATAGTTGAGAAAAGCGCTCTAAACCCATATGATTGCTGTTTACCATTATAGTCAAGCGTTTTCAATGTTTTTATAGTGAGAAGAATAATATCTTGATCATTGAATTTGACCATGGATATCAAAATTACAACATAAATCAAGTGACTTTTTCAAGTTGTCGCAATACGCGAGTATAAATGGTCACAATGTCACATGAATGTTTAAAACTATCAATCTTGACTATTTAAGTAATGGTTACATGTTATGATGTCAAGATTTACCCTCATATAATATAAATACCATCATAGTATCATCATACCCAATGTGGTAATACTATTTTTTATAAATCTTAACCATTTAAGTATGGTTACATCACATGTCAAGATTTACCCATCATAAAAATCTTAATAGCATCATCACACTGAATGTGGAAATTTCCTTTTTCAGAAGGGTTCATTATGATTGCACCTTTAAGAGTTATATAAACAGCTCATGCTAGTTCCAGCTACAACTATATTACAATTAAATTATAAGAAGCTAGCCAGCATTCATTAACGCAAGATCCGCAAAATAGGGTTAGCAGGTTCATACCAAACCAAGGGCTTCTCTTGCAATGCCATGACTGTCCTCACTGCAAACTTTACCAAAAAGAAACATAAGGTGTTTTCTTTGTTCTAGTTTCAAGTGTTTCTCTAGGCCTCGACTAACCATCTCCATTTCCGGCTGCAGGGAAACACCCAGAATAATAAGTGCTATTAGAAATCAACAAATCAATTCATAAATCACATGGTAAGCACAAAAGTCCCTCTATCTACTCATCCAAAACAACATCTTAATGCTTGTCTATAGGGAGTGGCCATTTCATACATGTATAGAGATTGAGATGATTAGCTGCATTTTTCTTTTTTTCAAAACCAATTTGTTTGGCTCTCTATACTACGGAGGATTTCTTATCCACCACTTCCCATACAATCAGACATTTTCTTTCTAAAAAAGTAATTTATATAATACAAATAATAAATTAAATTGAACAACTTTAATGAGTGGTTAACCATACGGTACTTGTGTTCTTATCTCAAATTCTCCCCCACAAAGTATCCACTCCTCATTCATGCACGCATTAAGAATTATAAATTACGGGTAAATGTACGTATACAGGAGTCAAGGACAACCTTAAAATATCCAAAAAGACTATCCAAATATCTAATAACCAAGACAGGGGGTCTTGGTAATTCCAGTTATAATTAAGGATAACTATGAAGTGACAATTACAACCAAATCCTATCATACTGAATGAGGAATTAAGAGAACAGCAAATAAATATTCATCCAAGAGAAGTGGAGAAATCTAATTGAAATTTTTTTGCAAATTATTGTTTAAGGTACAAACCGAGGATTCCTCGGGAGGAAATATTCGTAGAAGAAGGCATATCTTTGACAGTTCTCCCAAAGCATCAACATGTTTGCCTTGCATTTCCAGAGCCTATAATTGAAAACCCCAAAAAAGCAAGAGTTTTAATGGAACATTCAAGACGATACACGTGAACTTCGTAGAAAAATAGTTAGAAAAGGGCTAAAATTCAAGCATTAAGCTACACACTTTAAGGTTAAGCACTCATTCTTAAAAACCCTATTCAATTTATAGAGTTTACAATTTGCAAGACATAAACTAGCATCCATCTAATTCTTTCATTTGTGTGACCATCAAAGAAAAAAAAAACATAGAAAATGTTCATAATAAATGGCATGATACTATACTACTTTTTAGAAAAAATTAGGAATTTAGGGCATATTTCTAGTAACAGAAACAAATATAAATAGCTGACAATATTCTAACTGAAAATATGACCGCCTTTAATATACTTCTAGTTGCAATAATGTAATATTGTAGAAAGCCAAATGCTTAAAGACAAGATTACCATATCAATCATAAGATTAAGAGTAAGAAAAATTACCCAAGCCTGCAGAAGACAAGAGCGTGTACGGGCAGCCACAGCTGCAGACACAATTGTTGCGGCACGAACATTTTCAAGGCCAATGTTTTCAGCAAATCCAGCAAGGAATTGTTGAGAATCCTCGCCATGGATTTGAACTGAAGTAGAGTAAGTTGGTGCACTGAATATAAACAAAATCATCATTAAAACATGAATATACAGCATTATTAATATTAACAGCTGCTACCTAGCAGTAAACAAAGAGATACACAGAAATCCAGGCCTATGAAGATCACACCTGCTGCAATCATCTAAAACAAAATTAACAGATGCTCGATACAAGGAGTCCCGAATATTTGCTGGTTCAACAGACACTTGTACACCAGAATTTCTGCATAGTTGACGTAACTGTTCATGTGCACATGCAAAAAACAGTCGCCGTCAATACATGAATAAATTTCCCTGAACTATAGAAATGATTTATTAGATGCATACTTCAATAATAGAATTAGCAATCATCAGTATGGTGTTTTAATTATTCAATGCTCATAACAAGACAAATGCTTAACATACATTTTATAATCACACAAAACCTTGGTACCACGTTTCATTAAGCAATTTAATATATTTACAAAAAGGAATACCTTTTTCAATTTAATACCTATGCAAGCTGCACTAACTCCGGCACGTACAACATTAACATTTATGTTCTAGTTGTGGTAGAGTGCACTAAAGGCCTACAATGTTTTATTACAACAGGCAGTGAAAGAAAACTAGAAAAGCAATATGAAGCTCAGCAATGTAAATACTACTAATGTTCCAATAATGAAAAAGAACAAATTCAACATAAAATTGCACACATAATCTGACACTGAAGTAAATGAGCGGGGGGAAAACTAACTTGAATGATATCAGTCTCAGAGATGTCTTTTGCGGCCATTCTACTGTCAATAATTACTGGAAATCAAGTAGGGTGAGTTGCAAGTTGAATTAAAGGATTGGAAAACAGTAGAGAAATTATGAGACTGAGAAGTGTATCTTTACCTACAAAGTACACCACAAGAAAGTGCATAAATAAAGAGTCAAACAACAATTTTAAGAGTTCAATTTTGAAAATTGTCGTCATAAATAAGTTTAACACCGTCAAATAATTATAAAAGTGACCTAAAAAAGTATATCAATTAAATCCTAATAGCAAGTAAAGAATGAGAGTAAGAAAGAAAGAAAGACCTCGAACTAGTCTATAAGCCTCCCTCTTGTATTCCTCTTGTTCATTCAAGTCCAAGTCAAAAGAATTGAGATTATTATTATTATTATTAATTGGCCACCATTTGGGCAATGTCCTCTGAACGGCAACTTTATTCTTGAAAGAACGCTTAATAGACACAGTGGTGTTGTTGTAATTATTGTGGCCTAATCCAACAACGACTTCTTTTCCACCAAGACTTCGGTCCCTACGCACCATAGTCCTACCATTATAACTAGAAGCGTTTCCACGCGTTAACCTAGAAACCAATTCTACCAATACTCTAAGAACAGAAAAAGCCACGAGGGTTAAAGCCGCTGATGTTCCCACGAAGTGCAATGTGGAAGGTCGACACGAAACGACGACTCTGCGGTTGTCGTCTAGAGTGAACAGAGTCTGCAAATCGCGGTAGGCTTCTTTGCCGGAAGAAACGAATTGGCGAATATTGGAATGGAAGGAAGGGAATAGTGTGAGGTCTATTACGGCTTCGAGAATAGGTTCTGAATAGGTGGTGTTGGTTGTGGTGAGGGTGGAGTGTTTGATTTTATTGTGACGGCGAGTGCGACTGCGACTGCGACTGCGACGTGCGAATGAAGCGAAGACGCGGCTGCTGAAGCATGGTGATGAGGGTGGAAAATGAGTATGAGAAGAAGGAAGAGTGGGAGAAAACATCGACATAATCAAAAATACTACATGTGTTGTGTTGTTGTTTTTGTCTTCTGACTTCTCCCTCACTTGTGCCGTCACAGCTGAGCCTACCGACCCCAACTGAGCTCGATGTCAAATTTATACCACCCACAATTTTGATTTCTTTATCTCATCTATTCATTTGTCTTTTTTATTTATTTATATATAAATAAATAAAAACAAATGAATTTATACGGATCTAATCCAAGCATGAAACATTACATCGCCTATATCACATAAAAGATATATGACATCAATAAAAATATTAACCTACAATATTTTTCAAAACATAACAAAGAATCACGATTACCTAACTTTGTGGTGGGAAAGATACTCTACCTTAATCAATATGATGCTTCAAACATAGTCACGTGTTTTTGTTTTTTTTTTTAAATAAAAAAATCAAAGATAAAAAATGATAAATCAACTTAAATCAACCACTGTTGTTGCATGTTGTCATTAAATCAATCTTAAGATTTAGATGATACTATTTTTTAATTTTAAATAATCAAAGAACAAATTGAATATCGTAGATAGCATTTTCATCTCCTCCACTACTCTACGAGAGCCCAAGATGTCCAAATGTAACCATCATGCACTCCAACCACCGATACCATCTCAATCAGACATTGGAAATAGTCTGATGATGTTTCTTTTGTTGCAGCTGCTATAAGGTGAGAGCACATATGATATGGATCAATCATGACGACAATTGGGAATGAACGGTAGTGGGGATGCAACAACGGTCGGTTTAACGAAGAAGATAGTGGTGTGAGCCAACGATGGTGATACAATGGAAGTTGATTTGGATGACAATGGTATTGCATACAGATGCAGGTTTACCATTTTTTATATTTGAGAAAAAAATAAAGACACGTAACTATGTTTGAAGCATAAGATTGATCCAACCGTTCATGTTATGTCCGTGTTTTCAAAGAAAAAGAAAAATATTATTACAATAATTATAACAATAACAATAATAATAAAAAACTAACTTTCTCCTTTTTTTTTTTCTTAAAAGAGATTTAACATTCCTATAAGCACAATTTCTCGAACTCCTACAAATTATTTTGGTTGGCATTTTTGGGTTAGGGTTTGTGTTCTAAGGAAGTAAAAGGGTACCCATCTCTTGAGAGTTGTTGGTTGAAACTCATTGAGGTAAATGCACAACTCTAATTCTAGTATGAATTCATAGAAAAATGTAGATTTGAGTAAAAATATTATTTTGTGCTTAGAGTATATTTAAATGATTTTCATGGTTTCCTAGAGTTAGCTAAACTGTACAATAGATTTTTCTAAAGTCTTGGAAATATTTTTGATACTCATATTTGTCCGCTGAGATCCTGCCAGCTACTCTGAGAGTTGTTGGAGAGCAAAGTTAGACGATTCTCCATAGCTGTGAGTTGACGACGATCATCGTCATATATTTTTATACTGCTATTATTATTATTATTTTACTTGTTTTCTATATTAAAGTATTTATTGAAAATTTTGGGAAACACAACCTTTGAATTTTATCTCGATTTTGTCAATTATTTAATGCAATGGTCTTTGTTATATAATATGTTATTTGTTGGATTTACGTATGAGTTAAAGTATTTAAATATTTATTTGTTATGCGATTGAATATATTTTTCATGAATTTTGATGAAATAATTTTAAACGCGTGTTTTGAGAAATTGTTGTTATAATTACTAAATCGTTAACTGCATTAGGTGCACCTAGTTACCACGTGTTGATTAGGGAGAGTTAATCGTTAGATGGAGCCGCCCTTACAAGAGATGTCATCCATAGGAGGACAGGGCTATCAATGAGATGTAAGCTCCCTAATTGATACGCGATTATGCGTTGCGGGATTGAGAGGAGAAGGCCATCCATTAGATGGAGCCACCCCTAAGGAAAAGGCCACCCTTAGGAGGAAAGAGCTATCAATGAGATAAAGCCGCCTCTTGGTTCTAAAAATTTGTATTGTTACTGGTTTGATTTTGATGATGATTTTAAGATTGTTCATTTTGATTTCGTTTCGTTATCAACTGGATTTTTAATATTTATGTCAGTTATTCGTGCCTTTTGTATTTCCCTTCTAATTGATGGTGGTTGTTGTCTCCTTACTAAGTCTTTGTGACTTACCCTTTATGTTGCTTATTTTTTTTCAGATTCGCAAGCAGCTGAGTAGGAATCTATTATTTGATTCAAGTCTCAACATACTTTTTTTTTGGTAGGTCTCTTTGATCGAGGACCATTTTTTGTAACGGTTGTTGAGTCTATGTAAATTGCAGCTATTTTGGAGTCTATAAAGTCTATTTAATTTTTTTTGGGAAGTGTATTAAGCAATTTGATTATGTTATTTGAATTATGACTAGATTGAAAGCTAAACAGGGATTTTACAAAATTTCGGAATGTTGAAGTTACAGAGGATACTCTATCGAAATTTCGAGAAAAAACATATATATATTTTTAAATAGTTAAAGAACAATTTAGTTGTTTAATTGTTAAGTTAGTTGATAGGCTTGTCAGGTTAGGACTATAGCTTGTGCGCGGGTCACAACATTAAACTTTTGGGTCGTGACAAAGTTAGTATCAGAGTCCGATCGTAGGTCATAATAGCTGCAAACATAGGGTGATAATAGGGTGATAATTCATCATCACTATCTCTCCACAATTTCTTGTCGTCTTATTCAAATTTTGGATCACTGTTCTTTAAATAGGTGAGAATGCCACCATAGACTAGGAATCCTACTATAAGGGAAATTGTTGATGAGTCAATTTCCCAAGCTCAAGGCACTCGTCAACGAGGTCGTGTTTCAGTTCGTGCTCGAAATAGGGGTAGAGCTAACGTTGGCGGACGTGGTTTGAATACTGATGTTGAGGTACCTAGGAGGAGGCGCGAAAATCTAGCCATGGAAGAGTTTGTTGTTGGTCTGCGGGGATTATAACAGGTTGTGCAACAACTTGTTGGGGTTGTCGTCGGGCAACAACAGGAGGGTGACCAAAGACATGAAAATGTAAATGGTCAACAAGAGGTTAGACAAACTGAGCATCAGACGACTGTTGCAATGAGGGGTATTGAGGTTACTTTACCAGATTTCATGAAGCTTAAACCCCCTACTTTTTCTGGGTCTAGTGCAACTGAGGATCCACAACAATTCATTGATAGTCTAGAGCGAGTTTGGAGAGCATTGGTTTTTCTGAGGTAAGAGCAGTAGAATTGACATCATTTCAGCTAGTAAGTGTGGCACATGATTGGTTTGATATAGTGTCACGTGGTAGACAAGTGGGGTCACTTCCGTTAGCATGGAGAGAATTATCTCAGTTGTTCATGGCTCGTATTCTTCTGGAGAGTGTTAGAGATGGGTTAGCTCATAAGTTTGAGTGATTAGAGCAAACGGAGGGTATGACAGTTTCAGAGTACAGTGCTCGTTTTACACAACTCTCTAGACATGCTCCTTATCCTATCACTTAAGAGATACGTGTTAAGAGGTTTATTAGAGGATTAAAGGATTATTTATTTTGATATGTGGTTGGGTCGAATTGTTCTACTTTTGCTGAGGTTTTGAGTTTGGCCCTTTTGATTGAGCAACGACAGAAGGAAAAAGCAGGCAATAGATAAGATTCACATAAGAAGCAAAGGATTGAAGGATCTTATAGTAACTATTCAAATCGCGGTGGTGGATCTATGTTTGGTTATCAGGGGCAACAAAAACTCATGTCTCAAAGGGGTGGTCATAGTGGGCAGTCTTCTAGGACAGTGCAGATTCGTAGGTCAGATTCTGGAGCAGCATCACAATCCACTTTCCCTCAGAGACATTCTGGTGTTTCAACTACACGATGTTCTACTTGTGGTAGATTTCACTTCGGGAATTGTTCTAGAGATAAGGTGTGCTACCAATGTGGCCAAATAGGTCACATCAGGAGGGATTGTCTTGTAGACACGACACATCCATCCTCCAGTTATGCATCAGCACCAACAACTTTGGCAACTCCACAAACTCATTCTGCAGTAGTTACAGGTGTACTTTCTATTTATTATAGAGATGCACATGTTTTGTTTGATCCTGGAGCTACACATTCTTTTGTATCCTCGTGGTTTGCTACTCATCTTGGTAAATGTTCATCTTCTTTAGAAGAACCTTTAGTTGTAGTTACACCTGTTGGAGGAAATTTGCTTGCTAAGTCGGTGTATCGTTCTTGTGATATAACTATTGATGGCATGGTGTTGCCGGTAGATTTAGTAATTATTGACTTGATAGATTTTGATGTGATTTTGGGTATAGATTGGTTGGCTTTGCATCATGCCACTTTGGATTGTCATAACAAAGTAGTGAAATTTGAGATACCAGGACAATCGATCTTCTCGTTTCAAGGAGCACATTGTTGGGTACCACATAACCAAATCTCAGCCTTAGCGGCTAGCAAGTTAATGAGAAGAGGTTATCAAGCGTACTTAGCCTTGGTAAAGGAGACACAAGTGGCTGAAGAGAAATTGGAAAAAATTCCAATAGCATGTGAATTTCCATATGTTTTTCCTGAAGAACTTATTGGGTTACCACCTGATAGGGAGATCAAGTTTTCTATAGACTTAGTTCCTAACACTCACCCTATATCTATACCTCCTTATCGTATGGCACCAGCAGAACTTAAAGAGTTACGAGAACAACTTCAAGATCTTCTTGATAAGGGTTTTATTCGTCCAAGTTCTTCTCGTTGGAGAGCACCAGTCTTATTTGTAAAGAAGAAAGACGGATCCATGCGGCTATGTGTAGACTACCGACAGTTGAATAAAGTAACTATGAAGAATAAATATCTGTTACCCCGCATTGATGAGTTGTTTGACCAGCTTCAAGGAGCTCAATTTTTTTCTAAGATTGATTTGCGGTTGGGGTATCACTAGTTGAAGATTAAGAGGGATGACATAACGAAGACAGCTTTCCGCACGCGTTATGGGCATTATAAATTTCTGGTTATGCCCATTGGGCTTACTAATGCCCCAGCAGCTTTTATGGATTTGATGAATTGCGTTTTTAAACCATTCTTGGATCAATTCGTGATTGTGTTTATTGATGATATCCTTGTTTATTCCAAGAGTAAAGAAGAACATGAGCAACATTTAAGGTTGGTTTTGCAAACCTTAAGAGATAACCAATTATATGTCAAATTCTCAAAATGTCAGTTTTGGCTGGATAGTGTGGCATTTTTAGGACATGTTGTGTCTAAGAATGGAATAAGTGTAGATCCAAGTATGGTGGAAGCAGTCCAGAATTGGCCCAGACCTACCACAGTGAAGGAGATTCGGAGTTTTCTTGGTTTAGCCGGTTATTATCGACGTTTTTGTGAAGGATTTCTCAAAGAATGCATCTTCGTTAACTAGGTTGACCCAGAAGAAAGTTGAGTTCCAATGGACTGATGCATGTGAGAAAAGCTTTAAAAAATTGAAGGAGTACTTGACGTCAGCACCTATTTTGGCATTACCTATAGGTGGTGAAAGTTATGCAGTTTATTGTGATGCTTCTAGAGTTGGTCTCGGTTGTGTACTTATGCAACAAGGAAAGGTTATTGCCTATGCATCTAGACAAATCAAGAGGCATGAAGTGAACTATCCCACACATGATTTGGAAATGGCTGCAGTTATTTTTGCTCTTAAGATTTGGAGACACTATCTATATGGTGAAACTTGTGAGATTTATACCGATCATAAAAGTCTGAAGTATATCTTTCAACAGCGAGACTTAAATTTAAGACAAAGAAGGTGGATGGAACTTTTGAAAGATTATGATTGCACAATCTTATACCATCCAGGGAAGGCAAATGTTGTTGCAAATGCTTTGAGTAGGAAATCCATAGGCAGTCTTGCTCATATAGCAGAAGTAAAGAGGCCAATAGTTAAAGAGTTTCAAGAAGTTGTTGAAAGTGGAATTCGATTTGAACTTAGTCATTCGAGGTTATTTTTAGCCCACGTAAAAATTCGTCCAACCATACTTGATGATATCAAAGAAGCTCAAAGTCAAGACCCATACTTGGTGAATATGGTAAATAATGTTCAGAATAGTAAAATTTCAGACTTTTCAGTTGATTCTGATAGTGTGCTGAGATTGAAGTCTCGGTTGTGTGTTCCAAATGTTGGCGACTTTAGGAGAAAATTTTTAGAGGAGGCTCATCATTCTTCTTACACTATTCACCCAGGTTCTAATAAGATGTATCAAGAATTGAGAGAATTGTATTGGTGGGAAGAGATGAAGAGAGACGTAGCAGATTTTGTCTCTAAGTGCTTAGTGTGTCAATAAGTAAAAGCTGAGCACCAAAAGCCCGTGGGGTTACTTCAACAAGTTGAAATACCTGAGTGGAAATAGGAAGGCATCGCTATGGATTTTGTAGATCGCTATGACTCAGTTGAAGTAACAATGTCGATTTACAAGAAAGGGGGGTTTGAATTGTAAATGTGCCTTTTAAAAATTCCACACAAAGATTTATCTTGGTTCACCCAACGTGGGTTACGTCCAGTCCTCACACTGTGAGATTTTCCACTAAGTGTTTAAAAGCAAGTAACCTTTTTGATCTTACAACACCTATTCTAGATCCACCTTGATCTAATTCAATCTCTATTACTTTCCACCCAGAAAGCAATAACAACATCTATCTAACCTTGATATGATGTAATCTTTAAACAAACTATAAAGAAACTCTTATAGTTTGAGTTTTTACAATTTGATTGTTTTGACAGAATCTAAGATTTCTCAACTCTTGTTTGAGAAGTGATTCTTTACAAATGATTTAGTGCTGATTTCGCAATCTAATATATGAATATATAGCAGCTGCTATTTTGCGAAAGCAAAATGTATGATTCTCTGTTTTGCAGAATTTCAAGTGTATGTGATGATTGATTTATGGATTTCTTAGCACTTGAATTTCTTGCCTTCATACTGGATAATGGTCTTCTATTTATAGGCTGAAGATGCACTGGATAAGTACGAAAGAGCTGTTGGAGAGGCCATGCTTTTTCTGGTTTAAGGCAGTACTTTTGAATAAACTAATCATGCTATGACATAGCCTTTTTTTACTTTTGGATTTAGCATTTAAAGTAGTCCTGTACTTTTCTGACAGTGTCCTTGATGTTTCTCCATTGATCTTGGATGATACATTCTCCATCTTGAGTCTTGAGTGCAGCTGGAGAAGATTAGAAACGAATTGCAAGTTGAAACAAAGCTGATGCAAGTCTGCTGTTATTGTGCAGAAAAACGGAGAACGTTCTTGGTTTTTGAGTGAACGTTCTTGAGCTTAAATAATCATTCTGGAGCTCTCGTTTTGATCATCCTGGTTTTCCTTTGTAATTTACTTGTCATATGTCAAGATTGATTGAGTTTTCTTGACATTTGAATTTTTGGAGTTCTTCAAGCTATCATGACTTTTGTCCAACTTTGAGTCATTTTAACTTTGAGATCAAATAGCCTTTTTGAGCTTGGATGAAACCTACTTGTTCCTTGCCATGTACTGATTAGATATGAACAAACTTCCAGGGCAAACTCTTTGATAAAGATGTAGAAAAAGTTTGAACAACATGTTGTGATGAACTTTTTTGAGGCTGGAGCTCTTTCTCTGTTTTAGTGTTCTTGTTGTTGTTTTCTTTGCTTTGCTTGATTAAATTCACTTAAAAGCACAAGTTAAATTAACATAACATTTAGAATCATAATTAACATTCTTAATTAACTTTTTGTTTGTTTTCATCAAAACATTAAATTGAGATTTTGTCTCAACATCAGTGTGAGTGATTATAGATTAGTTGACCAAATTTGCACACTTTTTGCTTGTGAAGACTACTTATACTACATCTCAATATGCTAAAATTTATTTAGATAAAATTGTCTCTTTGCATGGTATATCGGTGTCTATTATTTCTGACCGTGGGGCTCAATTTACTGCTCAATTTTGGAAGTCGTTCCAAACCTCATTAGGAACTCGTTTGAAGCTTAACACAGCTTTTCATCCCCAGACAGATGGTCAATCTGAAAGGATTATACAAATATTGGAAGATATGCTTCGTGCTTGTGTCTTGGATCTTGGGGGTAGTTGGGATCAACATTTGCCCTTGATGGAATTTGCATACAATAATAGTTATCAATCTAGTATTCAGATGGCTCCGTTCGAGGCTTTTTCTGGAAGACGCTGTAGGTCTCCGATAGGATGGTTCGAAGTTGGTGAAGCTAAATTAGTCGTTCCAGAATTGGTTAAAGATGCCATTGAAAAAGTTAAATTGATTCGGGATCGCTTAGTGACAACTCAAAGTAGGTAAAAATCTTATTCTGATAAGAGACGTCGTCCCTTAGAGTTTTCAGTGGGAGAACATGTATTCCTACGAGTCTCACCAATGAAAGGAGTTTTGCGATTTGGTAAGAAGGGGAAGTTAAGTCCAAGATGCATTGGACCATTTGAAATTTTAGAAAGGGTCAGACCAGTAGCGTATGGCTTGGCACTTCCACCAGATCTTTTTGGAGTTCATCAAGTTTTTCATATTTCGATGCTGCGGAAGTATCTTCATGACCCTTCTCATGTGATTAATCATGAAAACATACAGTTAGATGAGAATCTATCGTACGTTGAACATCCAGTAGCTATATTAGATTGCCAAATGAGACGTTTACGCTCAAAAGATATTGTTTCAGTAAAAGTCCTTTGGTGTGGTCCATCCGGTGAAGAAACTACTTGGGAACCCGAAGAAGTCATTCGTGCAAAGTACCCGCACTTATGTTGAAATTCAAAGTTAGCAGTGTTTATTAATTAAATAAAAAGTCAAATAAATTCGAGGACGAATTTTTATAAGGGGAGGAGATTGTTACGTCCGTGTTTTCAAAGAAAAAGAAAAATATTATAATAATAATAATAATAAACTAATTTTCCTCTTTCTTTTTTTTCTTTTCATTTCACTCTCCCCCTTCTTCCTTCTCTCTCAACAACCCCACTCCCCCATTTTCATTTTTCATTTTTCTTCTTTCTCTCTTCTTTCTTATCCTTTCCTTCTCTTTGCTTTTTCTCACTATATTACTCAAATCCTCAACCCTTAAAAGGGATTTAACATCTCCATAAACACAATTTCTCAAACTCCTACAAATTATTTTGGTTGGCATTTTTGGGTTAGGGTTTGTGTTCTAAGTAAGTAAAAGGGTATTCATCTCTTAAGAGTTGTTGGTTGAGACTCATTGAGGTAAATGTACAACTTTAATATTCGTATGAATTCATATAAAAATGTAGATTTGAGTAAAAATATTATTTTGTGCTTAGAGTATATTTAAATGATTTTCATGGTTTCTTAGAGTTAGCTAAACTTTAGAATAGATTTTTCTAAAGTCTTGAAAATATTCTTGATACTCATATTTGTCCGCTGAGATCCGGCTACTCTAAAAGTTGTTGGAGAGCGAAGTTAGACGATTCTCCATAGTTGTGAGTTGACAATCGTCATATATTTTTATACTGCTATAATTATTATTTTACTTGTTTTCTATATTAAAGTATTTATTGAAAATTTTGAGAAACACAACCTTTGAATTTTATCTCGATTTCGTCAATTATTTAAGTTAATGGTCTTTGTTATATAATATGTTATTTGTTGGATTTAAGTATGAGTTAAAATATTTAAATATTTATTTGTTATGCGATTGAATATATTTTTCATGAATTTTGATGAAATAATTTTAAACGCGTGTTTTGAGAAATCGTTGTGATAATTATTAAATTGTTAACTACGTTAGGTGCACCTAGTTACCACGTGTTGATTAGGGAGAGTTAACCGTTAGATGGAGCTGCCCCTATGAGAGAGGTCATTTGTAGGAGGAGAGAGCTATCAACGAGATGTAAGCTCCCTAATTGATATGCGATGATGCGTTGCGGGATTGAGAGGAGAAGGTCATCCGTTAGATGGAGCCGCCCCTGAGGGAAATGCCCTTAGGAGAAAAGGGCTATCAATGAGATAAAACCGCCTCTTGGTTCTAAAAATTTGTATTGTTATTGGTTTGATTTTTATGATGATTTTAAAGTTGTTCATTTTAATTTCGTTTCGTTATCAACTAGATTTTTAATATTTATGTCAAGCAATTAAACAATTATTCGCGTCTTTTGTATTTCCTTTCTAATTGACGATAGTTGTTGTCTACTCACTAAGTCTTTGTGACTTACCCTTTATGTTGTTTATTTTTTTTCACATTGTTGAGTCTACGTAAATTGCAGCTATTTTAGAGTCTAAAAAGTCTATTTAATTTTTTTTTTGGAGTATTAAGCAAATTAATTATGTTATTTGAATTATGACTAGATTGAAAGCTTAACATAGATTTTACAAAATTTGAGAATGTTGAAGTTACATAGGATACTCTATCGAAATTTTGAGAAAAAACATATATATATTTTTAAATAGTTAAATAGTTAAAGAGCAATTTAGTTATTTAATTGTTAAGTTAGTTAATAGACTTGTCAGACTAGGAGTATAGCTTGTGCGCCGGTCACAATATTAAACTTGTGAGTTGTGATAGTTGATAAATAATGAAAGGTAGAGTCCCTTTTCTGCCACAAAGTTAGACAATCCTAATCCATAGAAATTCTTAGAACCATACATTAGACTTCATTCATCATCTGAATATAATAACCATACATGTTCTTAGAATCATACATATAATAAATAACCATACATGTTCTTGGCTCCCATCCAAATTCTGAACATAAAGGGAGTCGTCATTGAGTTGCTAACTTGGAATTCAACTTCAAAAAATAAATCTGGGAATTCAATTTTCAGATTGTCCAAAGTATCTCCCTGCAATTGTAGCCAATATATTCAACATTACAACCTCATCATCAAAGTCAGCCTTTTCGGCACGAATGCTAGCGCACTTCCGCAGTAGACTCCTGAGTGCGGCGCAAGTGTCAGCATCTAGTGGAGCATCTACTGCTGCACAGAGAGCAAAAAGCCACATGCAATCAATTCTTGTGATGGTATTTTCAGGCTCTAGCAAGCGAATTCGTTTCAGCAACATAGATACTCGGGCTACAGAGTCCATTCTAAGGATTGCAGAAAGCAGGGGAGGAGTGGGACAGCTGCTGCTAGTTTGATCTATGGATGTTTTCGATCCAGGATTCTCCAGAGGCATCGCACTATCCTCATCTTCAGGTGTCAAGATAGTAGGTTGATCAATTGCCTTACCAATGCTCTTATGATTATAAAGGAGCACATCTCTGTTCATAGCTCCAAAATTATTGCCAGACAGCTTTGTGGAATCTAGAGATTGTAGATTACCAGAATACACACTTGAACCTTCAAGACGTGACAGATTCTGGAATAACAAATTGGGAAACAAGTCAGTCAATAGTATATATAGTATTAAAGCAAAACCAGTACACTCCACTTCCAAACCAGTACTTTGTTACCAAGACATGAATTAGCATCCAATAACAAATAAATAAAATAGTCTGTCCATTGGTTATATTATATGGGTCCAATTTGGTCATGAGACTCTATGATATAGCATTAATCATTCCTAACGAAGATGAAGGAAAAAAAAGGACAGATAGAGTAAGGTTCTTAGAACACCATACCGCTCTCAGTGCTGAAAATTCTGCAAGAAATACATCCTCCCACTGTTTCAATGGCAACAGATGCTCAGGACACTTTGCAATATCAGGAATCTTGGGCATGTAAGGACTTTGTTCCTTGTTAACTTTACTTCTATCAAGTTTGGATACCTTCACTTTAGGAATTTGATGTGCCTCCCACCTAAGCAACAAAATAGTTTAAAGGAACATGTCATTTCTCCTACTAGGTAGGCAACAACAACAAAGTTTCTCCAACTCAACACCATTTAACAAAATCTAGATGTATGTCAAAGTTAATACCATTTCCCTAGTATTAGTGTTTTAATTGTGTTCCTGACAACCACAGCACAAAATATCTCCACAATATGATTTTCCAAAATTTAATCCAGAGAGCTCTCAACCGTAGACATACTTTGAACTATGTTTGAAGGAATTTATTGAAAATTTAGGTACCCACTGTTATTTGTAGGTTGTAAGTGGAACCCCACACTGTATTAATACCTTACACATTACTAAGCACATGCATAATGTAATGCCAATTACAGGTTAGCCCCAGCTTTCTGTCACCGACTTTTGTTTAGAGTTTCAACCAAATGTGTCAACTACAACTATAAGTTCAAGACTGACTAGAAATTATACAACACTATTAAGTTCACTAAAAGTCAATGGCTAAGCGGTTAGAGTCAGTTGTGATGCAACTTCTCAAAACCTTTAATAAGGAGCTAGAGTGATCCTCAATAATATTGAGAAGCATTATTCTAGGGAGAGCAGAACAACAAAAAGAAATTATCAAGAAGAAAATAGAATTCCAAAGCATAAATTGGCTAAAAGACCAGCAATTGGCTGCTGAAATTTACAACAATACCTGACACGCCTAAGATATTCCCATCCGTCTTCTGGTGGACCAGAATCAAAATTAGGTTCTCCCTCTACATGAAACGCAGGCCTCTGTATGCTAGCATAATCATCGTCACTATCTTCATCTTCACAGTACTCTTCTGAAACTGAGCACCCATCCTTACCCATAATACTATGAGCATTCGAAGAGTCAACAGGATTCACACTTCCACTACTTTCCATGAGTTGTAGACCACTATCTGTATTTTCACAATACACTGCACCTGAAACCAATAACAAAACTTTCAGCCTGAGTAGACAGGCATAAAACGGAATAAGAAATACAATTTAGCTTATGTAAATCAACAAACCAGCAAATTCAAACACAATTTAAACAGGAAATTAAACTTTTCATTGAAAAATCAACAATACACTCTCAATATACAAATGTAAACAACAAAGCATCCTCATTACTGGGTGACCTAAGCAGTCTTTCAAATTTACAATCAAGCATACAACACATGAATTTTCATATACAGTGACTTTATACAAGTAACTATGCAACTGAAGTCAGTGCCTATGTACAAAAATTAGAACATAGTAAACTAATGTTGCAGTTAGATCTTTTCCAGGTTCCTTTTGCTCATTCTTCAAAGTTCAATGGACAAAGACATTCATAAATCTGCATCTTCCATTGGCAGCACCCACACCTGTCCATCACAGAAATTGAAAACATCAAATTGACACAAACTGAGCTAACAACCAGGAGACAGTGGGAAACACAAACAATTACAAAAATTGAAGCAATAAGGTTTTACAAAGTTCCATCAGAAAGATTTACTTTTCTATCTTTGCAGAAAAACATTTTAGACAGTGTGAAACCCCCCATCCCAAAAAAAGAAGCTCATAGATAAACAGTAAAAACTCTGCAACAACTGTACCAATCAAGTCTTATACCGCATGGTGGGTTACGAAATTAAAGTCAAAATATTTTCAAAAAACATTGCATGTTTGCCATAAAGAATACAATCAAGTTCAATGCGTTAAGAAGCCAGACTACCACAAAGTTACACAAGTACTTGAGCAAACAAAAAACCACTAACCAGAAGAAAGAAATGATCAACATTCATGATTCTTGATAGGCTCAATACCAACACAATAGCGAGTAAGAAGTGTCAAGAAATGCATTATGTGACAATTTCACAAATCACAAACATCACATTTCAGAATCTCCTTATTCAGCGCAAGGAACAAAAATTCGTGGTTGTTGTTAGTGACGCAGCAAGAATCACGTGTTAGCTTACCACCAATTGTACTGAAATATTTCTATCTCGTTAGAGTTAGCCAACTCAAAGAAAATCAGATAAAAATGCTAAATGATCATGCAAGAAGTAAAAACACAGTTCCAAAGCTAACCAAACTTACATTCAGAACAATATTTGATTTCTTGATATCCATAATACAGAATATAATTTGATGTAAGAAACAAGTAATTGAAGTGAAAAGACAAGAGTGCTGACCAGTGAGAATGGGGGGTTTGGCGTTGTTGTTGTTGGGAAGCAATTGACGGTTGTTGGGAGTGGCAACCAATGTATCATACTCGTCGGCGAAGGTAGATTGAAGTACAGCGTATATTGTTTCCCATAATTTGCGCTGTTGTGATACATTCATAAACTTCATAGCCTCCATCTCAATTCGAGAGTATTTGTTCTTCTTTTTCTCGTTCTTCATACTGCTATTGCTCACAGTATCAATGACGCTCTTCTTGTGAATCTTCTTGGATGTTCTTCTTCTTGATTGTTTTCCTCCGTTCTTTGGAATGCTCTCTAGCAACGCCGTTTCGTCAATTACTTCAAACCCTAAGCAATTAGGTTTAGGATTGGGATTAGGTTTGGGAATAGCAAGGACACAATCTTTGGGCACAAGAGCAGATTCGAGTTCCTCCAAGAGGCGTTTCTTCTGGCCTTCCAGTTCGTTAGGGTCTTGCTCGGCAAGGGCAATCTTGTCATTTCTAGCGGCGTCTTTAAGAACGGGTTGTTCTTGAGAATTTGAAACAGCAACTTCAGCCATCACTTTACTGCGCAAAACGGAAAAGCTCCAAAATTTGTTGGAGTAGTTTCTTTGCTTTCACTCTTCTAATTATTTCCAGGGGTTTTAGTTTCTTGTTGCAAGCTAATTCAGTTTGCTTCTGGTTTTATAGTTCTAGTTTCGGCTCTAATGGGCCGTAATCAAACTACAAAGTCCATTGGCCCATGTTTGTTCATCCCATAAATTCGAGTTTGAAAATAAAATTTACAAATTATAACTTTAAATTAATTATACTATAAAAGTCGATTCTAACTAGACACACCCAAACATACCAAAATTAATTAATGATTTATAATCATTTTTTACTCTAAAAAAAAATAATTCAAACGTACACTTTGAATCTTTTAATGATATAATAGAAAAAATTATATATTCAACAAGTGTGATTTAAGTTCTCGTTGGATTACTAAAGTAATTAAGTGTTTCTATATAAATTACTTTTATAATAAAAAAAAATTAGAGCAATATCGCCTCTTTGATTAACCAATATAATTAAGTGTTTGTGTATAAACTACTTTTATAATAAAATAAAATAAAAGTAAAATCAAATTATTTTTAAGTTGTTTTTATAAACTATTTTATTAAAAAGAATAAGAAAAATAATTTATAAATATGTGATAAATTGTTATCATAAGATCATTCAAATGATCTTAGAAGTAGTTATACCAAGAGACCAACTTAAATAAATCAATCTAAATTGGCCTTCAATTGGTTAAATCCCTCTAAGGAGAAGATTAATGTTGGGTCTCTACAAAAATACACTCTTTAAAGATGAGTCATATAGTAGGTGCTTGTGATTGAAGTTTATGGAGACACTATGTGAAGGCAGAGGAGTGCCAAAGACCGCAACTAATGTGTTTTTCTGCCATAAAATAGAAAAATGATATAAAATTAATTTAGTAAGTGGAAGATTCATTAGTTGTATAATCAAAATTTATAGGTAGGCTTGATGAGTACCATTTTGATCTTTCAAATTATAAGGAACAACAATTTATTTGTTAAACAGTAATTGTGCACCCTAAATTAAAGAACATTAACCAATTTAATTATTCTTTTATCAAATTTAGACTCATAATTGAAATTTTTTAATGCAACATTATAAATTAAAGAACATTAACCAATTTAATTCATCTTTTATCAAATTTAGGGTCATAATTGAACTTTTTTAATGCGACATTATCAATAGACTACTCAAGCTTTTTATGCATATCATTCACTAATTTTGTTAGATGTGTCTAACAATATTTTGGTAGAAAGATAAATCCGTCTCACATTCCTTTAATTTAATAGTCTAAATTAACATTTAGCAAATTTAAGACACCAAACTATCTATTTAATCCATCAGTTTCTTTAAAAATAAGAGATAGAATTACGGACTTGATAAATGTAAAAATGTTAAAGGACTATTTTATATTTCTTTAGTTTAAGGACTAAATTAGATAAATTAGTTAGGAGACCAAATTGATGAGATACTCATTTGCTTAAACGGCTCAACATGATAAAAAAAAAAAAGGTTTTTTCAGTTGTATGCACTATGCACTCTGACGTTTTAAGCCAAATAATAAATAAAAAAATAAAAACTTAATTCTTGCCTGTTTCCTCCCCTTGTTCGCTCTCTTTGTATGCCTAAGTTTTCTGTTGATAACATTATGTTATCAGTGTATATTTAATAGAAACTTTACATTATTGACCAAAAAATAATTGAAAATAATCTTCCAAGTGTTTCAAACTGTTCAAATAGATTTTAAACGGGAATACAATTAGCATGAAAAATTACTTTAAAAAAAATCGAAACAAACTATAATCATTTTCAACAGAAAAAAATTCCATTTTATCTAAGAATAAAGTAATTTGTGAAAGCTCTAAAAATGACTATTCTAACACAACCTTGTCTTTTTAACCGGAACAAACAAACCCAAAATGTTCAATCATAATAAATTCTTTAAATATAGAAGTGCGATTACCTGCACAACACACATAAGAAGTCGACCCTTTAAAATGTTTAAACTTAAGACTCGAGCAAATTATCTGTCACGAAATGTGTTCCTCCAATCCAACCAAGTAAATTGACATGACAAAGTAAGAAATTTAATACAAAGCACTATAACGAAAAATAGAAAAGAACAGACACAACAACGTCCAACAAATATAGGTCTTTCAATCCAAGTATCAGCTCAGTCAAGAAACAAATAAAGAATATGGGGGGATTAACGTTGGGTGACAAACAACATTTACCAAACAAATATCCACCACGCAACCCAAGACCCATTGTTGCAGTATGGCCCTATAATTGTCTGCACTGAAGTGCAATACCAGAAATACAGAGAATTTAACAATGTCATGAAACCAGCCAATTCAATCCTACACATCCAATCTCAAACAAAAATAAAAATATATTTTATATATATTATTATTTGCAGATTTTTTTATGATATCTGACTCAAACTGTGCAGAAGATGCAGAAACCCAAGAGAAGTTTTCTAACTTCAAGTTTCTGGTGCAGGGGCAGGAGGAGCCTTCAGAAGTGGTTGGAGCGCTTTAACAACAATGCTCATATTAGGCCTGAACTCAGCTTCATACTGCACACACAGTGCTGCAACAGCGGCAAGCTGCATAGTCAACAAGATTCATTATTACCAACGACCTCAGAATAGAAGATCCAAGGACCATGAGTCATTCATTACATATGTGTGCGCGTAAAGGGAGGCGGAGAGAAAAAATAGTTACCTTAGCAACTCCTTTTGGGGGATATTCTCCCTTCAGTTTTGGGTCCACACATTGTTTCACTTTATCTTCACTTAATCTTGGGGTAGCCTACAAAAATATATATATCTATCAATGAAACATCTACAGCAGGCCACCAATGGTAAATAGTTGAAATAAGGGAGAGATGAGGTGTGAGTTTAAGCATGTAAACTGACCCATGTGACTAGACTTTGCTGTCCTCGAGGCATGGTATGGTCAACTGGTTTTCTACCTGTAAGGAGCTCAAGAAGAACAACGCCAAAGCTGTAGACATCACTTTTTTGAGTCAACTGCCCTGTCATGGCATATCTGCAAAGTTTGGCAACAAAACATAAGCTAAGAACCAATAAACAAAATAAAATCTAATTCGGTTTTCATAAAGATTTTTTAAAACTGTATGCCTCTGTAAATGGATCATAGAGCATATATACCAAAGCGACGTATAAACTAATAGCAACTACAAACAAAAAAAACTTAACAGTCTAAAGCACTTACAAAAGACTTCTTTAGAAAATACAAGATACCTTACGTAGTTATACACATGACAGTGACTCATTTATGAATTCTAAGGGAAAAAAAATATAGATATAGAAACTAAAAAGCTATAATCTTATGGAATCTTACTCTGGAGCATGATACCCAAAAGTTCCCAATACACGGGTAGAATGAAGGCGGGCAGCCATGTCTGGGGCCTGATTAGAAAGATTAAAATCAGCTATCTTTGCCCTGTAATCTTCAAAGATAAGCACATTACTTGATCTGATATCCCTGTGTATGATTGATGGTTGAAATTTCTCATGTAAAAATTCTAATCCCCTAGCTGCATCCACTGCAATTCTAACTCGCTGCATCCAGTTAAGAGTTGGCCCGGGTTGTGCCCCTTGAACTCCCTTTCTACCTGCAATGGAAATACCACCAAAATCATCAATGGAACTTCTTATACGAAATCTAAGTAAAGAAAAGATATGAAGCTACATACCGTGCAAAATGTCATGAAGAGAGCCCATAGTTGCAAACTCATATGCAAGTACACGAAGATTTCCTTCAACACAGTATCCATGCAACTCAACAAAATTTTCATTCTTCAATCTTGAGACCATGGAAACCTGAAATAGGGAATACTAAATGAGAAGGCTAATAAACTGAAAATAAACCATACAGGAACCAACACGCTTCCAGTGTATTTAAACTAAAATAGTTTGTTCAGCTGATAGCAGAAAAATGCCTGGGTCAGAAACTCATTATTTGATTCCGGTTCAGAAGAAACATCAAGCTTTTTCACAGCCACAGCTTTTCCATTGTTTAATGTTGCAAAATACACCCTCCCATAGGACCCTTCACCAATCAATGCCTTTGATCCGAAGTTGTCAGTTTTTTCCTTCAGCTCATCTAAGGATATTGCTGGAACTTCGATAGGTGGTGGTGCCTTTTGTGTTTCAGGTTTGACAGGAGCTGACATCCTTGAGCCTTTTGGGTTGCCTACAGCAAAAAAAATATGAAACGTGAGTTATCTTTATCGTGAAAAGTCCCAACCCATATCTGATAAGCTGAAATATGAGGAAGATGGAATTTTGAATTCATGATAATTGAAGTATTTATTATAAGAAGAAAAAAATAATATTTTACATATATGAGATGAAATAAAATCTAAATGTTCAATTGACCAGCTTGAAGAGATAAAAAGAAGACGTAACGGTCTATGAAAATTAAAAGCATCAGAATTAACAGTTCTCTTGATACCAGTGTTGTCAAATAGCGGCGCGACAGCGTTATAGCATAGAGGAATTTGAACAAAATGTTATTGTTTTGCAACGGTACAAAATGTTGTCAAATAGTGGCTATAGAGATGCTATATCACTTTAGTTTAGTGGAATTTGAACAAAATACTATTTTTAGTGATCTGCAATTGAGAACATGGCTTGGTACTACTTGTTGTTGATTTCTACTTCTCTCTCAAGTAATAGACCTACAGCGCGGAATAACAACACCATGGATTAAACTAAGGAACTCACCATCTCCATAATTCCTTGGGCTTTTAAGGTGTTCATTTTCATTTGATGGGTAAGACTCTTCCACCTGACAAGTGCAGCATAGCCAGCGACGCATCCTTGTTCTCTTCCTCAAATGTAGGTCGTCTTTGTAAGTTGAGTTTTCAAGTCGAACAAAGTAATCAGGAGGAGTAGCATGCGCCTACATAATGTCACAAAACGACACATAAATAAACAAAATATGACGTCATTCGAAAATCAAAATTATATAGAAATTCCTTAAACAAGTATAATTAACATATTTCAGTTATAAATGTCCATTTTCAAGATAAAAAAATGGTAAAAAATTATGGTCTTTTCTTAATTAAAGTTCCTTATTAATGATGAATATATCCACAAGCGCCAAAACCATTATTGAAAAACATAAATTTAAGATGCATGCGCCGCAAAAGTCATGCAAAATTCAAGAAGAATTAAATATAGGTGGGCAAAAATAGAGTGTAATATTGACACCCCACATTTTTGCTTATCGCCTATACCTCACCTCGGAGCAGCAGGCTTAAAAGGTAAGTCGTCCTATTCTCCTTATAATCAGCCTGAAGGGTAGCTTAGACAAAACACCCCTTGGGATAATATTATATTTCCTTATAAACATTTTCTAATTATGAATGCAATCCATCCCACCAGATTTACAACACGTGAAATGGTTAATTGCTGAATTATAAAACTTTGGAGGGAATTTCCCCTAAAGGATCATTTAACCGGGGATGTTATATAAATAAATAAATAAGTTTATAAAAATAATAAGGTAAAAATTCCTTGATGGACATAATTGATTCAACAATTAATTATTATTATGACTATCATCGAATAGAGAACTATGAAACAGCATTCCCATGCAAAATTGGGTGAGAAATTTTTTGAAGAAAATGAAATCTTACCAGATGACCAGAACGATGGTGAAAGTCTCTGCGTTCCATTAAAGAGAAAAATGAAAAACAAATTAAACACGAATCCAAATAAAAATAAAAGGTCAAAATCGGATTCGGTAAAAAAATGAAGAACACCGAAATAAGCCCAAAAATTGAAGAGGCAAACAAAGCAAAGGAAAAAGAAAGAAAAATGAAAGAAAGAAATAATAGAAATGAGAGACAGGTAGTAGCATAACCAAAATTAGAAGCGAAATTAGAGGTAAAAAATAATGAGAAATAGAAATTAGTACCTTGCACACTAGGGTTTCGTTGTTCTGTTGTGTTGTCTTGTAATTGTATTGTATGCAGAGAGAGAGAGAGAGAGAGAGTTTAGCCAAGCCAAGCCAGGTGTGTTATGCTATTTTCTTACTTTCGGCTTTATTTCGTCCAGACAGACAAGACAACAAGCTACGCGGCTAACACCCTTTCCTTCCAAATATAATCATTTTTTATTTTATTTTTAACTATATTAATATTTATTATACGTAACTGATTGTTATTTATTATTTTTTTTTTTGAAAATAATGAGAGGCTGAGTGAATTAAGATTGAAAGCTAGTAATAGCGATGATAATAATAGATATGTTTTTTTGTGTGTTTAAAAATGAATGAAATGTTTTTTTGGATTAGTTTAGTTGTCTTTGTAGGAAAGGAAAAGAAAGAGAGGGCGGTGTGTGATGATGATTGTTAAGATAATGGGAGAAGGTATCATCACTCTGTTGTGTGTGTGTGTGTGGTGTGACCAACTATTATTCCTTCTTTGGAATTGGTCTTTGGGACCCTTCCCTATGGCTTGGCTTTTTTTTTTTCCTTTTCTTTCACTTGACCAGACTGTTTCTAATTTCTATTCCTCCACTTTCTTAGGATCATATACCAATACATAACTTCATAGGTTTGGTACTCACTATTTCACATTGTTAAAAAATCAGTTATATATTACACGGCATAAAAATGTTGGTGTTGTCCTATAGCTGTTTTTTCTGTTTATCAATAATATATGTTTACTTTTAGTAAAAAAAAATATAGTAATGAAGATCGGTCCATGAATAAAAAATGGTTAAGGTGAATTTTAACGTGAAGTTTTGTAAAGTCTACAATAGTATTTTAGTATAATTATTCATTTTTTAGTTCGTAGAATTTTTTTTAATTGATATAAACTTAATTTGTTTAGTATTTATTGATATAATATTAATTTTAGATTAAATTTTGTTAATTTTAATTTAAAAAATGTTAGAATGAGATTCTGAAAATAGTAATTGTGTGAATTAAAATTTAAATTATTCTCCTAATATACTACTAGTGTGTGATTCTATCTTGTAAGGAGAAATATTTGTTGATAATATTTAAAATTTTAAAAAATTATGCATAACTATGTTTGTAAGAATATATATGTCACAAATATATTTAAATTAGGTTTATTGTTATATTTAGTAATTGTTGTATTATAGTTGATTATTAGCAGCTACAACCTCATCATTTGTAATGAGTTTAATATCCCGTATGTTAGCGTCGGGATTCTCGTCGGGATGAAAATAATAGGAGCTTCGTAGATTTAAAGTGGCATCTTTGAATTAGGTGGAGTTTTGGTGATCGAAACAGAAGATGAATGATTGTTGTCGATTTCCATGAAAGACGATGCAGAGAATTTAAATCATTAGATTTTGAAAAGGTCGAGGAAAACGCTAAATTTAAAAAA
>JBBPBS010000968.1:13731101-13768266 GCA_037974835.1 Cicer judaicum
ACTTTATATGTTATTTATTTTATTTGTTTTGGCTCATTATTATAACAATTTTTTTTTCTCTGCTGACACAATATTATAACAACTTCCTACTCTTTTTGATATATTGTTATAAAAATTTCTTTTTATTTTTTTATTTAATAAATAAAAATAATGATAATAATAAAATATGAATTTGATGTATTTTTTTTTAGTTTTAGTATTTTTTCTTTAATTTAATGTGTTTTATTTATTTAATTTAATTAATTTAATTTTATTAATATAATATATTTTATTATAACTGATTTTATTAATATAATTTATTTTATTTTATTTTATTAATATAATTTTATTATAAAGATAATTTACTTTATTAACAGTTGTTGTTTTGTGTCTTTATCGAAGTAGGGACAATATAAAGATATCATGACAAATCAATATTTCGCCGTTGTGTTCGAATCATCTAGAGTTGACATGATTTAAGTTTTGTTTTCTTTTTTGGTAACTTAGGTATTTAAGTTTAAGTGTTCTTTTTTGTTAAGATGACATGATTTTAAGTATTATTCAATTAATACAAATATATGCTTGAGGAAATTGAATGTTGTTTTTTTCAACAACAAAAAAAAAACATATAAACTGAATGTAGTTCTATTTTTGTGGCCTCGTTACTACTATTTTTTTTGCTGCATTTATGGTCTCGTTACTATATTTTTGTATTGAGACAAGGGTTTTAACATATATATTTAGGTACCCTTTAAATATGCTAGCTACCGGTATTCCAAGCATGTCAAATAAATGAAAAATATATATGCATTCATTTAATAAATCATCAATATTATTTGTTATAATTAAATATTTTTCACAATATCATTCTTATGTCTATGGTTTATAAATTTTAAAGATTTAAATTACTTTTGGAAAATTATTAAAGTTTCTACAAGAAAATCAAAACTCTTATTTATAACAAAATGCTGTAAACTTAATTAAAAGTCACAACTATTGTAATAGTAAGAAGAAAGATAAACAATAATTACCAAATTTTGTAAAGTTAATATTTTTTGGATCATCAAAATTATTTATATAAAAATTTATCATATTTTAATTATTTAATTTTGACAATTTCATTGAAGAGTACTGAAACCTATATTTTTTTCATGGGTATCCAAAAACTTACCTATTAGTATATATGAATGGAGTATTTATGCAACGCTTGTAAGAAAAATATAGTATAGTACTTATGAATTAATTTTTGTACATTAGATCCAACATACTAAATAATTCAAATTTGAACGGTAAGTTGAATGTTGATTAAAACATTAATTCATTTCTGATTGGTATGAAATATAAAAAAAATTATATTGTTTATAATATTTAAATGTATAATATATTTTTGAAATAAAATGTAGTGTATTTAGTATAATATATACCTTTTAAGTGAGATTTAGTGTATTTAGTATAAGATTTATAGCTTTTAATTTTTAACAAGTCTAAAATAAATTATAAATGCCTCATGAGTAATGAAATAAATAACATAAAATGATACTCTCATTAGTCTTTTTACAAAATACAATTAAATTATAATTTTATCAATAGAAGTTAATATAATTAATCTATATTATATGAATCAGATACATTAAAACTAAAAAAAGAAAGAAAAAAATCCATAAAGTGAACGTCACAAAATAAATTATAAAATGTCTGATGAGTATATGGCCAATGAGGCTATGGCACTATGGTTGTCGTTGCTCCAACTTTTGTTGGCCTTTGTTCACATTTTTTAATCAATTACATCCTCAAAACTTTAGAGAAACACAGGTTCAAGTTTCATCCTTGGCGAAGGACATGGTATAGGGTAGGGGAACATGGATTGGGTGGAGGGGGTGGGGGTGGGGATGAGTGTGTGAATAATTGAGGGGAAGTGGTGTTAGATACACCTCTCATTAAAGTAGCAAACTTAAAAAAGTTTTTTTTTTAAAAAAAATTCTTACTAAATTTCTAATATAAGGCTTTTATTAAAATAAATTTTTTTTTTTAAATCTCGATTCATTATTTAACTATTTTTATGGATTTAAGAAAATGAGTTTATAGACTAAATATTTTGTTAATTTGGAATTTTTTTTCTTAAAAAATTAACGAAAATTTTTAAATTATTTTGACTTAATTGCAGTTTTGATCTTTCTATTTTAGTTGAATTACGAATGTAGTACTCTATTTTATTTATCTTCAGTTTTAGTTCCTTAATCATACTTTTAGTCCAAAATTTGATGAAATTTCATTTTTATTTGAATTTAGTTAAGTCACATCATACCTCAAGATCTCATTTACAACAATTGTACCTGAAATCTATGATCATAAATGATGTAGTACGACTTTTAAAAAATGAAATTTTATCAAGTTTTAGACCAAAATTCTATCAAGTTTTAGATCAAAATTCTGTTTGGATGATCAAAATTGAAAAGAAACAAAATGAAAGGATTACTTTCGCGATTCAACTAAAATATGGAGACCAAAACTGCAATTAAGTCAATCATTTTCTTCTCACAATTTTGTGATTTTTTTTTAAAAAAATATTCTCAAAGAAAATTGATTTTTTTTCGAGTAAAAAAATTGTATATTATTTTTTACTGAAAAACCAAAAAAAATATTTCTTAAATAAAAAATTCAAAACTTTAAAAAAGAAATTAATTTTTTTTTAAAATAAGTGAGGGTCCCACTAAACCTATAAAATTCTAGGAATATTTTTAGTGTTGAAATTTTTAATATAATATAAATATATATATATATATATATTTATTTAATTATTTTAATAATAATAATTTTTAATTATACGTATAATAATAATTTATTATAATAATAATTAAATTATAATTATAATTTTTATTTATAATTTATTATTGTATTTTTTTAATTTAATATTAATATTTTATCTTTTAAATAATTAAATTAATAATTATAACAATAAACAATTTTTTTTTTTTTAAAAAAAAAGGTAGTTGGAGGTCGCTTCCCTGGAAAGCGACTTCCTATTGAATTAACAACAATTTTTCCTCTTCATGAGGTAGCTTCTCTAGAGAAAGACTTCATGTTAAATCTAAAAAGTAGGATAATCAAATAATATTGTTTCAAAGTGTGGCATTTGAGGAATTAAAAAAAAAAAAGGGATATTCCCATAAAAAACTTGTGAATTGTACCAATCACATATCACATATTTGCAAACATTCGAACATTTGAACCTTCGATATCCAAAAATAAGATAAACTTCGAAACTTTAAAAATTTTAAAATATTAATTTTTCAAATCTTTAAAAGTGTTCATGAACATGAAACTTTTGAAGATCATTTTTTCCTAAAATTTTGAAACTTTCGAAAGTTCCCATGAACATGAAACTTTTGAAAGTTCCTATGAACATGAAACTTTCGAAATGTAGAAATCTTCGAAACTTTCTAACAATCTGAACATTTCGAAATGTAAAATTCAGAAACATGAAATTTTTTAGTTTTGAAATTTTGCATGGAAATTTCCAAAATTATTTCGGAAGTTTGGTCTTCAATGAAACTTCCGAAACAAACTTCCAAAGTTTAAGAACAATACGAAAGCTCTGAAATGCATTTTTTTAGTAATAAATAGTTATAAATTAATAGTCATATATTAGTAGTAATAAATAGTTATAAATTAATAGTAATAAATTTCATACCTAATTTTAAAAATTTAAAATAGTTTGGTCTTCAATGAAACTTCCGAAACAAACTTCCAAAGTTTAAGAACAATACAAAAGTTCTAAAATGTATTTTTTAATAATAAATAGTTATAAATTAATAGTCATAAATTAATAGTAATAAATAATTATAAATTAATAGTAATAAATTTTATACCTAATTTTAAAAATAGTAATAAATTTAATTAATAATAATATTATAAATTTATTTTTTAAAATTAAATTTTAATTATTACAGACATGTATTTTTTGAAATAAATTGAAATTTTCGAAAATTTCCGATTTTTAAAATTTTCAAAATTGAATTTTAAAGTTTTGATGTTTTCTGAAAAATCACAATTCGAAACTTTTAAATTTATCCAAAATTTCAAAAAAATTAGAGAATCTTGAAAAGTAGCATTTCGTAACTTTTATATTTATCAAAAAAGATTTAAAATTGGTTAAATTTAAAAAAAAAATTAAATTTGTAAAGTTTTAAATTTAATAAATCTTTCAAAAATATAAAAAAAAAATCACTTTTGATATCTATTGTGTGAGTTAAAGAGGAGGCATTGGGGAGTGGGGTTGAGAAGAGACGGTGGGAGGATTGCATTAGCAAAAAGAGATGCAATGCAACGAAATAGTCAAAAAGACTAAATAGTAAGACTTTCGCTTGAGAGTTATATTATGATGATTTTGTTTAGACAACAAAATCAAGAGTTTGACCAACCGGGATGAATAAAAATTTTAAGAGGCAAGAGACCAACTTACATTTCAGGTAGATTTTTTTTGAATTTACAAGATGTAGGAGAATTAAACCGCCCAATAAGAATTGAAGTGGTAAACGATTAGCGAAAAATATACCTCACACCGCTTGTAAATTTTTTGAAAGAAAAAACTAAAAAATTATTTTATCCACTTTTTCTATTTGTGTTTTAAAAATCTCAAAATTTATATTTTTCACAATTAGATAAATTATAACTCACAAAAATTAAGTAGTTAGTGGTTTGACCCACAAAAATTGATCTTTAAAACACAATATTTAAGAAATACAAATGTTAAAAGGAAAACATTGTGGCTTTTACAATAATTAAATAAAAATACTGAAGAAAAATAGATTGAATAGTCTACTATTTTAATGAGTTAGACAGAGGGAGTCAAGGAATTGGTCGTGTGAGCAACTTAACTCATCAATCATATTTTATAAGTTGACGTGACATATTTAATTTAGACTTAATTGTAGTTTTGGTCTCCTTATTAAAGTTGAATCGCGAAAGTAGTCATCCCATTTAGTTTCTCCTCAATTTTGGTCTCCAAACAGAATTTTGGTCCAAATTTTGATGAAATTTCATTTTTTAAAGTTGTATTACACTATTTATGATCATATATTTTAGGTACAATTGTTAAATATGAGATCTTGAAGCATTGTGTGACTTAAATAAATGAAAAAAAAATGAAATTTCAAGAAGTTTTGAATCAAAATTCTGCTTAGAGAATCAAAACTGAGGAAATACAAAATAGGAGGACTACTTTCGCAATTCGACTAAAATAGGAGGACCAAAACTGCAATTAAGTCTTTAATATATTGGATCTTCGATCTTTAACTGCTCCCTTTATGTGATATCTCATCACTTGATATCTCCACTCCTAAATCAACCCTACTCTCTTTAGAGCCACCACATCACCTTAAGCCACTTCTTGTTGACCCTCACCCTCCAACTATTGGCTCCCATGCCCAAAATCAACATCTACTATCCATTATCCTTAACCGCAGCTATGTTGCCTCATTATTAGTCTGTTTGGATGTGTGATACACCGTTCTTCTCACGTTCCTATGTAAATTAACCAAACACTGTTCTTCTCAAACCCTATGTAAACTAACTGTGAAATATTCAAAGCTACAATTTGAAGAGGTGGAATAAACGTAAAGCTGTCAAAATGGGATATCCAATCCATATAGGACCAAGGGTCGCGGATTTATTTTGATTGGGCAAAAAAACTCTATTTTAATATGAACCGATAAAATATTACCTAAATTCAGCTCTAAACAGATTGCAGATTAGGCGGGTAATTTGCACATTTTTTATAATATTTTTTTTGACTCATTATATTTTTAATTTCTTTGCGAATCTTTTAAATTGATTTTTTTTATGCCCATTTAAAAAAAAATTGCTATACTACTTATGTATGAATCAATTTGAATGTTCATTTTCTTTCATGTTCATTTAAAAAAATTATGGTTTATTTTTTATACACAAATTAAATTTGAATTGTTCAATTAACACAAACTTAATTTAAAATTTTCAAAACAACATGTTACGCAAACAATACACAAATTAAAATAAGTTCAAATTATCCAAAAGATACAGATATTATTTAGCATAACACAAATGAATTTAAATTTATCTAAAAAAACCTAAACTCAAACCAAATTCAAATAGAAGGCTAAATAATTCACATTTTCCAAAGTGTTGGATGATTGTCAATTTAGAAAAATAAAAAAATTAATTATTAAAAATATATAATCAACTAAAGATAATATTTTATCACAAAAGATAATATATATATATATATAACACCAAATAAATGGATTGAATTGAATATCTTTTTGACTTTTTTTATATGGTCCAATTTTACTATTTTTATTTTTTTAAAATTAGTTATGTGTACCCATACAAACTAACCAAAATGAATAACATGTTTATTCCGACCCAACTAAAAAGCCCTTAAAAAATTAAGACTAAAATTAATAGGCCAAAACCCTGTGTTTTATATAATCAACTAAAGATATATTTTTATCATAAAAGATAATATATATATATATATATATATATAAAACTAAGTAAGTTAGTTGGATATCTTTTAATGTTTTTTAAAATTGATTGTGCAGGTTACAAGTTATCGAGTATCCATACACATTAACTCGAATAGATAACGAGTTTATTCAAACCAAACTATAAAGCCCTAAAAAAATTCAGAGTGAAATTATTATGTGAAAATTCTGTGTTTTAGTAGGTTGGAGGGATTGCCCAATTTGAACTAACTCATTTTAACAACTTTAAAAAACACGTGGTCCTAATGTGTGTGGTTCGCAAACACATGCTATAAGACAAGCTCTGTGCCTCAGAACTCCTACATCATTGCCGCCGATAAATATGTGCTTATTAGCAAAGTTCAGACAGATTAATATATTGACTTCACAGTGGATAAGGAGTAATATCAAGAAACACGACTTTTTCAATTGCAAACTGCATATTCAGACACAGCCAAATGTACGGTAGCACCCAAACTTGGGTAAAAAACAAACATGCCATCTATAGTTTAATCCTCGGTTATTCTCGATATTTGTATCAATGATTTCCCTCTACACTCGACTCAGCAGATCACTAAGAACAATCTAAAGTAGATTATGGAGGTAATCAGAAGATTCAATCATCAACCTGCCACACAACAGGGAACAAGTATGGCGACCCAAAAAAGTGGACAAAAGTAGTTAAAAGACAGCACTATACTTATAAATATCCAATCCAACAAATTTGCTTTCTGACGCATTAAATGTTTGATGCTACAACAAAGCCAAAATTGTCACTAGGAATGCACAGTGGTCAAAACTTAAAAGAGTGCAAAAAACCTGATCCTATCAAAAGCTCCAGAAGTCACAACTTGCTAATTCAATCTCTGCTTGCTCTTGCTTTTTCTCATCTTTGCCTTAAATCTTGACTTTACCATCAGAGTCTGTACTGTATTTTCAAAGTTCCCAATGGCCATAACGACCAAAAGGAGACCACAAACTACCACCTGCAAGAAAAGTTACTATCATTATAAGGCTAGCCTATGCAACAAAAAATATCACAGAAATTAGAGATGTAAACGGGAATCCTCAGACACGGATAATAGTCATTTGCCATTGATGTTGTTAACTAAACATATTTTTCGTGCCTGCCCCATATCCGCATGGGTATCTGCCAGTTGGATATTGAGAGATGGGGATATCCACAGGTATCTCTAGATATCCATGGCACTTCAATTTTTTCAAAACAATTGTAATTGTGTATAAATTCTTCTTCCTCTTTTGACAACATAAAAGAATATTAACAAATCAAAATATTAATACATCACACTTTGTTTTGACAACAAAATTACTATTCTAGCACATCAGTTGAGTATAAAGTTCCTTCCTCCTTTTACTAACTAATGGATACAAGTACCCGTTGTTGGTACAATAACTTTACATGCGCATCTGCCTCTATCAACTAGGGGTAGCTGAAAAAACCATTTATTTCACCTGTAGGTATCTATTAAACTACCGGCCCCATAGCAAATTTTATCCACAGATACGGATAATTTGCATGTGTTCCTAGTCAACTTTTGGTATATAAAATGAAGTAAAAAAGCAAGCAGGGGCGAACTTGTACCTGCCATTCAGAAACCACCCCGACAAATGCAGTCCTGAGCAATGATTGTCCAACATATGCTTCAAATCCCTGAACCAAGATAGGAGCACAAATACAGTTAAAGAATGTTCAACCTTTTCCCCGTTCAGGTGATTTCCAAAATGTGAATAAATCAGATATTTCAGTTAAAGAGCAAATTAACATTAATAAGATACAATGCCAGATCAATAAGTTTGAATGCATGTATATATGAAAAGGTCATACGTTTGCAAGAAAACCACACATGACCTTCTGGAACCCATATTAATACACAATATATGCTTCTCAACTTATTGACGGTCACCCGCACAACAAAATGCGGCTAATTAAAGTTCCAATAATTAGTTCAGAAGCATATGTTGTCAGTTAATAACACCAAAACAAACTTAATACTGCACTTCAAAACTGCTCACAATAACACCAAAAAACTTAGACTTAATAACAATTTTGATCCTTCTAGTTTGAGTGATGTACTACTTTGGTCCCCCTAATTTCTTCCGAACGATTTTAGTCCATCAAATTTTTAATTGTTACAAGTAAATTCTTCCATTTTATTTAAAACTCTCAAATTCACATTTTGAATTGAATAAATTTTTCGAACATTATTTCACTTAAAATTCACCAATTAAAATATCATATCCTAAACTCTTGAAACCCTATTCTCACATTTTACATAATTCTTCAAATTTTATCAAATTTTTTACATTCAAACTTTTGATATTATTTTATATATCCACTATCGATTTCCATATCTTTTAATAAAAAATGAGACTTAGAGATGGACTAAAATTGCTTGGAAAAAAACCTAGAGGATCAATATCGCACATATCTCAAACTATTGGAACCAAAAGTGTAAATATGCCAAAAACATAAAAAACTAACGTAGCGTAGTTACCTGCAATATGAAAAGTATGGGACATAGCAACCACAGTTGGCCATCCACACCAGCTGTTTCCCCCCATACAACATCCATCCTCTTAGCCTATAATTCAGAGAAAAATGAGAATTACAGGTATATATCTGTTTACAATTTTTTTTTCAAAGTTATGAAAATCCTAAAATAAAACCAAATAGTCAAAGACTTGGGTACAAGGAAGAATGATTGAAAAAGTATATGAGGGTAAAATATAACTATAGAAGAAATACAACAGATATACTAATTAAGAGTGGCACCTTTCCCAATGCAATGCGGGTATAAAGTCTTTGACGTTGATATCTATTTTGCAAAAGCATTGCAACTCCTTGCATCATAGCCCATTGCAGGAAAAGTTGTACACCTCTCTGCACGCAAGACATATATGATAGGCGCATAACATCATCAAAAAGAAAAGGCTAATGCTCAGGGAAACAATACAAACCTGCTTTTTTGCGCAGTCTGGTTGTCCTTTTATTTCCCAAGTGAGACTCACAAGGGCCATTATCATGGCACAATAATGATGATATATCCACCTGTAACCGCCACAATAAGTTTTTTTGCCAAAATATTTAGTCCCATGTAACCCAAGGAATGACAATCTCAGCTCTCCCCCCATCCCAGAATGCTTTGCCAGGACGACAATTTTAGCAGGTCAACTAAATAAAATTTCTTCGCTACCCTTCTTTGTACTCAATCTCAGATGGAACCACGGGGGTGTCGATTATAATTATTTTTTAAGATTACAAAGTAAGGATTTCCTCTATAAAGAAAATATCAAATAAAATAAACGCAGAAGAGTGAACTAATTGCTATGCAAAATAGACAAGGGAATCCACTAAAAAACTCAATAATAAGTTGAAAAACAAGCCTATCCTACAGAATATGAGAAGGTGTGAACTACGAGAAATCTGGCATTTGACACTATCCAACTGAAGTTACTAAACTAAACATTAACCAAGAATACAGTTCCGAAACACCATATTCTCCCCACCAAAACCTCAAAAACAGTTAGAGAAAATAACATAAAGTTAGATCAACATATCCAATGCAGTGATGCTCTACCATAGTTATTACTTGGGTGTACTATAGTAACTATACTGGCCAAGTAGCAGACTTCCCTAGAGTCATGTTTTTCAGTTATGGCAGGCGGAGTTGCTATGCAACTACCCTGGAAATTGTTTTGCTTCTATCCTTCACACAGGCGAGAAACTATCTTTAACCCTTCCCCCCATCCACTGTCTTAGTTATCAAATACATTATTTGTTTCTTTTTTCATGATTTCCCAGATTTTGTTTGACAAAAAAGTGGGGGTTCGTTTGATAAAAACCAGATTATGTTTCAATGGATGCAAAGTGAAACCTCTTCCATTTTTACAGACGAACCAACTCTCATTGGTCTCTTTTCTAGCCAACTCTGGGGATTTCCAATAGAACCATAGCTCTCCAGCTTCAAGCATCATACCACAGCTCAGTCTGTTGCTCTCTGTTCTAGTGAGCTTGGACTCTGTCTTCGGGTCTTTGTTCTTTTATTTTTCTAGCCTTCTTTCACATTTCAGATTCATATTATGAATGAATTTTTATGTTTTTAGTCTCTATTTGCAGGTTTATAATTTTTATTAACATTTATATATGTATTATCTTTTATTTATCATCATCGATAGAGTAGTCACCCCATGACGCACTATCCCACTATAGTGTTTTTTGGGATTGGTCGCCTTATGCATTGGCCTAGGATGCATAACTATGTGCTCAGGGATTCATAACTATGTGCTCTACATAGTCTGCAAACAATCCAAACAACTTACTATACTATTGCTAAACTGCCAGACACTGCAAAAAAGTATATGGTTTTTCGTGAGACCTTTTATAAGTACATTATAATACAAATTAGAATGGAAAGGCTGAATAATCAACAGAGTAAGTTATACAATTTTAACTAATGTGATTAAAGAATAACAAGAGCACAGAATCAGGGATCTATTACCCATTAATTAAATATGGTCCATTATTGTGTCATAAGTATCAGAAAGCCTATATTAAAAAGGGTTTGAAGCTGTACCATGGGCGAATATCACTTCCGTTTACTCTCAATATGTTCTCTCGCAATGCTAAACCAGTGTAAAGAAATAGAAGCCAGGCCTGACAAATGATCATACTCAGTGACAGATTGCAGACAAATATTTAATTTAAGTAAGTAAAAACAAATATGACATCAAGCAAGGGGGGTTTAAAAGAAAATACCTGGTACATCTGCACAGGAAAAGCTGGCAAGCATCCATTCCAAACCCAAGATCGTAGAATGAGAAGCGCTGCTGGAAAAAGCAGGAATAGCAGAGCAGTTCTATCCTGAACAAAAGAGGTGTCATTTTCATAGAAGTTTCACAAACATTGTGTGTGCTCATGTGGAACAAGGTAGTCAATTGTGGGATTTTGCAGTTCTATTCCAAGATGTCCTGTATCTTTGCTGTGATGTACAGAGCATCATGTCATGTTTTGACAGAGCGACCACCATGCCTGCTATTGAGGCATCACATTTGCTGCAATTGAATTTGTGAATTTAGCCATGTACCCTTGATTTCTCTCTTGCCTACCCATCTAATTCAAACTTTATCATTTTGCCCAGTGTTGTGTATTGTGAATCACGATGTTTGTTCAAATTCCACTATGCATCAGTGCTACAGCGTCTAGACTATGTAACCTGCAACTTCGATTAATAACTATAAACGCATCTTTAATTTTGGGCAATTTTTGTTTACTAACATGTCTTTGTTACAGCAAGCCCGCAATCTGCAATTCCTCTAGAGCGTTTTTGTGGCAGGGCACTATCTGGATTAGACTACAACAGAGTGGAGTTTCACAATAGTCGTGATTTCATATCACTAGGTTATTATTAGTCGGCGAAACACTTTCTAAGTTTCTATAGTTTCCTAACAACAGTGATTTAAAAAAAAATCATTTACATGTAACGGATGGCAATTAAATAAGTAAAGTATATTGCATAATTAGAAGGCGTTATTGTAACCCAAGTTAACACAGGCAACAAATTTGAATAGAAAATATAAATAACAAAAAAGCGGAGACTTTACCCTGTAACTGTTGTATTCCTCTTTGACCTTTAGCTGAACATCCTTACGAGAGGCACGAACGTTAATAGGACCAAGAAACATCCTCAGAAACCTACCTAAAACCCCTCGAAATAAATAAATAAATAAATAAGTGAAAGTAACAAAAATCGAAAATTAAGCGAGTAAGTAAATAAAGTAAGTAACCTTGCGCATGTCCTGGAAGGAGTGAAGAAGCATCGCCATCAACGATGATACATCTCGCTCTTTGTAAATCTTCATCCAACTGCAATACAAAAAATAAAAAAAACGGATCCATCCATCACAAATTGAAATTGAAATTAAAATTAAAATTGAAATTGAAATTGATGCATACCTTATCGGCCAAGGAGGGATTAATGAGTTTATTGGAGAGAAGAGAATCGAGAGAGGAACGAAGTGAATGTATTTTTGAGTCGAGAATAACGGCTCGTTGTCGAAGTGGTTGTTCATCGCTTAATGTGTTTGAAATGTGAGAGGAAACAGAATCTTGAAGCTCTTTTGCCTCTTCCAATACGTTAGCCACTGATTCTTCTATCTTCTCTTCTCTTGATTCTTCCATTTTCACTCTCTGTTTTCTTCACTTCCTCTTCTTCCCAATCAATGAACAACGACAACAACACCGCACCAAATCTAATCTAATCTAATCGCTCTCTCCCTTTTTTTTTTTTCCTTTTCTTTTTCCTACATCACTCCTTGAACATAAACTATAAATAAATTATTATCAAAATTAAAATCAATTTATTTTTAAGTTTTGTTTTCGGGATAAACACCAAGTATTTTGGTATGTGTGTGACACTCTCCTAATAAATACTTCAATTCATCAAAATTACAAATGCATTCTCATAATATTTTGTCATCCTTTTTAAATAACTTTGATAGTAGAAAGTTTAATATTTTTAATATATCTTTTATTAGTTAATTTAATAAAAAAAATTAATAACTACATTTTAAAAAACAAATTCAAACGGTTCACTTTAAAAATTGGATATCAAATTACTTTTTTTTCTTACTTAATTACAAATTATCTTTATAAATAACGATTTCTTTAAGATATTGACTTTTTTAATTGACTTTTTTTAATTAAAGAAGTCATCTTTTGAAAAAATGACTTCTTACATTCATTTTTTTTTAAGTTAACGAATATTAGATCGAAGACACATGATAAGAAACATTGTAAAGTCAATATACACAGTGCTCAAGAGTACATATAATCTCATAATTACTGTTTTGATCCAATTAACTTACTATAAAATAAAAGTTTTATATGCAAAAAAAAAAAGACAACGACTTCAAAAATCATTAGCTTCTGATCGACTATACGTCGGGGACAAGATTAAATATGAAGTTGATAAGTCTAACACTCACCAAGTCATACAATTCGATCGAAATTGTTATTCTTTCATGGTACATGAACACAGTTAACCTAAGATAGGTTCGACCAATTGATCTTTTCGAATTCAACTTTCAAAGATAATTGTGCGATTGTAGAAAATTTATATTATACACGTTTTTTATTCACATGTCATAGTTGTATATTCTTACGCTGATCAAAACTATTTAGTGTATTTGCCTTGACGTGTACAAAGTTCTTAATGTATTCAATATCTACAAAGATGAATTTTCACCTATACCCAATGAAGAACGTTGACCCACATATGAAGGTGAAATACTGTATTACAATCTTGAAATGCGGAGAATTAAATAAAATACAGTCCAAATAGTACCCGTATTAAAATTAAAATTGACATTAAATAAAAAATACCAAAAGATGTAGATTTTGTCGGTTAACTGATCATATTCAAAAATATTATTTAAATATTACGGACAACTCTAGTCAATTTACATAATTTTTGTAAAATTTAATGAATTATATATATATATATATTATTAACCTAAAAAAATTGGACGTAAGAATTTTCTTTTAAAAGGCGACTTTAATTAAAAAGAAAAAAAATCCCTTAATGAAGTAGCCATTTACAAATGCAACTTGTAATTAAGTTAAAAAGGAGTAGTTTGATATAATAGTTTTAAAAGAAAATAGTTTGATAAAAAAATCAAAATCAAAATTAAATTATTAATAGAAAAACCTAATTTAGTGTTTAGGTTAACCAAAGAGATAATCTAATGTGAATTTGCAATTTTGATATATTTAAAATTATAATGACATTAATCTTTTAAAGAATAATTATAATCTGCATCATTTTAAATTATTATTTTATATTTATGAATACCAGTTAGCAAGCATATAAGGATTTTTAATAAATTCATTTGTACAAAAATAGTGAAAATATCCACATCGTTTTCCTAACATAAGTTAGAGCTATAGAGGTTCATTCCCTCACACCGTCCACCCTACATTTTGATGTATATGACAGAATGAAGTAAATCTTAAACCACTACAATGTACATAAACACAATTTAAATTACTGAAATTTTCAATACAAAAAACTATTATTTTAATTTTTGATGTAAAACGAGAAACACAAGAAAGAGTTTAAATTGTATTTATTATTTAAAATATTTTTCATGTGGCTAAACTAATGTAAAGAAAGTAAAATAAAAAAAATAAAAAAAAAAACAGATTAAAAAGCCAATCAACTCATCATGATTTAATATAACACAGTAGCTACGTCCAATCCTTTTATTATGGAAAAATTAATCTATTAATTCACCGTTGAATCCAACTTACACTTGAATATGTGCTATACACTGATATGTTTAATCTTCTCAACTTTTTAATTTAGTACAAGCAAACTGCTAAGAAAGACATCCACTGTTAGACTAAATTGTAAAAAAATGTTTAATTTCTATGAAATAGCTCTATTTTTTTAACCTTTGCATGGAACTCGAATTTTTTAACTCCTGCATTGACCCAACGAAATTTGACTCATTTAAGAAGCTCAGTCAACAGTCATCTTTCATGGCAATGAATATGAGGAAGAATGATATCGAAGAAGGTAGTTGGATTATTTTCCCGAAAAATAGCATATGAAAAAGAGACATCCCGTGGTGGTCTGCTTACATGTTTTGTGCCTTCAAAATGCATATACAGACTTTAAATTACCCATCCCTAAAGTTACTTGAATATCAATAAATTATGAGAATTCACATTACAATGCAGCTACACTCAAAACTTGAGAAAGGTAAGGATCCTACTGTAACAATCCTTCCTCTCGTCACAGTTACCAAACCCAGCATGACCATAAGCAATAACTTAAATTATCAAACATTAGATGCAGTAACTGGGATTTTTTCAGTAGATGAAGAGGTTTCTTGGAAGCTCAACATCTTGTTTATAGCAGCAATATAGGCCTTGACACTGGAAACAACAACATCCATTCCTGCTCCAGTCCCACTATAATAAACAAGGAAAAAACATCGTGTCCATATATCATTAGTAAGAAACAAGATACGTTGCAGTAATCCGCTTCAGAATTCAACATACCTAAAAGTTCGTTGAACTCTTTCCCCAGTTAAAGCATTAGTAGATTTATGCTTCTGGTCCCCACGAATTACAACTCGGGTAGTGGCAATTGCATCAATGCCTTCAGTAACTGCACTCATTGAGTACTCAAGAAGAGTTACTGGTTCCTGCACATAAATTAAGAGAAGAGGATTCCTCCATCATATTACTAGTGCCAACAACTGCAGCATTATTCTATTAAATTGTGCAAAACACGGACCTGAATTCACTGTAGTCGGGCTTCCACACATTCACTTAGTCAGACATCAGTAGCCGTTCGATCAAAATTGGACATTTTAGATTTAAAATTGGCATTATAAAATAAAAATTAAAGTTTGCATTCTTTTGGACCATATAATCAAAATTGAACGGCCACTAGAGTCTCTGGCTGCGTGAATGCATCAAAATATTGACAACATGGAATCCAATTTCGCAAAACACAGTAATCATGAAAGACGAGATTTACATTCTGGGTTAGGGAAGAAAAAAAGAGAAAGAACGATCGATAATAATACATAGAAAATACTATTTGAAGGTTGTAACGTGCTACAATAACCTACTTAATATATACTTTTGTCCTCTCATGTTGTGAGAGAAGGACACAGAATCAGTTATAAAAGGACTCATCACCATATGTAGGATCTCTATAGATCTTGGTTTTTTATCTCCCCATCCCCTATCATGAAAGACTAGCATTATGATCCAAATCCACCAAATACTCCTAATTCCACTATTAAAAGAGTCAAGTACTAGCACTGATTACAAGCTTCTGTCTACTAACAATGACTAAGAATCGGATTCACTATGAAAATAAATAAGAAAATACAACCAAAATTAGAAAACAGCTTTTAAGATTTTTACTTCAATTGCATGAATAAGGATAGCATAAAGATATCCTGAATAGTGAATATACAGTCACAAAAACTTCAAAATTCCAAGTATGACAAACTATGGACCCAGAGAACATCGAAGTTCATGCAATGACTTTATAGTCCCAGTTCCAAGTTATGCTAAAGAAAAGGTAGATTGACAATGTTTTTCCCCTGAGTTTAAATATGGCCTTTAAATGATGTTCATTTTGTTTTTGGAAACCACAATCCCAGGACAAGGTAAAAGAGCGTAACAATATTGACTGCTAAAATGAAAGTTTTCAGATATTATTAGATTGCAATAAGATACCATATACGGAATCGAAGGAAATGGACAAGAAAAATACTTAGATACTGAGGGTAGTCCAACATGGTTTCTGTTAAATGAAAAGAAAATATTGAGAGACATATTGAATAACCGGTGTGTTTCAACTACACAACGGAAGTTCTTTATATAAATTATAAGTGATAAACAATCATAATGACAGGAATACTTACAGTCAGGAATACTTACAGACAAGAATACTTACAGACTATCTATTTTATTTACATACTAATATATTATTTTAACACTTTCAAACCCAAAAGGAAGCAACAAGTTAATAGCAACTAGGAATATATTATGGCTTCAAACCTTAACAATCAGATCAATAGCTTTGTATGCTGAATCCACAGGCCCTGTACCAACAGAACAAGCAATGCATGTGCTACCATCATCACCCACAAGTTTGACAGTTGCTGTTGAAAGACCAAGAGTTCCACAAGTCACCTGAACAGGATAGATATTGATTAGTGATATTGATAGATTCAACACAAATATAAGGATAATGCTGTCTATTATTCCATGGAAAGCAAGGAGCTCAAGGCTCTACAACGGAAAAGAGAAAAACACCAGAATCTCTAGACTCCTAATCAGAAAGAAAAGTTATATCCCAACAACCTTTTGCAACAATGGAAAAGAGAAAAGACAAAAACACCAGAATCTCTAGACTCCTAATAAGAAAGAAAAGTTATATCCTAACAACCTTTTGCAACAAATGTGAATACCCCCTACTCACCAATCCCCTAATATAACAAAATCACATGGGATCTGCCACCTCACTAACCAACATTCTGTCCTGTTGTCCCTATTCTACCCCAGTGCGTGTACACTTTCCATATGTCCTATCATTGCCGCCCCCTTCTGTAACAGCCTTGTCCACAAGGCTGATGTTGGGAAACTGACTCTGCAGCATGCCTTCATCCTCCCAATTAGACATCCATACCCCTTCTCTATTCATTTAATAAGCCGTTGTCGGTTCTGCTGGCCCCCTATCTGAATCAGCCTGGAAGCCAAAACTTCCTCTGGTTCCTCTATGTCTTCTGCCTCTATTTCTAGGAAAAAGCACCTACTCTTGCCACTTTGAGAAATGGCCCAAAGTACATAGGAGCCAACTTTTGATAATCCTGTTAACCACTGTTTGTTATCTACGGGACCTAAGCTTGAAAAACACCCACTCCCCCACTTCAAAGGACAAACCCTTCCTTTTCTTAAGTTCACGCAACACCTCATCTCTATCCACCAACTCTGTCCCGCCACCTCCACTCTAGTTTCTCCTTGAGAAAACCTCGCCAAGGATGGTGGTGCTCTCCCATAAACTATCTCAAAGGGAGTAGTCCCTGCTGACCCATGAAAAGTGGTGTTATCCCACAACTCTGTCCAAGGTACCCAATAGGACCAGTTATGTGGCGGCTCCAGAGCAAAGCAACATAAATATGCCTGCAAACATCTATTAACAACTTCAGTTTGACCATCCGTCTCCGAATGATATGACAAACTTGTCTTTAAAGTAGTTCTTTATATTGAGGGATCCCATGTAAGCGCACACTATCTCTTTGGCGGAGAATTCAGCTACCTTCTACTTTGTAGAAGGGGGCTTCAACGGTCAAAAAAGTCCATACTAGGAGAATTGGTCCACAAAAATGACTTCAAACCCCTTGGACATAGGAAGGCCTGTGACGAAGTCTAATGATATGTCACTAGAACTGTGCCTAATAATTCCCTGTTTCAGCATCTCCTGCACTTGTTACTCATCTCATCTTCATGATGAAAAGGGTAAGATAAGGCCGGACACTAACAGGACTTGCTTCCTTATGCAATTCAATTGAATGAACATTATCATGAGGTGGGGCCAACCATGTGGTCTTTGTAGACACCCTGCGAAATACATTCAACAGTCGCCGCAACTCTCCTTGCTATTATTCAATGAGAAGCTGCTCTGGTTCACCTTCAGGTTCCACCACATTCTCCTTCGACAAGCTCTGTAATAACTAGCATGAGATTGGGGCTGCTGCTTCTCTTTTTGCTTCTTCACAGCAGTAGGACTCTGACCTTGCAATATCACCCTTTTCCCTTAACAAAAACTCACACTCATGTCTTCCCAATCAAAGGTAATTTTGCCAAACCCTTGTAACCATGGCACCCCTAAAATCATATCAAGGTCTCCCAACTCCAATAGAAAAGCATCTACTGTAGTTAGGAATTTCCCAACTGCAGCTCCACTCCTCTGCACTGTCTCGTAGTGGTAACACGGTGACCATCTCCCAATTTAACTCCCATCGCCTTCCCTTGTTCTATTCAGAGACAAAGATGTTGCTACCAGTATCACTACTGAGCATTCTTTCACCGTCCCTTCGATTTGCATGGTGGTTGGAACGGTTTTGTTATAATTTACCCCTTCGGCAATGTCGAACAACCCCATCGCCGCACTCAACAAGTTCTCCTCGTCCTCATCATCCTTCAACTCGATGGCAATCACTAACCTTAACAGTTTCTCTACACATTGATTTAAAGAATGATATAAATACGGAAGGTGTTTTACCTTTTGTTATCAACGTCGACTAACCAATGACAGCAGTCCTCTCTGTGCGAAGTTAGATCCAGTGCTCGATCCATGCATATGTGTCATCGTGTGAGAAACAGAGTCGGGTTGATTTCCCTTGAATTGGTTTCATGTATCCGACCCGGTTGTTGATCATTCACCTTGGGCTCAGTCTTTCTTGGGCACGGGTTGTGTTCTAGCACGAACACCCCTTTGGTGTACGACCCAATATTCTTGTCTCTTCCACTACTCCACGACTTCGTACCACCAACAACTCCATTTCTAGGTGTAAGCGGCCCACGTAACTCCATTTCAACATCTCACGCAAATTTCATAGCCAGTAAACGCATACGAGGATTGAAAGTACGTTCTTGAAGCCTCAGGTCTAACTTGAATCCTCCAACAAAGTACCCTAGGTATTGTTCTCCATACATCTCAATCAATGCTTGTCTCAACTTTTCCCAAGTCAACAAGTTCTCTGTTTCACACAGAAGATTGAACTAGGGAATGGTTGCACCCTCCATTCTAAGCTTCGCCAATTTCACCTTCACCTCCTCCGAGGTGTTTTGCAACTCAAAATACATATCCATCAGTGTTATCCACCCTATGGGATCTTCACCGTCAAATGAAGGCAACTCAACCTGCTTCACAGCCATCTGATACTCCGACATTGTCTCTTCGCCGGTCTCAGACGACGTAATTCCTTTAGGTGTCTTACGAATTTTGGCGAACTTTTAACCCAAAGTTTTATGAAACTCGTCTGCCAAGGTGTTTCGAAACTCTACAAACGACTGTCGCAAAGACCCTTCCAATGTTAGTACCCATGCCTCCAAAGCTTCCATTCTATCTAACATTTTTGGTGGCATCAATTCTAAGTTTCCCTGCCACTTCCGTCAGATTTGGCAGGTCGAACCAATGATAGATTCAACACAAATATAAGGATAAGGTTGTATATTGTTCGATGGAATAACATCCTTTTGCAACAAATGTGAACACCCCCTACTCACCAATCCTCTATCTCCTATAACAGAATCACATGGGATCTGCCACCTCACAAACCAACATGATCATGATATGCAAAAGTAGTTTACTATCCTTCACTCTAATTTGGTAAAAAAAAACCTTGTTAAATCATAACTCTATGATAACTATTCAACCCAAAACAGAATTTTCTCACTCTAACTTCCCAAACCCTCTCTCAACCTACATGCAAAACTGTAACTTGGAAGAAAGGGGAAAGGAACTCACTCTTTTCTAAATCTGAAAATGATTTTTCTCTAAATTTTGGTTTGTTGAATAATTAATGGTTTCTATCTCTACTCCCCGTCTATTCTTTTGTTTAGGGAGATAAATGGAGAGTTTGTTGGAGAGGATGAAGATTTGCGTACCATTTTAAGCTTGAATGTAAATATTTTTGAGGTTGGTGAATGAAGAATTTGGGAAAAAGTTTCACACCAAGGAAGGTTCAACTCATCACTAACTTGGGTGGACCTAATGAATTACCCCTTTTCTAATAAATTAATCTCACTTTTAGATGATTTCAAAACTACTTAGGGACTAATTCCATGGCTTAACCCATGACCATATAATCACATGCCAGTAACGCCAACTGCTGTGCCATATATGCCCTTCATTGTATTGACTGTTTAATTTCAAATAACATTTCAGCTTACCTGCAAATCACCCAGCTTCCAAATAGGCTCTGCCTGAAAAACTTCATCCGACACCAATGCTCTGAGATCAGCATCAGTAATCCTCTGAGAAAAAATAAAAGTATGTTATCAGAACAAATCCAACAAATATGGAACACACTATTTCATCCTCCATCCTTGATTTTATAGAAAAAAGGAGGGACTACTGGTTTCATTTATTACTAGTTATATTAACATCTCGTTATAAAACGTTACTTATCAAAAAGACTTGCTAGAGAATTTAAAAGACTTTTTGGTTATAAAAAAATCTGCTGGTATTCAATCAGGATTTTAAAAGATTATAAATAATTCCTAAAGTGTTCCATTAAGATTTCCAAGATTTTTTAAAGAGGACAACAAAATCTGATGGTATTTAATTGAGATATTTCACAACTTCAAAAACTATCTCTTGGTATTAAAAAATATACAGAGTTTGATGGATTTTTTAGTAGAAAGGATTTTGAGACTTTTGGTTGAAAATATATATACTATTCTCCTTCAACAATCTCGCCAAAACCCTTGAGACTCCAACAATATTTTATTTCCACCGATTCTTGCATCTCGAATGGCACATGTCAGGCGCCAAAACCCTTGAGACTCCAACAATATTTTCTTTCCACCAATTCTTGCATCTCGAATGGCACATGTCAGGTTTTTCTTTCTCACCCTTTTCTTTTTCTAATATGTTATCATTACCTCTAGTTTTGTTTTTTTTTTATACAAATTGCCTTCTTGTTTCTATTCAAAAATAGATTTGTGGTTATTATAATTTCATTTTTTTGTCTGTAGATGAAATGGTAAAGAAACTCGCACACAATTGCGAGATCTCAGGATCGAACCCAAGACATAGGACACAACCTAACAATATCGGCAATTGTCAGTTGAACTAAACCTTAGAGATGTGTGGTTTTTAATTTTATTATTAAGTGATTATTATTATTATTAGTAGTAGTAGTAGAAGGTCATTCCGTCAAAAACAAATTAGAAATATGTGGTAGTTTTTTTTATTATTGGTGTATTTAGTGATCACAAAGGGGATTTACAACAAGGAAATAACAAAGGAAACGGGAGAGATAAAGATAGCTAGGAAGCTTGGACCATAGAAGATACTAATAAGTAGGAAGCTTGGACCATAGAAGATACTAATAAGTTGTTGCACATCTTGGTGGATGCTATAAATGATAGATTATGAGATGCCAATGAGTCACGTAGCAAACAAAATGTAGAACGAGTTATACTTCGTCTCAATGCCAATATCAAAGTACCTAGAACTTATAGTAGTTATTTAAGCCAAATGAAGTGGTTTAGAAATGAATATAATGGGATGTCAATATTATATCTTGTCATCCAATCTTGTAACTTTGAATTTTTTCTTCAAAATCCACAGGGTTCTTTGAAATCTTATAAATCTATAAAATATTTCAAAATCTACGTTATAGACCCATCAAAATCCTAATCATAAAATACTGATTGTAAAGTCTTTTAAAAAAATCTGAAAAGTTTATACACACAGTCTTTTAAAATCCTAATCCAATATACCCCCTTAGACCCAATTTAATGACTAAGTCAATGCTAGCTAGATATAAGGCCTTGCATATTATAATTAGAAGCACTTTAAAGGGAAAGAAAGGAAGTTGATTTTTGTATACCTTCTTTTGCTCAGCCACTGCTTTGAAACGCCAAAATAAACTCTCAACTTGGTCGTCTTTAAGTTCATAACCAAGCTGAAGCAACAGAGTAAATAAATCATAAGACAGAAAGATAAAAAAAAATATTCAAAAATTAGCTACAACAAAAATGTCTGGATACCTCTTCTAGTCGCTTTCTCAAAGCATGGCGTCCACTACATCATTAGGAGGAAAAGTGTTTGTTAGGATGAAAAAATAGATGAGCAGTCAAATTAACTGCACTACGTGATATAGAAAACCTATATTAACATCCAATTTAAAGACGATGTTCGTGTTAGTTATGAAGTTACAGAAGCAACCTATAGGTTTTTACTACCATGTCTCCACAAAATTGTAGTCAAAGTCAAATGTTAGTTTAATCATTTCAACTCTATTCACTGTGTCATGGTAATTGCAAACATCAAGACAATATATAATATAATACTTAATTTAGGAGACGATATATTTTAAATAATTAGAAAGAAAAAAAGCATGCGTACAGGAATTGGCAGCATGTACAAGAGCCGCATAGATATAACTGTTTTGGAAATAAATAAGGATTAAATAAGTTTTTAGTCCCTAAAAATATACTATATTTCGTTTTTAATCCTTTTAAAAAAAAAATTCAAACAATGAATGGTTCCTCAAATATTTTATGTCAACAATTTTAGTCCCTACTTTTAAATCAATTGATGAGTATTGTCTGAATTTTTCAACAATGTTTTGCAAACATGTTTAAAACATTATAAGAATTTCTCTCACAAAAATTTTGAATTTTTTTAACAATGGATGAGTTAAATAGGATTTTTTATTTTTAGCACTTAAAAATTCATATATAATTAATCTTTCGTTAAAATTTCTAAATTTTTCTGAAAGAGATTATAATAATGTTCTATACATGTTTACAAAAAATCATTCAAAAATTCGATTGATACACATAAGTTGCCTAAAATGCAGAGACCAAAATTGTAAGTTCAAAATATTTGAGGGACCATTGTTTGAGAAAAGAATTTAGAGGACTAAAAACTATATATAGTATATATTTATAGATACCAAAAACTTATTTAACACAAAATAAATAAAATACCTAAGCTTCCCCAACACAATACCGGCTTCATTGGTTCTTTCAAGCCCAATGTCCTCAGGAGATATGATTTCATATGTATTTTTGTGTTTAAGCATTCCATCCTACAACATAGTGATGAAGATAATTAGTTAATTCTGGTTTGGAAAACCACACTAATACTTATTGTTGAAAATTGAAAAATAAAAGAAAGAAACTAAAGAGAGAGAGAATAGTAAAGAAGAACATATATCACTTTGTTTGGTTAAGCAGAAAAATCAGAGAGGGAGAGGGAGAGAGAGAGACTAATCATGTGGGGCTCGTGCCTTTTTGAGTCTTCGCGCACATGGGAATAAAGTTGACAAGAGATCTCATTTTCTAATTTTGTTTAAACCATTCCAAAAAGGCAGCTACCACACTATAGTACTATATTATACTAATAATAATAAAACTAAATCCTCATAAAATTTGGTACATGGTACAAAAAAAAGGAAGTGGGTTTCTATTAGTATGTTTGGCGTCAGAAACATGGTCAGTCAGTTTATCTCCAATTATATCCAGCTGAGCATTGTCATAGATATTTACACACTTATTTCTACAGTACAGCTGAGCATTTAAGTATGGCGAGCCTGATGTATACATCAGGTTGGTTATTATGATAGACTTGATACATATTTCTACAGTATGTATATATGTATGAAAATCAATGCATACATCAGGTTTTTCTGTAATCTACAATATACTCGCATATAAGTAGCTGAAACTTGATTTCAATGTTTGATTTCTTGCAAGGTTTCTCCTATAATCTACAGTATGCTTGCACATAAGTAGTTATCATAACAGCCAACCTGATGTATGCCACTTTCATGAGCAAATGCATTAGCTCCGACAAGAGCCTTGTGAGGCTGTAACTGCAAACCTGAGTACTCTTCAACCTATAGAAAAAGATACAAGTGAACCAAACAATCAACAAATGCCTTTAAAAGGGGAAAAGAAACAACAGAAAGATATATTGAGATACTAAACCATCCTGCTTGTCATATAAATGTGCCTTGTATTAATTCCAGTGAACAGATTGTCGAAGACATGTCCTCCACATTTCAGGGCCATCACAACCTTGAAATAAAATAAAAAATGAGCTTCTGCAAACCAACAAGCAAAATCAATAATGTTATTGCATCAACCAAACAACAGAAGATTATCCATCACCTCTTCCAACGAGGCATTTCCAGCCCTTTCACCGATCCCATTAATTGTGACTTCCAGCTGCCTAGCACCAGCGCGTGCACCCTGGACGCAACCAAGATCAGAAGAGACAGAAATTATGAATCTAGCAACAGATATACCAGCAAAGACTAGAAGAGACAGAAATACCCACCTCTATGGTGTTAGCAGTAGATAAACCAAGATCATTCTGACAGTGGGTGGAAATAATAACATTCTCAACTCCAGGGGTATTAGCTTTTATATCAGCAATCAGTTTCCCAAATTCACTCGGCATCGTTATACCAACAGTGTCAGGTATGTTGAGCGTAGTAGCCCCAGCCTTAATAACTTCTCCAAGAATTTGATAGAGAAATTCCCTATCCGACCTGGTAACATACCCCACAGACCAAAAAAACAGAACCATACGTATAATCAGTGTTGTTAAATAACAGCAAGCAAACATGGCCGAATTATAACAAGACTCTTTTTAGTACAAAAAATTGTCAACAGAAACAAACAACTATTTTCCGCTATATGCAATTGACAATACTACATATAATAGTGAAAGAGTGAGCTGAAATGAAATGAAATGAATGAGATATAGATGAGTGAATACCTGCCAGCATCTTCAGGACTGAATTCAACATCATCGCAGCCTAAACTGCGGGCGAATGCGACCATACTGCGGGCTTTTTCGATGACCTTTTCTCTGGACATTCTAAGTTTGTACTCCATGTGAATGGCACTGGTAGCAATGAAAGTGTGAATCCTTGGCCTCTTCGCATATTTAACAGCCTCCCAAGCAGTTCGAATGTCCTTCTCGTTGCACCTAGAGAGTCCACAGATAACGGGAACGTAACCATTGTCGTCAACGTCGTTTCCGACTTCAGTGGCAATCATTTTGACGGCCTCGAAGTCGTCTTTAGAGGCAGCGGGGAATCCGGCTTCAATTATGTCAACGCCGAGTTTGGTTAGCTGGCGAGCAATGTCGAGTTTCTCTTTGGAAGTCATGGAAGCGCCGGGGGACTGTTCGCCGTCACGGAGGGTGGTGTCGAATATGCGAACGTAGGAGGGATCAGGGATGTGGTTGGGGATGTAAGGTGGACGGCGGCGAGGAGCTTCCGGTTGGGATTGGAATTGGGATTGCGGTTGAGAGGAGGAAGAAATGGAGAAATTGGGAAAGGAATTGCGCGGTTTAGAGGAATGAGGGAAATGGAAGCGGATGAGGGGTTGGTTGTGGGAAGAGGGAAAGCATGTGGTTGTTGCGGTGGTGGGAGAGAAAAAGGAGGCTCGAATTGCGGTGGCCATGGCAGTGGAATAGAAACCCTAAATGATTGTAATGGTGTGCTTCACTTCACTTCACTAGAATCGATAAAGTGATGTGGCGGATGGGATATCCTCGATGGCGGCGCTGTGATGTCGTGATTGTGTGCGTTGAAATTTATCACAGTCAAACCTCCTCCCTACTCTTGCTTTTCAAATTTTAGTTATTAATTCAGATATTTATAGTCCCGACCACTACACCTTACTTCCTCGGTCACTTTTATTTTATATCTAAGTTTAGAGATATTTTTTTAGACATAAAAGAATATACAATTTTTAATATTTTAAAATATTAGAAATTAAATTATTTATTTAAAGTTAAATAAATAATTAAATTGGAAAAATAATAATAATTTAAAATTGATGTGTTATATGAAATTAAATAAAGTTTATCAAAATTTAGTTTTTTGTTTAAATATAATTTTAATTTATTAAATTTTTTAAGTTTAATTGTAGTTTTGGTCTTCGTACTCTAGCTAAATCGCGAAAATAGTCCTTCCATTTTATTTATATCTAATTTTAGTTCTCAAACAAGTCTAAAATTTAATAAAGTGTTAATTTTGTGCGTTTATTTAAGTCATATTGTCTTTAGATCTCGTCGTGCAACAATTGTGTTTTATATTTATTATTAGTGTGACGTGGCTTACAAACGTGACAGTTGATCAAATTATAAACTAAAATTCTGTTTAGAGACCAAAACTGAAGATAAATAAAATGAAATATTATTTTTGTGATTAAGCTAAAATATAATAAATAAAACTATAATTAAACCAATTTTTTAATTGTGCAATTTTTGACTTATAAAGTATTTTGACTTTTTACATTTATTCATTTTTCAATTTCTTAATCTGTGATTGAATTTAATTAAAGTCCATAATAATAACATACATCTTTTTACACTTAATTAATTCCCTATTTTTATCTCTTTAATTCCATCTCATAACTCAACCCAATATTTTCTCAACATTTTTGCAATTAGGACGGATGATTTGGTTTTTCTCTATAAAATAAAATATAGATTGAAGAGTTACTATATATATTCTCAAATTCCCATTCATGATAGTAACAATTGAGTTTTCATTACTAAATAGAGACGGTGGTGCGTTTTTTTAAAATAAAAAGATTTAATTATAGTTTTAGTCTCTCAATTTTAGTTAAATTACGAAAATAATTTCTTTATTTTATTTTTTTCTATTTTTAGTCATTCAAACTGTAACACCCCGTTTTTCTTAGCGAGGGTGTATTTTTTTTTTTAAAAAAAAAAAGGTTTTTAAAATACAACACAGAATTAAATAAGGTAAAACCCTTGGATAAATAAATGAGTCGTTATAATTTACAAACAGCGGAAAAGTTTTTTTTTTCAAAATATAAATCCAAAGCATGTCCTGATGCCAACATTAGTACATGTACATCCTTCCAATATAAAATAAAGGTAGCCCAAAAGAAAGACATATGTGTCCTGAGTGACAACCTAGTCTGATCATTCTATACATAACAAAAAAACTATACGCCTCGAGTAATCTCTACGCGCCCCGTGAGATCTTCCTAACGTAACTCCAATCAAGCATTCTCATCCACATTCCCATCCGTAGGGTACGAACCAGTAGGACCGCCCTGACTCTCATCTGAGGGCAAAGCCCAGATTTCCACAATAGTTGTAAAGAGTCACCAACCGAAATTAACAGTTAACAAATAACATATAAGTTTCCAAATGCACAAAATACCCCTTTCAACTTAGCATGCATCTTAAAAGGTTTTCCATATGCTAAAAGTTCATACAATGCTTACCAAATGATAATGAAATCAAAATAAAGTTCTCAATCCATCAAGTAATACATAACTGACCAATACATTGATAATCAATTGAGAAATCCATCATCTAACACAAAATAAGATTTCCTACTGGGCAAATCGATTTCTTGAAAGTTTTTAGTAAAAGTTGAACCCCAGACTTGCCTCAATCGATTTCGAGAAGGACTGAGCCCCTGTATTATCCAATCGATTGGGTAAATCGATTTCGTGAAAGACAGAGCCCCTGTATTGAATCCAATCGAATCCAATCGATTGGGAAAATCGATTTTGGGAAAGACAAGGCCCCTGTATTGAATCCAATCGATTTACCAAATCGATTTCTTAAATCATTTTGGAAAACATATTACAAAATCGATTGGGTAAATCGATTTCGTGAAGGACAGTGCTCCTGTAACTCATCAAATCGATTGGGTAAATCGATTTCCCTGTGTATTCTTTCAAAAATTCATAAACCAACTCAATCACAATGTGAATCAAAACACACCTACACATAATTTCAAACCATAACACTTAGCAAAATCAACACAATCATAATTTGAATCAAAACACACTTACACATAATTTCAAACCATAACACTTAGCAAAATCAACACAATCATAATTTGAATCAACCACGACTCGTGTGCCAAGCACCCTAATGCAATGCGTATATGCCAAAATGAATGGACTCGGAATTCCAAACCAAAACCCTCCTCGAAGGGCCGTAAATCATAATTGTACCGCCTATCGCAGGCCAAAGTACCAATTATCAAGGTGCCACCTATCACGGGTCTGCATGATTTACTAAAAAGCGTAAACCATAAACGTACTGCCTATCACGGGCCCGTATCGTTTACCAAGGTGCCACCTATCACGGGTCTGCACGGTTTACTAAAAAGAACGTAAATTGTAAATGTACCGCATATCATAGGCCAAAGTACTATTTACCAATGTGCCACCTATCACGGGTCTGCACAATTTACAAAAAACCGTAAATCGTAAAAGTACCGTCTATCACGGGCCAAAGTACTATTTACCAATGTGCCACCTATCACGGGTCTGCACAATTTACAAAAACGTAAATCATAAATGTACCGCCTATCACAGGCCAAAGTACTATTTATCAGGGTGCCACCTATCACGGGTCTGCACGATTTACAAAAAGCATGAAAATGCATGAGCATATACTGACTCCATCAACAACAATCGTTAAGTAAATACATATTAAAAGATTCCCCATTTTCAATACTCATTTAACTTAAATGATTTTCACGCCAAACATTAAGCAAACAGACATATTAAGAGACTCCTCATTCTTAATATTATTTTAACTTCAAACTATTTTCAAAACAACATTAAGTAACCAAGACATTAAGAGATTCCCCATTCTTAACGCCCAGTTAACTTAAACGATTTTCCAAAACAAACACACATTAAGTAAATGAGACATTAAGAGATTCCCCATTCTTAATACTCGTTTAACTTAATGGTTTTCAAATTCCACACAAAACAACTCAAACATATTTTCACATTCAATCCATAATTCACACCAAAACACATCAAACTATTTTTCCACACAAACCACACAAACATATATCAAATTCTATAATTATCAAATGTGAACACGTCGAATACGACGACACAAATCAATACAATCCATCACACAAACACAACAACGTCCATAGACTCAAAATCATACCCAAATGAATTTAAAATTCATTTTTCCACGAAACATTACTTTAACCCTAACCAAATTCTTTTCCACACAATCACAGATAAGTCCCTAAATGCAAACTAAAAGTTTGGAATGAGCCATTACCTTAACGTTAGCTTTAACGTCGATTTACGGCACCACGATTAATTTCGGTAAAAACTTTGCTCGCGACGTCGCTTCCAAAGTTAGCTCACTAGCACCGTAGTGTAGTGGTGAGCAACTTTCCCTTCTATCCCTTCGCGAAACGAAGCTTGGATCCAGAAGAAACGGCGAGATTTGTGTTTGACGGTTTTGAAATCCCTAAACCATTTTTCTTCGTTTTCGGATCAAAGAGGAAGAGTGAAGTTGAGAAATCCTTGTCCTATCACCCACTATCAATTTTCGAATCCAAAGGAAAGAAAAGGAAGCAAAAACGAGCAACAATAGAGGAAGGGAGAAAATGATCATGCGTGAGGCAGAGAGAGGAAGGAGGCGGAAAATGTTTTCTATTTTCCTTCCGTTTTCCTTTTTTCCTTTTTCTTTCCTTTCTATTTCTTTTTTTCTCCCATTTCCTTCCTTTCCCTTTTTTTTTTTATATATATATACATATATATTAATCATAATTAACAAACATCTTAAAATCTTTAGATATTTATTAAATTACCCTTTCACCCATAACGCATTAAACTCTTCGTAAAAGATTCACCGCAATTAATTTAATTTATTTATCGATGAGTAATTCTAATTGGGAATCAAAAATATCTTTTTGATCATATAAACGCCAAAATATTAATAACTTGGCTAAAAGGCCCCTGAGTTCAATACCAAAATCCATTAAAATACATAAGGTATAATTTAAAATTACGGGTCTTACACAAACAGAACTTTGGACTAAAATTTGATGGAATGTCACTTTTTTTTTGCAATTATTTAATTATATCATGCATCGAGATCTTGTGGTGCAAAAATTATATATGAGATCTATTATCACAAATGACGTGGTGTGACTTAAAAAAATAATACTTCATCAAGATTTAGACCAAAATTCTATTTAAATGATCAAAATTTAAGAAAAATAAAATAAAAATATTATTTTCATGATTCAACTAAAATAGAGTAATCAAAACTGCAATTAAATCAAATACGTTGAAAGTTGAAAAGGAAAGAGATAAAAGAGGAGAAATGATTAAGTGAGATTCATGTATATTAGTATTATGGACTTCAATTAAATTCAATGTATATGAACGAGAGACTAAAAAATTAGACATGAGTCAAATGTAGAGTCAATATCACACAATTAAAAAATTAAAGAATTAAAAATATATTTAAATTTATATTATTTTAATTTTATTAATGTGTATACTCAAAAGATATGATGCACGAAATAATATACTTATATTCATATTTAATTTAAACATTTGATCGATAGTTTAAATTTTTGTGCATATTTTAAAATATAAACTAATTAAATAATTTTTTATTTAATCATATACTTAATAAATTAGTTTCTTATTTCCAATTTTGGTCTGTTGTATTTTTTTTATAATGTAAAAAATATTTTAAAACTGAAATACAAGGAAAATTCACTCAAAATGGTAACCACAAAAATATGTTGGAGAAATGCATCAGTGATAAGATGACACGTAGAATTCCTTAAAAACCATACAAGATGTCATTAAAAAAGTTTTTTTAAAATGATAACTCAAAATAATAATATTATTATTATACAGATATTATTTTTGGGTCAATACTATTTAATATATCATATTAGTTTTAAAAAAATATTATTTTATTATCATCAGTTAATTTAAATTTAACTTTGTTGAACATTTAAATCTACAAACATTGGTGTTTTAGAGAAAAAAATTAAATTTTCTAGAACACATTTGCAATCCAATAAATAAATGTGTTCCACAAAATTTATTTTTAAATTTTTCGATACATTAAATTTAAATTTTTTAAAACACAATTGTGTATTAAAAAACTTTAAATTTAAAAAAAGTTTTATAATATATCAATTTTGATTCTCTAAAATATATTTGTGTACCAAAAAACTTAAACAAGTTTTTCAAGATATAAAGTTCAAATTTTCTAAAACACATTTATGTGCTGAAAAATTTGAATTCAAACTTTTTTATTCATAAAATTCAATTTTTTAAAACAAATTTATGTAGCGAAAAATATAAAAAAAATATGATACACAAAATTCAAATTTTATGAAACACATGTGTTCTTATAGACTTTCTTTTTAAGTTTTTCAAATCCAAATTAAATTTAGTGGGGTAGAAAAAAAAATTAAAAAGAAAAAATAATAAATGTGAAATACATATTAAAACTTTCTTATTTGAAAATGTAGAACTACATGTTACAATTTTTCCAATTGAACAGGTTTGATGAACAATAATAGGTGAAAATTTTAATTTGGTTTGTGAATGTATAATCTTTATACCAATAACTATCAAAGTATAATGGAGAAACTCAAAATATTATTGCTTAAGTTTGGAAACATCAATTAATTACAAATATTTAATTGCAACGAATTGTACTCCGAATATAATTGCAACGAATTGTACTCCGAATATAATTGCAACGAATGACGGTGCTCGAATCATGATGGTAGATCGAGTTGGATGATCCACTCATAGCTTCTTATTATTATTTTTATATGCAACTAGACAAGTTAAACCCTTACGAATAGATATATGTGACATAATGTCTCAAATGCTATATAATATGGTGACCATATATTTAGACATTGTTAGAAGCATAGGAAACAAAATGTTCCAACCAAATTTTAAAGTCACTATTGATGTCTTCTATTTTCAACACTAACGGAGAACCGAACCATACAAGTCTTCCCAATTCATAATCTTTAAAAAGATGACCAATGGTTTCTAATTTTTGGTTGCATTTAAGACATAAAAGAGAATAATTAGTACCTTTATTAAGGAGGTTGTCTCTAGAAGGCAGGAAATTTTTGTAAATACGGCAAAAAATGTATAAGTATTTTTGTCTTGAGACTCAACAGAAGACCACCACGAACAGACTCATTTAGTCGTACTTCTGCAAAATCACTAGACTTGTATGTCTACCTATATAATGACAACATAATTTTCACTTCAAAAATTCTCATCAACTTCAAACATTCTCCCCTCGTTGACATAGATTGCTCCATTAATAACATTATCTTTAATATAAGTTTGGAATCACCATTATTTCATCAACTATGTGGTTACTTCAATATTCTTATCACAAAATTATAATATCTTTATTATCAATTATATACATCATCATAATGACATAAACTTATCACAATGCATTCACATTTTATTATCATATCCCATAAACTTATATCATACAATGCATTTATCTTTTATCATCACAACACATAAAACTCGTCTAATTAAACATATGCATACAATTCATTTGACGCCCAAGATCCCAATAATATCAAATACCGCACATTTAATGAAATGAAATCAATCAACACCTTATAAATATTTCTATTCAACATTTCTCTAACCTTATTTCGACGCTTTCACACGCAAATACGAGTTTACAAGCAAAAAGTCTTTAGTCTTTGATTATTTGTCCTTCAATCGATCTAACTTGATAATTTATGGATAAACGTTAAAAATAAATTATGAGAACACACTCTAAAAGGGTCAATTTTGAAATTGATTCAAACAAAGTTACCATAAACTAGAAAATTATCTGTAGATAATATAGTCATTCTCCACAGAGTCATTTTTGTGTTGATTTCACTCAAATTAAATTTATATTGAAGAATTTTTTGTAAAATAACGAATTCTATAAACGAATAAGTCATATATTCTATAGATAAATTTAGATAGTTAAAAATATGAGAAAATGTATTTAATTGATTAAATAAATTAATGAAACAACATATTGAAATTTGAACAAAAACGACTAATTTTTTTTGGAACGTCATCGAACATCAATGTCAAAACGATAGGCTAGTTGATATATATGTTTTATCTCCTTAAACTAGTTGGTGTATTTTGTCTCATTTTACGGAGATTGAAATAGACCCCTTTCTTATTCTTTTATTTTATTTTATCATCACAAATAGGAATTTAAATCATTTACATACATGGGTGAAACTCATTGAGCTCCCCATTTGTTTTACTATTATTATTTATATTATTATTTTTCTAAATCAAAGTTAATAATTATTCAAATTCGTTTTTAATACTCCTCAACCCACCATTTAATTTTTAAAACATTACAAATATTTTAGAATTAATATTTTATAAATTAAAATAATTAACTTTAAAAAAATACATATTACTAATTATTAAAACTCTCATATTTAAAATAATCATTATAATTATACTTATTTTTTAAAATACTTACATTAAATACTATCATCATTAGAGAATAATTAAAATTATAACATAAGTAAATATAACATAAATACTTTATATTAATTGACAAAACATAACAAATATATATAAAACCGTCATGCCATAATAAATATATATAAAAAATAAAATCATACACAATATTACTACTATCTCAAGATAATTATTTATAAAATAAATAACTAAATTAAGAAATATTCAGAAATAATTAAATTATAAATATATAAACACTTAACATTAGTCAAATATAAAAAAAAATTATCACATAAATTACCGATTCATATATACACATAAAAATCGCTTAAAATTATAGTTTAAAATATTTACACAAAAATATTATTTTTGTAAAACAATTAATAAAATAAAATAATTTATTATAATATTTATAATTTACACTACTCTTTAAATTAATTATGTATAAAATTATCACACTACAATAAATACATATAAAAAAATTAGTCACAAAATTCTTATGAATAAATATTCTAAAAAATATTTTCCTCTTTTTGCTCTCTCTTTCTCTTCTACATCCCCTGCTACCCATTAACTGCTTCCACATCAACGATTTCAAGTATGAAAATCAGAGAGAGAAAAAGGTCTATTTTTGAGTGTTGTTTCTTTCTTTTCTGATTTTGTTTTGTTTCTTGTTACTAAACTAAACCTCTTCCCAATCCAAACAATATTACTATATCCACTTCTTGTGAAACATTGATCCAATAAAAAATTATCAAAGTGATGGACGCCCTTGAAAATTAAAATTGAATCAAACTTAATAAATTTACAAACTTTAGTAAGCATTGGTTCTTGATTATCCTCTCAAAAAAAAAATCACGCCTTTTGATTGTTATTTATTGTTTTGTTCATGTTTTTCAAGATCATATGCAATAGTGATTTCCAATTACTTCATTAAATAAATATCCAATTTTTTTATATCTTCATTCTATATTTATATCTGGTTTTTCTTTTTTACAATATTTAGATTAGTTATTAAAGGATTAATTTGGAATTGTCTTTTTCTATTGACATTGAGAAGTTGCTTAAAGAAGGGGAAATATTTTAATTGGAAGAAAGAAAAAAGAGGGTATAATAAAAAAATAAAAATAAAAAGACAAAAATACTTGAGAGAAAGTGTGGAAAAAGACGTAGAAGAAAATAGATTGAATGTGTATTACTATACTATTGTAAAATACTAAATACATCTTGACTAATCAAATTATTCATATTATTTAATAATATATCTATGAATAGAATGAGATTGGTCCAAATTTTTTCCATTACAAATTATAGGTAGCCGTTGACTAAAAGTAAAGAAAATAAATATAGTTGAATTGTGAGGAATGTATATTTGTATTTTGTTATCTTAATTAATTGACATCAATATTTAGAGGTTAAGACTAGTTTGGTGTCAAACTTTTTGTTGTTAAAGATGAAAATATGAGTTTATTAAATATTTAAGTTATGAATTTGATGAAATTGCATTATATTGATGATAATAATTAGTTTTATAGATTTTGTTTGAAATTTCTGATGAATTTTTTAAAATTTTGTAAAAAATAAGGATAATATTGTTGACATTTTAAAACATAAAAGATTAAATTGTTACTTAAAATTAAAATAAATGACTAAATGAAAAATAAAATAAAAATAAGAAACTAAAAGATTGACAGATATAATTTTATCTCCTTCATGTATATTTCTTCTTCTTTGTGTTTACCTTACCTCGGTAATTGCAAGTCAAGGGGTGTAATTTAAAGTGTATAGATTTTTTTAAGGTGAAACCTATTGAGAAATTGTTTAAGGTGCATTTATGGGGTGGGCTCAAGCTCAAGGAGAGACAAGTTTTGAATTTATTTCCTGCTAGAATGTATTTATTAATTTATAGGGTATATTAATGTAGCTATCCTTGATGTTGTCAAGGTGTAATTTAAAGTGTATAGATTTTTTTTTTAGCTTCCTGCAAAGTTGGCGACTGACAAAATTTTTTTTAGTAGTTTTCTATAAACAATATGTTTAACTTCTTCCATATCTATGCGGAGAATAGATTGAGCGACAAACTAATGATATTTTGATTAAATTTTAATATATTATTTTGGTTAAATTATATCTATGGTTCCTTAATTTAATTTCAAGTAATGTTTTAATTCTTTATTTTTTTCTTTTCGAATTAGTCCTTTATTTTAGTTTTAAGTGACAATTTGATATTTTATGACTTAAAATTTCAACAATGTTATCCTTTTTTATAGAAAAATTCAAAAAAAATCATCAAATTTTTCAACCAAAATCCATAAAATTGATAATCATCTTCAATCTAATGCAAATTTTATCAAATTCATAACTAAAATATTTAAATACACTCATATTTTTATCTCCAACAACATCAAATAAAGAATAAAAATATGAGTTGATTTCAAGATTTAATTTATGAATTTGATTAAATTTGTATTTTATTGAAGATGATAATGAATTTTATGAGTTTTGATTAAAAAAATTGATGATTTTTTTAAATTTTTGTAAAAAAAAAAAGGACAATATTGTTGACTTTTTAAAACATAAAATATCAAATTGTCACTTAAAATTAAAATAAAGGATCAACTCAGAAAAAAAAATAAAGGACTAAAACGTTACCTGAAATTAAGTTAAGGGACCACGAATGGAATTTAGCCTATTATTTTAATAATTTAATGAAATTATTAAACTTAAAATATTTTATAAATTATTTAGTATAATTTAAAAGATTAATGATGTAAATTAATATAATTTAAATGATCAACTTAAAATACAAAAACTTAAAGAACTTGGTGATTATGCTAAATTTAAAGAACTAAAGATATATTTTTGTATATTAAGTAAAAATAATAGATTTAATGTATTTAATATTTTTTTTTAGGCAAATGTATTTAATGTATATATATCTATTAAATTACGAGTTTAATTTACATGCATCAATAATATCAAATATTTTAGTTATAAACACTCATGTTCATTACTTTAAAAGTAATTACTATATAAATTATTTTGTTTAAGATGATTG
>JBBPBS010000968.1:13784649-13794748 GCA_037974835.1 Cicer judaicum
AATTTAATTGATTACTCTTAAAAAGCCAATAAATAAACACGTATAACAAAAAAAAACAATATAAAGAAATAAAAAAAAGAACAAAACTTCCATAATGAAAACCTATAAGAAGGCTGCATGAAATGAAAAAACTAACAACAAACTAAAATAATAAAAAATGGAAGACAAAAAAAAATAGCTAATGAACTAATGAAAAGTGATAGATAAAAACTTATTAAACATTACGAAAAATAATTTGAGATTCTCAAAATAAAGATAATTTCATTATTTTTTGTTGTTAATAAGTTTAATTTCGTATTTTTTCAATTGCATTTTATTTTTCTATCTCATCTATCGCAAAAGGGTAATACGAAAAGTTACGATTATAATATTTTATTTTTAAATAAAAAATAATTTTTTTAACAAAATTAATTTTTAAAAATTTAAAACAAATACTCTTCAAACTCTATAAAATAATTTTTGACTTAAAAAATAGATTTTTTGATGAATTTTTTTTAAATCAAACTCACAAATATTATAATTTTAATTATTGTAAGATGAGACTTAAGATTCCAAGTAGTTGTATATGATAAATGAATGATGAAATAAAAAAATTATTAAAAACTACTTTTTTATTAAAAATGTTATTAATTAATAAATGAAAATAATTTTAAATATAATATTTTAGTCTTTTTTAAAGCTTTATAATCTTAAAATGGGAACTTTTATGTTACATTAAGAAATTAACATATTTTAATTTTGTAAAAGTTAAATCTTTAATAGTTAAATAAAATATTATATATATATATATATAAACAATTTTTAAAAAAATATTAGTAAAAATTCATAATACCAATATACATCGTAATCGCGCAGAACTTATCTCTTAAAATACTTAGGAATCACTCAAGCACCGACAAATTGTATATAGCCATTTTATTTTTAATAAGTCGACATTTTCACTTTTAAAAAAATCGATACACAATTAATTTTGTAACTTCTCGTTATTTGGTCAAAGAATTATAAAAAATGTCCATATATTTAAAGATTAAAATACTATTTTAATATATTTTATATACATATTAAAATATCATACTTTCATTATAAAATTTATTAGAAAGTCATCCAACAACACTCTTCCTAAAATATAAACAAAAATAAATGAAAAAATTAATATATTTAATATAAATTCAGACTAAACATAAAAAGTTTATGTAACTTATTTTTTCTTATATTTAGTATTGTAATCTTATTTAGTACATTAGAAGTCATATAATTTTTTAGATTATACTAAAATGTAAAGAATATTAAAATTATATTTTTTAATTAAAAACACAATATTTATATATTTTAAGAGATGAAACACAAATTTCAAAATTAAATTTATATATTTAAATTATTATTAAATAACACTGCAACACTCCACCATTAATGTATAGACAAATTAAACTGCGAATGTATTCTTTTATTGAAATATATTAATTACAAAATTTAAAGTAAGTAATCAATAAATATTTCATTAAATATATTCATATGTTGAGACAAAAAAGAGAGAATAACAATGCACTATAAATTGACAGACCGGACACATCGAGCAACAATAATACCTCTATTACATTATCATCAATGGCTTCCAACAGCACTTCTTCAATTGCCAATAGTGTTGAAGCCAATGAAATCTCTTCTTCTTCAATTTCTCCTCCTCCTCCTCTTCTTTCTACTTCCAACCCCGACATAAATATTAATACATCAAACCTTAATCAAATTAGTGTAGGAAAAAGAGAAGTTCAGGATGAGACGTGGATTTATGACCACAAAATACCACCCCGAACTCCACTTTCCCACACAGATGACATTCTCCAACCACAACATACCAATTACGGTAGTCATGCTCCTGGAATTAGGAAAGCGATGCAAATTCTCAAAGTTCAATTTGGACATTTTGCATCATCATCATCACTGGTAGACAATAATAACGATGATTTCAACGACAACAAGATGAATGTTGTTGGTGTTCATCATTCTGTGTCTACCAGCGTGGATGATGATGCAATTGATAACACAAAAAAAAAGAATAAGAAGAAAGAAAAAACTGTTGACGATGGTAGAATCCATAGCCTTCCACACAGGAAATATGGACCGTACACGTGTCCAAAGTGCAGTGCAACGTTTGATACCTCGCAAAAGTTTGCTAGTCACGCGTTGACAAATCATCATAATAAGGAAACTGAAGAAGAGAAAAAGAAAAGATACTTGTTAAGAATTCGAAATAAACCAGATCTTCGGATTCAAATGCTAAATGATGGATTCACTTTTGTTCCTACTGAAGTTTCTTCTGCTCAGCCTCAACCACCTGCTGTCAATTATGATCATCAAGTTGTTCCTCCTCCTCCTGTTGGAGTTAAAGTCAAATTGGAGCCTAGTGATACATGAATTTATAAGAATTCAACTAATAGAATGCTTGAATGATACATGATATTTTTTTACTCATGGTACATGATTTTGTTATGTACTTGTGATTTTTGTTTTGAGATTTAATTAGTCTTGTAGTTACTAGTGATCAGGGTGTTTGCTCTCATTTTCTTGTTTAATTATATGCACAAATATTACATAATTAAGCAATTTGTTTGAATTCTATGTTTCTAAGTTGATTTTCGACACTAATTCCGTTATCACAAATTACTTAAATTAATTGGATTGCACCATAGTTAATTTAACTAAAATCCGGAGATATTCTCAAATATTTTGGATTAATATTTAAGTTTTTAATAATCGAAAAAAAGTCAAATTTAAATAAATTAATCACGTCCGACGGACCTGAATTACTATTCCATTGAATCTTGGTTTTTTTTTTCTTTATGATCTATAAAATGTGTGACTTAATAACTTCAATAAGGTGTACTAGTGCTAAAACGACATATACTTACACATTTCATAGTGAAGACTCTCTACATATAATTTCTTATAAAACAAAACGGTAGTGATACAGAAGAATCTTCTTCCTAATGGTTTTTATTGATTCTAAAGAAAAAAAAAAGAGTTATTGTTGTTGAGTAACTTCGAAACTAAATCTTTTATTTAATCAGTAAATGTCATTTCATTATCTAGTATGTCCAATCCCTAAATTTTTGTTATGAATCTGCCAAAGAGCAAGTACTTGTAGATTAGTCCAAACTAGTGAGTAAATATCTCAACTTTTCTACCTCATCTTGGTTCAATTGCATCATACATTCTCGGCTTTCTTCACTAGCACCCGTAGTTATGTGTGCTTGACCTCTCTTTCTTCTCCATTCTTTGTGTTGATTTTGAGAGATCCACTTTCTATTAGGTAGTTTCTCGTTAATTTTTCAGCATTTTTTACAAGTGTAATTTGACATATTGTAAATATGATCGCTGTTAATTATATTGAAATGAGACAAATATAAATTTCTTGTAAATATTCTATGAGTCATAAGATTTTTCCATATTTAAAACATTATCTTCTCTTTTTAAATTATCTTTATAAAAAATCTATTCGAAAAGAGAAACAGTTTAAATATAATTAAAAAAAAAAGACAAATTTGAGAGTATAATATCCAAAGAAAAAGGAAAAAAATTAACAGAGATATAAAATTACTCATCACATATCATTTTTCAAAGAAGATTTCAACTAAGATTTTGTTGTAATCAAGAATAGATGCTACATCATACATTATTTCGACCAAACTCGGCTATCACATTTTTTACTGCAAAAGCGCTTGCAACATAAACAGAATAACCTTAATAAAAGTTTATTTAATATCTCAATTTTAATAAGATTGTATGTAAAAATTATGGGTTTAATTTGTATGTAAAAATTATGGGTTTAATTGCTATTAAATATCGATATAAATCTTTTTACATTTTCACATCGTAAACAAGAGCACTAAAATGTGAGGCTATATACATTTATATTAAAAAAGTTATTAAATTTTTGAGTGATTTTTTTCTTTTCAATTTTTCTTTTTTATTTAAATTATTTTATTTTATATTGTTAGTCAAATAACTACCCTTTTAGTCGCTGTGTCTATCTGGATGGTAATTTATATATAATTTAAATTATAAAATTTGTATGTAAAGGAGTTTATATATTTTTTGGTAAAAAAAGTTATATATCTTTCGGTCAAAAGAAAGGTTTTAATTTATTTTTTATACAATTATTCTGAAATTTTGCCATTTATTGAGTAAAAAATGTTTTTCATTTATTATTAATCTATCTATTTTATTTAAGAATAGAAAATGCTAGCAAAATTTTAAAATTATCTTTTCACATTTTGTTCTTTTGACTTTATTTATTGGTCTAATGGTAAAATTATCTTGCATTTCAAATTTTAAAATATTTTTCTCTCTCTTTACTCATTTCAAGTTTCACACTCTTCACTATGAATTCCCTCACTCTTTCTTCATTTCAAACCTCCCTCTCCTCTCTCTCATAAATTTCCCCATTTTTTTATCGAAGAAAAGTCTAACATACTAATTATAATTTATAAGGGAAAAAAGTGTCATTGATCATCAATATATAAAAATACAAAATAAATATTTGTTATTAATAAATATTAATATAATAAATAATAAATATTTATAATTGATGTATAAAAAGAACACACGAAATAAATATATAGTAACACACGAAATAAATATATAGTTGTTAATTATAAATATAATAAATAACATGATAAATATTTGTCAATGATAAAAAAATATAAAATAATATTTGTCATTAATAAATATTTTTTTTAAAAATATAAGATACATAACGACGAATATAAACAATGCATAATATAAACGAGAGAGACAATGAAGAACGATGGAGGGAGACATTAAAGAATGATAAAAGAAAGCAAAGAAATTTGATTATTTTTTGTATATAATTTAATAAATAAATATTAGATATTTTAAAATAGAACAAAAATATAAAAATTTAAATTTTTGTGACGTTAAATTTAAAATATAGTCAAATTACTCATAAATAAATGATCGTTAAACTATTGGTGATTTAATTTAATAGTACAAAAATATGTCAATTTTCAATTGTATCATAGAAGTTTTTTTTGTTAAATAAAATATTAGTATACTAATGAATCTCAATTATACTAACACTTTATAATTATTATCTATAATTATTTGCCACACCTTAATTAATATTAATTAAAAAATACTTCAAATATAAAATTTTAGGCTTTAATCTTAAAATACGCTGTAACAAAGCTAACACGTATTCATGCATCCACGAGCTGTAACCGTTTTCTTTTCAATGTAAGAAAAATCAGTATACAATTAATTTGGAAACTTCTTCGTAAAGATGGTCAAAGAATTATAATTTGTTTTCTTCATATTTATATATTAAAATACAACTTTAATATACCATAAATATATATTAACACACATACATATTAACATATAAGTTTAATTTTTTGGCAAATTTTCAATATAAAAATATTTTAGAAAGTACGATTAGTCAATAATATAATGGTTATTACTAAGTCTTTTTAAGGGTATATCTGGTATAATAAAAAGTTTAATAATTACATACTTTAAATTAGTCTTAGATTGTCACCAAATTACAATAATTTATTTTGTATTTTGTCATATATATTTTAAAACTATTTTTAAAAATAACCATCACACATACGTCAATTTTATCAAACATTAATATTATATTAATTTACATTAACTTTCCATTTTCCATATTCTTACTAAATGAAAAAGTCTTTTAATTTATCTTACTAAATGATATATAATATTATCAAACATTATATTAATATTATCAAACATTAATATAATTTAAATAAAACATTAATATTATAAAACATTAATTTATCTTTTCCATATTATATTAATATTATCAAACATTTTGTCAATTTTATCAAACATTAATATTATATAAATTTAAATAAAAAAAGTCTTTTAATTTATCTTACTAAATGATATATAATATTACTCAACTAAGTACTAGTGTATTCTCTCATTTAAATATATTAATTACAAAAAGAAAACGGAATGTCATTTATATCTATTTCATTAATTAAAGTCGTATTTAGACCATTAATTAATAGCACCTAAGACAAAATAAAAAAAATAAAAAAATAACAATTCGCTATAAATTGATCCACATTACTATTCTTTTGAGTATCATATATTTTTCTATTCCCTTTCATTCTATTTCATCCATGGCTTCCAATGAGGCGTCCATCGGTGCTGGTAACGGCACCAGCACCACCGATGGTATCCTTTCTTCTCCTACTCCTCCTTCTTCCGAAAATGAAAACGGAAGATGGATTTGTGGCTACAACACACTTACTCATACATACCACCTTCTTCCTCTAGACGATACCAATGATACTGGTGACGTTGCTTCAATTAGAAAATCCATACATATATTAGAAGTTCAATCTGGTCACCACGATGAACCACCGTCACCGTCACCACCATCACCATCACCGATACCGATACCAATTAATAATAATGATGTAATAATGGCGACTCCAATTCGCGCTGTTGCTGCTGAGGATAAGACGAAGAAGAAGGAGAAGAATAAGGACGGTAGAATCCATAGTCTACCACACAAGAAATATGGACCGTACACGTGTTCAGAGTGCTATGAAGTGTTTGCAACTTCTCAGAAGTTTGCATGTCACGTGACGTCGAGTCACTACAAGGGAGAAAGTGAAGAACAGAGAAAGAAAAGATATATGTCAAGAGTTAGAAACAGATCTAATCTTCAAATTCAGAAGGTTGATGAAGGAATCACTGTTGTTCCTGCTGCTGCTGCTGATGCTTCTATCAATGATGATCAGACCATTGTTGTTGATCCAACTCCTCTTCCAATTCAAATCAAAGTAAAATTGGAACCCCAAGATTCATCGTGAATTAATATTCAATCAATAGTCTGCATCAATTTTATTTTATTTTTTATTTTCATGTTTAATAGGAATTATATTTAGTCTTGTAGTTGTGGTGCAACTTCTCAATTTCCTACTTATTTTGTGTACCAACAATTATTTTTCAATGCTTTTCGGTATTTATTTATTTGATTTTCAATACTAAATCTCTCGTCACAATGAATTGGATCGCTTTGCAGCATAACATGAAATCGATCGATAGTACTTGTTCATAAAAAATTCAAGTTTTCACTTGTTCTCAATCGGTTTCTATTTAATTCATGTTTTAAGGTTGTTTATATATATATATAAAGGAAATTTATAAAATTTATTACAATTGGGGGTTTCACACCCAGAACAAATATTAACATAATATACTAATATATTAATATTTGTCTATAAAAAGTTTACTACTTTTTGAACAATAATTAATGTTGTATTTAATTTTGAAAATGATAAATAAAAGAGAAAATTATAAAGGAACCAATAGTACAAAACAACAAATGAACCACATGCGACCTTCGTTAGGATTTATATCTAAATTTTACAGAGATATTTTATGTAAATGAGTCCATGAAATCGTAAGGGTCAGTTAAATTAGTACTTAAATTTTGTGAAATAATAAATGTATATATATAGAAATATAAAATATCAATTAAAATAATCATTTTGTAAATTTATGTAGTTAGATATTTTGATAATGCATTGCATTTAAATATGCAAGTTTATTCATATTGATCTCATAGTGTCATTCTCATGAGAAAAAATTGTCCGCGAAATTTTATCATTGTAGAGATGAATTTATGAGTAATTGTACATTAACTAATTATAAACAAATTAATCTATAAAATATTTAAATTTCATAAAAAATTACTTAAAATTACAATGATATTGATACAAAATTAACTTAGAATGATCAAATATTCAATCAACATGTTACTTCATAATGTGTAACGATAAAAATTTAAATATAAATTATTTTGATGACTATTTTACAATTTTAAAAATATATTTATTAATTTATAAAATTTAATGATTAATTTGATTGACGTTTATAATTCAAAGAACCGATTTATCTATTCATTTATTTTTTATGAAATTTCATGTCTTGGAGCTTGTGCTTCTATATATGTCTAAAAAAAATGTAACAAATTTAAAGTTTTAACAAAATACAGCTCAAATTTCAAACTCAATGAAAGCCTTTTTTTATTTTTTATTTTTAAAAAAGAATAAAACAAATTGTGAGACATAAAAATTAAAATTTGATTCGATGAGAATATTATTTTTATTAAAAGGAAAGGAGCATATTAAATTAACCAAACAAATTAATACAATAAAATAAACTAAATTACATGTACAATGACAAATTAACTCATAAAAATGGAATAAATCCTAAAACTAAGATATTCACTATAATTCGGTATGGCGATGCAATCTAGTATTTTAATCTCAAAACATCTAATAAATTATTTCTATTTTATATTACCGAGTTTATATCTCACTATATTACTTAATGACCCCAATGGAAAAGAAAAACGAGTTTAAGTGTAATTAACAAACAATTTAGAGTACTATCCAAATAAAAATAGAAAATAAATAAATAGAGTTCATATTAGCCTTATTAAGAGTAAATTAGATATCGTATAAGATTTTGTTGTAAGAATAGAATTAATAGATGCTATATAATAAATTCTTTTCCCCGAACTCAACTATATCACATAATAATGGAAGCAATGAAAGCAAGTGTTTATAGCACAAACACTTGCATAATAATAAGTGATTGTATGTACTTTTAACACATTTATTTGAAGGAAAGAAATTTTGTTCAAAATGTGAAAATCATTTCCTTTGAAACAGTAACACATATTTTTCTCACATAAATCTCATTTATTTATTAATAGAATAAATGATAGTAACTCTAGTTAGGTGTTTATCATAACTTCACCACAAACACCATCAAGACATTATACATGGGGGATCGATGTGGGTTAGTATAAATATCTAGTAATAAGTTTTATGTGCATTATGTGGATGCATTTGTTGTGTTTTGCATATAACTAGATTATATTTCTTAAAATAGTCTAAAAAATATAGTCTATACGAATCTAATTAATACAAGATAAGATGAAATTTCGTTGGTTAATAGAGAAAACTTCCATGAAATATTTATGGAGTCTTAATCAATTTGTATATATATCTTTAGGTATATTCAAACAAAGTGATAATTTGCATGAAATAGATGTTTCCAAATCCTTATAATACCAAAATGAAGTAACCTCAATAGGAAAGTTCCATTTGCTAGTTTATCCAAAAGGCCATACACTATGACATTGATGCGCCCTCCTTAGAGTTTGGGTGTTTTGGCGAACCAATAAAATGGATACCTTTGTGATTATTTAAATATAATTATTTTTCATTTTTGTTGCAAAATAATTGACAAGTCGTTCATAACTAATATTAATTAAAAAGTTATTTTTAATAGAAATCAAATCAAAACAAGACAATTTAATCTATCTTGTGGGATATTAGATAGCCAAAAAGATTTTAATAAGAATAATTAACGTTATTCTATAAACTACAATACATATTGAAAAAAAAATTATATATATAATTAAAAAATTCAATATTATATAGTATGATTTTGAGTAAATTGTTATAATTCTCTAATAGTTTTTAATAATCCTTTCAATAAATTATCTCATAATCTTGATAATTTTTTTCTTCATATTTTAGATAAGTTAAGTTTTAAGATGCTTACAACATGCTTTTCCAAATCCATATTAGAGAATGATTTATGTATTTCAATACTAAAACAAAATTAAAAAATTGATCATACTTTAGTTGTAGTGTTTTTCTTACAAATTTAGTGCTTTTGGTAAACACACATTTTGTGGATATGATTAGCTAATTTTATTCTACAATTTATTTGATTACATGTGGTCATTATTATTATTTTTTATATATAACTCAAATAAAATAATTTTATTATTATTTTTATTTATTTAAATAAAATAGTAAAGCAATTCGCATCCAATTGTAACATCCAATTCAAGTTAAACTAAATCTTAACAAATTTTAATATATATATATATATATATAAAACAGTTAATATCTTAGTGTCTTTATAAAAAAAATAGTCTTATGCGGTTGTTTATCTCAACCATATTTAGAGTCACTATTGAACATGAATTTATTATATTTATTCATTTCGAACAAAAAAA